>CAMTDV010000020.1:4551403-5152743 GCA_947069175.1 Scalesia atractyloides | reverse complement strand
TGAGCGTGTATCGGGTGTATGCCTACACCCCCGCTAAGGTCGTGGCCATTTCTATTGTAATGAGCCGAGGATACCCAGGACACGGTAGTTAACCCCGGATGTTTAAATTATCAAACAAAACTGATTAAAACAGAATATGCGAATTTATTATCCCCGAACCGGCGTTCGATTGAATCTCATTTCCGACCAAGCGGTAATAATTTACCGTAACCCAAGCTCGTATAGGGGAAATAAGTCGAGAGTATTTACTTGAGCTAGTCTTCTTTAATTTTCAATAACTCAGCCGTACACAAAAAGGACTAAGTGCAGATAGCATTTACCGGCGAGTCTCTAGTCTGGATTATGGCATAAACTAACCAATTAAATACTAACGGTCTTATTTAAGTCATAGACTTAGACCGACTAGCGTACTTAATCAAAACGTATGACGCTAGATTAAACGATGATTGGATAAAATGTAGTTTAATCCCAACAAGTACCTTGACTTGTATAATATGGGTAAACTATAAACATTCTGGATTTTGAGACTTAAATGACAAGGTTAAACCCGTTTCGGTTAATTTCCGTAAAATAGTTGCATATACGTAACCGTGCGCATATTAGCGATATCGGGTAACCGGATAAGTCATGGACAAGTTCTATATGCCATTATACCTTAAATAAGTTAAAATATCAGTACGATATTAACTTATATGCCTGTTAAGGTTTTAAAACGAAATTATGCCTCATAAGGGCATTTTGGTAATTTTATACCGTATAAAAGGAACTTGAATATAATTTAATGTTATAGTTATAAGTATTATGAAAAAATACTTTATTTATGATACAATGTCAGTAGGATATCAATTATATGTGTAAATTATCTTTTATAACCAAACTATGCACCGAATGTGCATTTTGGTCATTTTACACATAGTTTATAAATTATTTGAGATTCTGAGTTCATAACATATACCTACTGTAAACATGTTTAAAATAAGTTTTAAAATCAAGCCTTGGGCAATAATATGGTTTAAAACCATACTATGCGCCTAAATGGTGCTTATGTCGTAAAATGGCGTCCTTATGCGATTTTCATGAAAACTGATGTTAAGTTCAGATTAAAATGTCTTAGATATGTTATTTAATATAACATATTAGTAGGTAAAAGATTTACCTTGAAAAGATTTGATTAAAACTAGTTTATGAGCCACAAGGGCTAAAATCGCCATTTATCGACATAGTTTAATGACTTGCTTGAAAACTCAGTTTATAACTTGGTTTAACATCCCAACTTATAATATTACAGCAATAGAAAACTCATTTCAAGTTCATTGCTATTTAAAACCTTGTTTTATGCAAAAAGGACATTTTGGTCAAAGATGGCATAATTATGGAACTTGCGTATAAACTTGGATTCTGATTATGATCATGAAATATAACCTCAGAGGGTTATGCTACATTATATTATGATCATAATGGAACTTTAGATCAGTAGGTAACTAATCTAAATCGGGTCAGAATCGAAAGTCAAAGCAGAAGTCAAACTTTGCGACTTTCGGTTGCGAACCGACCCTAGAACTGAAATTGACGAGCCAAACATGTTCTTACATGTTCTAATAATTATTACCAACTTTTTTAAGTGTCAAAACAGGTTTCATAACATATATAAGATCAATTTATGATTTTTCCAAAAAATGGCTTGTTTGACTTTTTAATATCGTAACTTTGACCCGTCAATTGGTCTAGCAAACGTGATCTTCAGGAGGTTCCCTTTATAGGGACTAACACCTACCTTATTACGATCACTTAGCCATGTTCATTTCGAACAATGGCTGAACCATAATGGTCTTAACCGAAAGCCAAAGCGTTTTCCGTAAAATGCTTGACTTTTGGCTATAAAAGCCTATAAACGAAAATGCAAGGGCAAGGAACACTTACAAGAGGTTCCTAGAATGCAATAGAACTATGTTGGATGCTCCTTTTAGCTAGGAACTTCCAGAGGAGGGAGAAGAGTGAATAAATGAGAAGGTGCAAGTTGAAATGGTGAACTTAAGCACCTATTTATAGTTGGAGAGCTCAAAGGAGGTGAAACCCGGTGTTTAGGGGTGTAAGAGGAAGCTTACAAGTGTCCCAAAACGTGGCATAGCAGTTTAGGAAGCCATGGTTCGATTTATTGGTTTTGTGGAGTTTTGCTTGGCTCCCAAACAAATTTTCTGCAGCAGACCCTTTCTCGCGGGGCGCGAGAGACCCATGCCACGTCTCTCGCGGCCCGTGACCGCCCCATGGACAGTTTCAAAGTTTGACACTTTAGCCCCCTTAACTTTAAAAAGCATCTAAAACCCTTTTTAAACACCTTTTTAGCACTTTTAGCCTTCCGTAGCCAATACTTGGCATACCCGGGATTATGCCCGGTCATTGTCGAGCTCTCGGTTCGTTAAAAGGTCACTCAGAGGTATAAATTAACATGTTGACACTTTTAATCCCTCCATCATCCAACTTTCACATATTTACAAAATTGAACCTCTCATCCAACAAATGGCACGTATGAGAGTTAGGACTTCGCAAAGGATCACTCAGAGGCTTATTATAAGCATGTTGATTCCGATGTCACTTAGAGGCTGGGCATGTTGACATATCAGTCACTCAGAGGCTAAATTTCAAGCATCTTGACGTATAAGTCACTCAGATGCTAATGATTTAAGCATGTTGACATATCAGTCACTCAGCGGCTAATGATTTAAGCATGTTGACATATCAGTCACTCAGAGGCTGTTATTTATGCATGTTGACATTGGACCGTCACTCAAAGGCTCAGATTGAGCATGTTGACGCCTTTAGTCCTCATTGGTCTTTAATAGACTATATTTAAAATACGCCACGTGTCACTATACTATTGGACACGATTATATAGGGTGTTACATGTACAAAATAGAAAAACAAAGGTTATCATAGAGATAAGGGTCATAATTCACATGGACATAGTAGGTCTCGCTCAGGTTGCTTTAATGTTAGTCTTTACATTTTCCTTTTCACTCGTAATATAGGGAAGAAGTAGACTTTAGAAACATTCCTAATTTAGTTGAGGAATGAGATGGTATCAATTGTTTTATGGATCATTGTGAAACACATTTTTTATTTGAATTGAAATATATAACTTTTTTTTATCTTATCAGCTCCCTAACCTTGTATTGCACATTCTGACCAAAGCCATGTAAGGACGGAGACAATTGTTCATGTTCCTAAATACACACCTCTCTTTTATGATGCTATGTGGCATACTAAAAAATTAATCAACTAAAGAAGAACCAACATATATTTTTTTTCTTTACATTTTTCAGTTTTCTATGTTAGGTGAATGAAACTTATGATTGCTGGTATACACTCGGCTGACCACCCATCAACCAGTGAGATGCTTAAGCACTATCTTATCCTATGTGTTAATAATATAAAGTCTCTCGTAACGCTTATTTTTGTTAGATAATTTCTTAAAATATAAAACCCTTATGCACAAATTAGTGTTATGTAAATCAATGCTACATGGGCTCGAACATGAACTTTGAAAGAGGGTGTGTGTGTATCACTTGATATAATTTGGTGAGTTCATATGTTAATACGTGGGTAAGACTAGAACAAGACTAGAGTTGTGATTGAAACTTGAAAAAAGTAAAGACCGGAAAATAAGAGGGTTGCGTAATGGTGAAATGGGTAGTTTTAGATACGGGTTAAACTAGTTGAGTCAAGTCAGTTCATTTGGCAACATATATTTTTTTTTATTTTGATACTTTAATATGTTAAATACGAATACACTAATTACACCCCGCTTTTAGTTTTTCTCAACGTTTTGTAGGTCCAAGGAATGTTCACATCCATGTTCCATATGCCGGGCCTGTCAAAGTCACCGGAACTCTTTCGGAGAAGAGTGGTTGTAGTGGTGATTTTGTATACTATAAGTCCATATCTAATGAGACAATTCTAGTCGGAACTTTTTAAATGACGAGATTGCTTTCCAAGTAACGAAACATTTCTTTTATTTGAAACTTTACGTCAATACTGTTAAATAATATAAATTACTTTGAGTAACCGGTATCGTGTCTTTGTTAAACCAATAGTTTACAATGTTTTTATTAAGCATAAGCGCATGTGCATTTTAACCTAAGGTTAAGCTTGATAAATCATAAGTGGGTTTATAAATCAGGGACAATTTGAAGTGGAAGTTGCAGTGGTTGAAGAAAATGGAAGACGCAAGTGATAGAGTGAGAGAACTGATCCTTATCGATTGGGATTCCGACGTGACGGTGGGTACGAGATTCAAGGCATTCAGTGGGCAGAAGTCTGATTGGGAACCAAGGTACCAATTCTGGAAGAATCTGATCATCAAAATCGCTCGTCATCTTGGCATCTTCATCATCCGTCCTTCAGTGGTCAGTGGTGCGATTCTCATTCTCAATTTTAACCTAGCGTTGCTTCTATAAAAAACCCCCTCGTTTGTAATTAATTAATTAATTAATTTTGCTTATTATTGCTGTTTTGAAGGTTAGAAATGTCTGGTTTAATCAGGGAGGCTTGGTTCCTTTATGCATCGATCATGTTCTGGTTAGATTATTTTTTTCGGACTGTTTTGGTGTTTACAATTACTAATTAAGACTTAATACACTAATAGCAGCACTAAGAAAACTAAGCAGAATGACGAATGGTAGAGCTAAGAAGAATGGTACTGATATCCGGGAAAATCAATGATATATCGGTCAAATATCGCCGATATTCTGACTGATATTTTACCAGGGGACGGTTTAATGGGGTTTCGGGTTATGCGGGTTATGAGCAAAATGAGTTTGGGCCAAAGCGGGCTGATTTAATAGAGTATCACTTTGGTTTGGGTCAGCTACAACCCGAACATGTTTAGGGTTTGAACCGGATTTGTGTACGTCTAGCTACAACAAGTAGGTGGTGGAGACAAACAATGGTCATTTGGTCATGGTTTTGCTATAATCCTTATGGATCTTTTCTAAGTTGAACAAGTTTTATAATAGTTGTTCGTTTTGACCCGTTATCTGATTTGAGTAGACGCAAACTTGCCTGTTGTAGTGTTGTCTAATTTGACGTGACATAAATAAACGCGTATACAATTTAATTTCATCCAAATCAATATGTTCTTGAAAAATGGGTCATGATTGCCATCTATAATTCGTAGGGTTTTATATCTTCTTGCAGGTTGAAATGTATAATTCCAGCGAGCTTTTATGTAACAGCGATCTTATCGACCCCAAAAGTGGCCAACTCACCCATTATTCCATAAAGTTAGACATCTGCTTCCTATATCTAAGCCTGCATTTCCATCAGAAGACGAGTTCATTGTTTCATCAGTCCTACAGGTAAGCCATACTCACAGGTAGAACATGCCTTGAAACAATCACAATGATATAATGATGCTAAACAACTTTTATAGATTGCGTGATATGGATTCCGACAAATACAATTACCTTATATAACGTTTCATGTTTGTTCCCTTGTCTGGCCAATTATGCTCCATTTCCGAGAACCATATAGCTGCGGGCAATATGCAAAGAAGTAACAAAAACATTGTTCGCTATCAAATGATATCTCTAATAAGCTTTAAACACCACAATGGCATGTAGTTTATTACGTTAATTAATTTCTTGACGACCTTGGAACTTTATTATCATAATTGATTACAAGTGCTAGTCAAACAGTATTCATCAAAATGATGATAATTTAATTTCTGTAGCCTCCTTTCATATGGTCTAGATATTGTTTGTGCCCAATCTCGCTGTTTTGACTCCTCAAGATGACACGTGCTATCGTGTAGGTCCAAAACATCGGCTTTGGCATCTTTAAAATCAGGGAACAAAGTGAGTGCACGGAGGCACGCAAGCGAACTGAAGGTGTCATCTGAACGTAGAGAAAAATGTGATGTGCTTTTAAGGCGAGTAGAGGAAGTCCTAAGAGCGACAGCGGATGCTGAAGATTCAAAAGAGGTTTGTTTAATCTAGAAAAAAACCGTTGCACACTTTGTTGCCACCTTCACTCGTACATTACTTTTTATTGTCAGGTTTTCGAAGCTATTAAAAGCGGTACGAAGGCAATGAAGGATAAGATGATCACCATTGAAGAAGTGCAGCAGTGTTTAGATGATCTTGATGAAACAATCACTTCAAAAAGCAAGTTGAAAAAGTCTTAGGTACTCACATTTGTTTCTATATTAATAATAACAAAATCATCATGGTCTTAATACGCTCTTACCAACTTGGGTTTGTTTGTGTGATTTTCAGGGTCAGTTCCACCATCTTACGAAGACTTTGATGAAGATATTGAAGACGAGTTGGATAAACTCATGGAAGAAAGTAGAAACACATCAGCAGATGGTGCCGCAAGGGAACATGAAACCTCGGGAGCAGCTGAATCACTGAGTAACACCGTCTCGGCTCTTAAGCTTGCAGATAATGATGTAACGGTACGGGACCCAACAGAAATCTCAAATGTATCAAAAGTTCTTGAGCTTGCACCTTCCTGATGATTATCTTCCATTTGTACAACTTACATGTACTACAATTGAACTTGCAAAAGAAAAATGCCCTTGTTGTAAAACGTGTGTAGTGTTTAGCATTAATGACTTGTTAAAGAGTGTTTGGGATTGTCTATTAAAACTATGGTATGATAGGAAGGCAAAACTCTTGTGATCCAAACTTAGTCTGGTGCAAGATTTTGCAGCCTACGTTCGGTGTGCACGGTTCGGTTTGGTTATTAGCCTTAACCGAAACCGTTACCGTAATCGAAGTTATCGGTTTATTCGGTTAATTTTTCGGTTTTCGGTCTGGTTCGGTTAATTTCGGTTAATTGGGCTAAAAGTTTTACTTAGAAATACATGGAATGGAGATATAAATACATGAAATGGTAGTATAAATACATAAAAATTGAGGTATAAATACAAGAATTAGATGTATAAATATATGAAATGAAGGTATAAAACATAAAATACATGAAATGGAGGTATAAAAGCTAGATATATTAAAATATGAATGGTTCGGTTCGGTCCGGTTAATTTCGGTTAACCGAGGTTACAAAAAATTACCGATAACAGATCTTCGGTTAATTTGGTTTTTGCTTAATTTTGGTTCAGTTTTGTCGGCTTTCGATTCCGTTTCAGTTAATGGTTCGATTTTTGCTCACTCCTAGTAGCCACCACTCGAGTAAAGTTCTTAAACATGATCGCTAAACAAGCTTCTACCTCTGGTGGTATGGAAGTGATTCGATACCCTGATGGCCTAATGTTTAATAGAACGGTTAACTTAACCATAAAGATAACCGCAGTACAGGGCCGGACAGTCTTAAAAAAAATAAGGTACTTAAAAGAAAATTAATACGCTAACTATTAACATTAGTGCAAACTTATTGTTTTGATTTGTTTGATTCTTATACAAGCAAACCACTATGTGTGATAGTTGTGCTGAATTTTTGTATGGTTCAAACACGTATCGTCTATAATAATAAAAGAAGGAAAAGAGTCCTCAATCGCCTTGGACCTCCAAAAAGGTTAGAACTGCCCTGCTGTAGTATTATAAAATACCTTAACAAGATAAGCAAAAGGATCACAAAAAAAGTAATAATAGTAATAATAATTAGAAAAATAAAAGAAAATAATAATACCTACGACAACCTCAACAATTTAAATAGTAACCGTTTAAATTGACTTCACATGAGATGCATGAGTTCGTAAATACGTACTTATGTAAGAACTTACGTTCATAGGTCACCAAGAAGGTGTTATTAAATCTGCTAATAATGTAAAAGAAATATTGAAACAGAAACAAGAAATAGTGAACCTGACTTGTGTTTGATACAATTTCCTTAAACAGATTCGTCGTCTGTTCTCAGGCTACGCCGGCCCGAAGCAGTAACAGCGCACTGCCGGACTTAAACACTTGCCTGAAAAAATAATCGGAGATATTGCAGAGAGAGAACTAGATAGGAAGAAGAGAACTGTGTGTTCTAGTGTGTCTAAACTAAATAGCCTTGGTCTGTATTTATACAGGTAGAACCATAACCGATTTTGGGTCATCACCTTCAAAGCTGTTTCGAAATTCAAAAAGACTGACTTAAATGATCATTAGAACAGAATAAGTTTCAGTTCTTGACATAATGATCATCAATATCAAATCAGTTTTTCAAAAACTCAATCAACAGAATCGGTTACGGAAGAAACAAGAAATAGTGAACCTGACTTGTGTTTGATACAATTTCCTTAAACAGATTCGTCGTCTGTTCTCAGGGTACGCCGGCCCGAAGCAGTAACAGCGCACTGCCGGACTTAAACACTTGCCTGAAAAAATAATCGGAGATATTGCAGAGAGAGAACTAGATAAGAAGAAGAGAACTGTGTGTTCTAGTGTGTCTAAACTGAATAGCCTTGGTCTGTATTTATACAGGTAGAACCATAACCGATTTTGGGTCATCACCTTCAAAGCTGTTTCGAAATTCAAAAAGACTGACTTAAATGATCATTAGAACAGAATAAGTTTCAGTTCTTGACATAATGATCATAATATCAAATCAGTTTTTCAAAAACTCAATCAACAGAATCTGTTACGGGTGCAAAAACCGCCCCGCGTGAGCCCGAGTTTTTGGAACGGCATTCGTGTCCGCAGGACATGCAGGCGTACACGAGTTCAACTAAATTCGGCTCAAGATTTGCACCCCCCCCCCTGCGAGCCCGCGTAGGGGTTTTGGTAAAACATGGCATATAGTTATGTTAGTTAGGTAAAACATTACCTTATACACTAACATCTATTTTATTCCCACACCTATGTGGGACAATGTTTTAGACTTCATTCACACACGTTCAAAAATCCAACAATCCCCCACATGAATGGAGGTCGATCTCAAACAACATTATGCCAATTAAATTTCAGCAGTTAAGTTTTGCATACGATAGGTATTCGCTCATGAAATGCACTTAGCCCACTAGCTCTGAGTAGACATTGATGTCTTTGAACTCATCTGTCGTTTATGTAGACGACAATACATTTCATACAAGACTCTCCCTGACAACGTCAAGTCCTAATAGATATGTTTGTTATGGTCATGAACATGATGCCTGGTTTTGCGAGAGCTATTAAGTATTGTGCCCCAACAATACCCTTCGAAGCGACCCCACTTCTCTCTCACATAGGTGACTCACTAGGTATGGATACCTTACTCGAATCATTAAAAGCCATATGCTCAGCCTTATACATGTCACTTTTAGGAATGGACTAGGAGGTTTATTAAACTTTATAATAAACTCCCTTTATATGTGTGGGGTTAACCCTTCCCCCACAGTGACTTTACCAATTCATACAATTAGGTTTTCCTATTGAACTAAATTCTTGGGATCTCCAGTCTATTAAGTTAGGTTTCCATCATATGAAATTCATTTTTCAAGGGCTTCAGTCCCATTCCCATGGACGACTTCTGAAATAACTCTCTACTTAGGCCTTTTGTTAGCGGATCCGCGATATTATCCTTTGACCTCACGTAGTCAACAGTGATAATTCCTGTAGAGACTAGTTGTCGTATCGTATTATGTTTACGTCTGATATGTCTGTTTCTACCATTATACATTGTGCTACGAGCTCTGCCAATTGCCGATTGGCTATCACAATGTATACAAATGGCCGTTGCCGGCTTAGGCCATCTTGGTATGTCCTCAACAAATTGACGCAGCCATTCTGCTTCTTCACCTGCTTTATCTAAAGCGATGAACTCTGATTCCATCGTGGATCTAGCGATTACCGTTTGTTTCAACGATTTCCACGATATAGCAGCACCTCCAAGTGTAAATACATACCCACTTGTTGCTCTGGAATCATTCGTGTCGATATTCAATTTGCATCGCAGTGTCCTTCTATGACCGTTGGATATCTATTATAATGCAACCCGTATTCTCGAGTGTATCTTAAGTATCGAAGCAATCGAGTAATACCGTTCCAATGCATTGAATTTAGATTGCTCGTGTATCTACTTAGTTTGCTTACAGCATATGCTATGTCTGGTCTAGTACAACTCATAAGATACATCAAGCTACCAATAATTCTTGAGTACTCAAACTGGTTTACAGGTTCACCTCTATTTTTGGCTAGATGTTGACTCGTGTCAAGTGGAGTCCTAGCTACGTTGGAGTCATTTGCATTAAACTTCTCAAGAATTTTGTCCATATAGTGGGATTGACTTAAAACAAGTCCACTTTGGGTTCGTGTGATTTTAACTCCCAGAATCACATCCTCAAGACCATGTCTTTCATGTCAAATCTTTCTTTTAGCATGTTCTTTGTAGATTTTATGATTTTGTCATCACTTCTGTAACATCCGTCAAAAACGGATTTACGAAACCCGCTCCGTTTATCAACCGAACAGTCAGTCAAAATTTTCGTTGCGAATTAAATGCCCAAAATAATTTTAAACGATACATAATCAATTATTATACGGGAATATATAATTAGTTTTTGAAAAACTGTTAAAAATCGCAAAATAAAAATGTTTTGGTTCTGCCGGGTTTCGAACCCGGGTCAGTACCGGTCCAGCAAACGACTTAACACACGCGCACTAAACCACTGCGCCACTGATGTTATTTGTTAAATATTAGAATCATTTAATTGATATCATGACGTTACGAATTCAAAACCGGCGCCCAAAGTTCAGTCGTCGGAAATCCCGGCAATCTCGCGAGTATTTAACGAATCCTTCCGTTATAACGTAAACAATTACTAAGACATCGGTTATAACCGACGTCTGAGTCCGCGACCAAAGTCATAACCGCCGGAGTTTTTATAACTTACGAATCCAGTCGGAAATCAGACCAAGTTCTTCGAAGATTTGCCCTATAAAAACCACCTCGAACTTCTGCAAACATTTTCGCTCAAAACCGCACCTTTTCTCGGCGAAAACTCACTCGCCGGAATTATTATGTTCGTCGCCGGAAAACCGGTTTCCCCAGTTCTGAGCCTTACTAAACCATTTGAACATATACCGAAGTCACCCACATATTTTGTAAGCTTTCTGAAGTTTCTCTGCTACAAGACACTCGTCGCCGGAAGGTATTGCTGTCGCCTGAGTTCTGCCGGAAAACAGAGGAAGATAGTCGGTATACCTCACGCCTAATTTCCTTTCTTTTTATTTATATCTCACCTTTGATTGAACATAAAACGCTAAAGAACCTGATTTAACACATCGAACCAGTCGGATTTTCCGACTCTGGTTAAAATCCGACGAAGAAGATGAAGTGCGGTAAACGTATAAGTATAATTAAAATCAAGATATTACTCGGGTTAGACACACGGTCCAGCGGTGGACTGTGTGCACATTAAACACAAACGTCTCGAGTTCGAATCCTGTTTCACACACGCTGCTTCAATAAAAATCATTTTTTTTGTTAAACTGAACCGGAGTCACACAGGTATATGTTAAGTATATTAATAACCGGAATAATAACCAAGTTAGACACACAGTCCAGCGGTGGACTGTGTGTATGTTTAATCAAAGCACACGAGTTCGAGTCCGGGCTTCTGCATCGACCCAGACCATTATGTTACCTTTTTAAATAAGTCAGAAATGAAAACAAGTAGTTTGTATTTAAGTATAATAAAAATTGGATTATATAACATGTTAAACACACAGTCCAGCGGTGGACTGTGTGTTACACAAGCCACAGGTCCCGGGTTCGAGACCTGTGGAGCGCACCGGTTCTCTGGATTAAAAATCGTTTTTAAAATAAAGGATTTCTGTTTAAATCTAATTAATATATATATAATTAAAATCAGATATATAACGGGTTAGACACGTAGATCAGTTGGTAGAGCTGCGTGCACGCGTACGGGAGGTCTCGGGTTCGAGCCTCACTCAGCGCACAACAATACGCACTCGAACCGGTCAACGGTCAGGTCAACGGTCAACTGTCAAGTCAACGGGCAGAAAAAGTCAAATTTTTTTATTATTTTATTTAATTATTTTAATTAAAAATCAATTAAAAATACTTAAAATAACATTTTTAAGGTTAGAAAATAGCCTCAAACTCACAAAAATACACCCAACAATCCTACTAAAATAGGTTAATAAAATCCGTTTACTTACCAAACCATAATGCGATTTATCTAGGTTAATCTCACTCGTGGTTAAAACCACTTCGCGTGCATTCAACATCATCAACCGAACGCACCCACTGTGAGTGAATCTTACAACTCCCCCTTTTAAATTACACGTTTTGGGGTGTGTCATGTGTTATAAAAATAATTAACTTGTTTATTTAAACTTGTGCCATACCACATCATGATCTAAACTTAGATTGATTATATTTTTGTGATTACTTATTTCCTTTTGCCAAATCATATGAAATTCATTCATTAAGCCCATCAGTTCCTCGTGGGAGACGAGTTGAACAACGCGTGCCTCAAATCAAATTCATTATTGTTCATGTGTGTATCATTGAGTTTATATTGTTTGTAGTTGTGTCATTCATATTATCATGTTTATGCAATTCATTCATTAGGCCCCTCAGTTCCTCGTGAGAGACGAGTTGAGCATCGCGTGCCTCTAAATGTTCCATTATTGTCCATGTGTGTTTTATTTAATATCTTATGATTGTTGAATAAGTTTACATCTATTTTTACTCATGTTTGGTTGTGCACATATTTCATAATCAATTCAAATAAACTTGTTCAAATATTTTCCATAGGATTCACTCGCCAACTTTATGTTGATCCAAAACCTTTTTACACATGATACAGGTGAACAGGTTGAAGCAAAGAAAACATAGGAAATACCTTAGAAGAGAACAAAGATGCTTAGATTGATAGCTAGAACATGTTGTAATCTTTATTGTAAATTTCCATTAAATTGTATTAATGAATATGAAACGCATAATAAATGTCATGAGCTTTGATGATAACCCAATCATGCCCCGATCACCTTTTCCGCTGCGGGTCGGGGTGTGACAGATTGGTATCAGAGCCATGACTATAGGGATATAGGATAGGTTATTAGACCCTTAGAGCCTATACTATAGTCTGCCTAAATTTTAATTGATTAGGTGGTTACATACAAACTTGTGATATTTATTTGTTTCATATTTGTTTACATTTACAGTCAAACATACATGCTTATATACATATTCATTATACATATATACATATTCATTATACATATATCGATGTTCATGTATTCAATTTATTTTCATACTCTCATTATCCAAAGATTTTGTTGCAATTTTCAAATCGCATCAAAGTAAGTTCTGCGACGGGCATGTAGTAACTGGAAGGGTACAAGTACCGGTAGTCGGAACGTCCTGTCTAGGTTGGCATTCGTATAAATCCAATATAACGGACCAGTTTGCCTACCTGGGGACCAACGATGAGAGTACGAAGGACCCATTAGGCCAAAGCATGCCACACCAAACGTCGTTCGAACTAACCTACTTTGAGGTGTCACCGTGTCTACACCTGGACACATTCCGAATATCACACGTTGTATACATATTTCTCGATTTTCTCTGGGTTTTTGTGTACGCAACCTGGCAAACCCGTGCGAACCATATGAAAAACCGGTATTCATGGAGCCCACATGATTACACAGGTAAAGTATGGCGGCATGTAGGGCCTAACAGCGAGCAAAACCCAAGACATCCTATGGATGTAGTAGATTTATTTTTTTATAATTATTTTATGAATGTTCATTCCTAATGCGACCCATGAACCCAAAAACATCAACTCATACTCTTGTCATGTATTCCTTGTAGATGTCTTCTAATCTCGCCCGTAGGAAGACGAGAGCAAGAAAAGCCCGCGAACGCATGGCTGCCTTAATCGCTCAACAAATGGCTGCCGTAATACCCAACATTGTAATCCAAGTACATCAAGCACTCACCGATAATCCTGTCAATCAAGCGAACCAAAACGTTATCAACTCTCCATCAAATACCACTAAATGCACCTACAAGCATTTCAAATCATGCGACCCTCCGAAATACAAAGGAACTGAAGGCACCACCGCTCTCCTCCATTGGTTTGAAGAAATGGAGAACACTTTTCTAAATTGCGATTGCCCTGACGATCGCAAAGTGCGATATGCTACCGGTCGATTATATGGGATAGCACTTACTTGGTGGAATACAGAGAAGGCCAAACGAGGCGTCGACGATGCTATGACCTTAACTTGGAACGAATTGAAGGAAATCATGACCAGACGATTTTGCCCAAGGAGCGAAATCAAGAAATTAGAAGATGAATTTTATTCGTTGAAGCAAAAGGAAGGAGACCACACCACCTACAACAAAAGATTCCTCGAGTTACATCAAATGGTTCCCAACATGTTCACTCCCCTCTACCGTTTGATCGAGCACTACATTCGTGGTCTTCCGTCTAAGATTCAAGACCCTGTAATAAGTATCTCGCCTGCAACCTTGGAAGCAGCAATGGAGCTAGCAACAGAGCTCACCGAGAACCGAATTCGAAACAAAGACTTCAAGGAGGAGAAGAAGAAGGATAAAGAACCGACTGAAACCTCCGACTTCACCCAAACCGAATCCCCTTCTCAACCCAATCCTAAGAGAGGAAGAGACGGGCAACTTTTCGCTGCTACCCAACGAAACCAACCAGTTTTACACGCCATACCCATCCAAGCTATCCCAATCACTCAAGTGACACCCAACTCAACTTACCCAAATAAGAAACCATATCTTGGACCTCACCCTCGATGCAACAACTGTTTTTATCACCATCCCCTTACCTTACCTTGTCGACTATGTACAACTTGTGGACGCTATGGTCATTTGAGCAAGGTTTGTCGCACTTTCAAAAACCAAACCTCTTCCCCTACTCAAAACATGGCCCAAACTTATCATCAACCCCAATACCCCATGTTCCCATATGTTCGAGCTTGTTTCAATTGTGGCGACCCTACCCACTTTAGAAACACATGCCCTCAATTGGTTAACGTCATCAACACTCAAGCCCAATCAAACCCAGTTAACCAAGTAAACCAAGAAAACCCAACCACTATGCCACCAGCAAGAGGAAGAGTCTTCAATATCAATGCCAATCCGGTCGAAGATAATGACGGCCCAAGTGAAGATACTCAACTAGTCCTCTTCGCCGAAGATCCAGATTCAACTCCTATCGTTTAGTTTTATGTTTTTCTTTATCACATAGAACCAAACATAACTTAAGGATAAAGCCAATGAAACTTTGACGAGAATACGGTGGATACGCCGCTGGTACTTCCTATATATAAGTATTCTTGTCAAAGGATCAGAAGCATTATCTAGCGGTTATGAGAGGTTCCATGTGTAGACTGTTAGAATAATTATTGTTTATTATTTTCAGTATATGCATTTGCCGAGGCCGCAGCCCCCCCATTTATGAGGTTGAGCTTGATCCCCATTTTATTATGCGGTTGATCAGTGGCGTGCCCGTACGATCGGCTCCGTTTGATTGAGCCTTGATCGTCATTTCATTTTACATTTCAATACATGCAATACGATCGCTCCGTTTGATTGAGCCTTGATCGCACAGTTCAATTTACATTTCCAGTTCATGCAATACGTTCGGCTCCGTTTGATTGAGCCTTGAGCGCACAGACAATTTCATTATCAGTATCTTGTGGTTGTGGTGTTTGTAGTAGAGTCGCATAGAACTAATCATAACTTGCGGATAAAGTGAATAAGAATTTGACAAGAATATGGTGGATACGCCGCTGGTACTTCCTATATATAAGTATTCTTGTCAAATGATTGGAGGCATTATCAGGCGGTTATGAGAGGTTCCATGCATAGGCTGTTTGTGTGATTGTTGTTTAGATTAAGTTGTTCATTTTCAGTACATGCAATACGTTCGGCTCCGTTTGATTGAGCCTTGAGCGCACATACAATTTCATTTTCAGTACATACAATACGTTCGGCTCCGTTTGATTGAGCCTTGAGCGCACAGACAATTTCATTATCAGTATCTTGTGGTTGTTGTGTTTGTTGTAGAGTCGCATAGAACTAATCATAACTTGCGGATAAAGTCAATGAGAATTTGACAAGAATATGGTGGATACGCCGCTGGTACTTCCTATATATAAGTATTCTTGTCAAATGATCGGAGGCATTATCAGGCGGTTATGAGAGGTTCCATGCATAGGTTGTTTGTGTGATTAAGTTATTCATTTTCAATACATGCAATACGCTCGGCTCCGTTTGATTGAGCCTTGAGCACACAGACAATTTCATTTTCAGTACATTCAATACGTTCGGCTCCGTTTGATTGAGCCTTGAGCGCACAGACATTTCATTTTCAGTACATGCAATACGATCGGCTCCGTTTGATTGAGCCTTGATCGCACAGATATATTTCATCTCAGTATTTTATATTTGTTGTATTGGTTGTAGAGTTATAGGACTAATCATAATTCACTGATAAAACCAATGAAAATTTGACAAGAATATGGTGGATACGCCGCTGGTACTTCCTATATATAAGTATTCTTGTCAAAGGATCAGAGGCATTATCGGACGGTTATGAGAAGTTCTATGTAGGATTTATTAGTTTCTTGATAACTAATCATAACTTGTGGATAAAACTAATGAAAATTTGGCAAGAATATGGTGGATACGCCGCTGGTACTTCCTATATATAAGTATTCTTGCCAAAGGATCAGAGGCATTATCAGGCGGTTATGAGAAGTTCCATGTAGGATTTAGTATTGCCTTGGTTGAAATTTGTGTTACATTTATATCATCTTGCTATTTAAAGAGATTGGATTGTGTTCCGTTTCTACATAAACTAACCTCTCCATCATAACAAACGAGAGAGGAACTTCCACCATTCAAACATATATGTTATCAGAATGTGGATTCAAATACTTGCAGTTGTGTTTATTTATGTTCAAATATCAGCTGTTGTGTTATATTCCATGTAGGTTGTAGTGTTAGAAGTTTTGCCTTAGGATATAACCATACACTTCCAAACATATTCAAACTTTTATGCATGATATCATAGTTAGCGAATAATCTCTGCTTATCAATACTCTTACAGTAGGCAACAAAAAGCGATTCCTGTAATAGGGTTCTTAACCTTTACAAGGAACGTTACCGCCTCAAACAAAAACTTAAACCCTTACTTTCTCTAAGCAAGTAACTGACAAACTAAACACCATCATTCTTTTAGTCAAATATATCACTATTTAAATTTCGAGACGAAATTTCTAAAAAGCAGGGGATACTGTAACATCCGTCAAAAACGGATTTACCAAACCCGCTCCGTTTATCAACCGAGCAGTCAGTCAAAATTTTCGTTGCGAATTAAATGCCCAAAATAATTTTAAACGATACATAATCAATTATTATACGGGAATATATAATTAGTTTTTGAAAAACTGTTAAAAATCGCAAAATAAAAATGTTTTGGTTCTGCCGGGTTTCGAACCCGGGTCAGTACCGGTCCAGCAAACGACTTAACACACACGCACTAAACCACTGCGCCACTGATGTTATTTGTTAAATATTAGAATCATTTAATTGATATCATGACGTTACGAATTCAAAACCGGCGCCCAAAGTTCAGTCGTCGGAAATCCCGGCAATCTCGCGAGTATTTAACGAATCCTTCCGTTATAACGTAAACAATTACTAAGACATCGGTTATAACCGACGTCTGAGTCCGCGACCAAAGTCATAACCGCCGGAGTTTTTATAACTTACGAATCCAGTCGGAAATCAGACCAAGTTCTTCGAAGATTTGTCCTATAAAAACCACCTCGAACTTCTGCAAACATTTTCGCTCAAAACCGCACCTTTTCTCGGCGAAAACTCACTCGCCGGAATTATTATGTTCGTCGCCGGAAAACCGGTTTCCCTAGTTCTGAGCCTTACTAAACCATTTGAACATATACCGAAGTCACCCACATATTTTGTAAGCTTTCTGAAGTTTCTCTGCTGCAAGACACTCGTC
Organism: Scalesia atractyloides; assembly: GCA_947069175.1. Lineage (NCBI taxonomy): Eukaryota > Viridiplantae > Streptophyta > Magnoliopsida > Asterales > Asteraceae > Scalesia > Scalesia atractyloides. The sequence goes on along the minus strand of CAMTDV010000020.1, from coordinate 5,134,787 downwards.
GCCGGAAGGTATTGCTGTCGCCGGAGTTCTGCCGGAAAACAGAGGAAGATAGTCGGTATACCTCACGCCTAATTTCCTTTCTTTTTATTTATATCTCACCTTTGATTGAACATAAAACGCTAAAGAACCTGATTTAACACATCGAACCAGTCGGATTTTCCGACTCTGGTTAAAATCCGACGAAGAAGATGAAGTGCGGTAAACGTATAAGTATAATTAAAATCAAGATATTACTCGGGTTAGACACACGGTCCAGCGGTGGACTGTGTGCACATTAAACACAAACGTCTCGAGTTCGAATCCTGTTTCACACACGCTGCTTCAATAAAAATCATTTTTTTTGTTAAACTGAACCGGAGTCACACAGGTATATGTTAAGTATATTAATAACCGGAATAATAACCAAGTTAGACACACAGTCCAGCGGTGGACTGTGTGTATGTTTAATCAAAGCACACGAGTTCGAGTCCGGTCTTCTGCATCGACCCGGACCATTATGTTACCTTTTTAAATAAGTCAGAAATGAAAACAAGTAGTTTGTATTTAAGTATAATAAAAATTGGATTATATAACATGTTAAACACACAGTCCAGCGGTGGACTGTGTGTTACACAAGCCACAGGTCCCGGGTTCGAGACCTGTGGAGCGCACCGGTTCTCTGGATTAAAAATCGTTTTTAAAATAAAGGATTTCTGTTTAAATCTAATTAATATATATATATAATTAAAATCAGATATATAACGGGTTAGACACGTAGCTCAGTTGGTAGAGCTGCGTGCACGCGTACGGGAGGTCTCGGGTTCGAGCCTCACTCAGCGCACAACAATACGCACTCGAACCGGTCAACGGTCAGGTCAACGGTCAACGGTCAAGTCAACGGGCAGAAAAAGTCAAATTTTTTTATTATTTTATTTAATTATTTTAATTAAAAATCAATTAAAAATACTTAAAAATAACATTTTTAAGGTTAGAAAATAGCCTCAAACTCACAAAAATACACCCAACAATCCTACTAAAATAGGTTAATAAAATCCGTTTACTTACCAAACCATAATGCGATTTATCTAGGTTAATCTCACTCGTGGTTAAAACCACTTCGCGTGCATTCAACATCATCAACCGAACGCACCCACTGTGAGTGAATCTTACAACTCCCCCTTTTAAATTACACGTTTTGGGGTGTGTCATGTGTTATAAAAATAATTAACTTGTTTATTTAAACTTGTGCCATACCACATCATGATCTAAACTTAGATTGATTATATTTTTGTGATTACTTATTTCCTTTTGCCAAATCATATGAAATTCATTCATTAAGCCCATCAGTTCCTCGTGGGAGACGAGTTGAACAACGCGTGCCTCAAATCAAATTCATTATTGTTCATGTGTGTATCATTGAGTTTATATTGTTTGTAGTTGTGTCATTCATATTATCATGTTTATGCAATTCATTCATTAGGCCCCTCAGTTCCTCGTGAGAGACGAGTTGAGCATCGCGTGCCTCTAAATGTTCCATTATTGTCCATGTGTGTTTTATTTAATATCTTATGATTGTTGAATAAGTTTACATCTATTTTTACTCATGTTTGGTTGTGCACATATTTCATAATCAATTCAAATAAACTTGTTCAAATATTTTCCATAGGATTCACTCGCCAACTTTATGTTGATCCAAAACCTTTTTACACATGATACAGGTGAACATGTTGAAGCAAAGAAAACATAGGAAATACCTTAGAAGAGAACAAAGATGCTTAGATTGATAGCTAGAACATGTTGTAATCTTTATTGTAAATTTCCATTAAATTGTATTAATGAATATGAAACGCATAATAAATGTCATGAGCTTTGATGATAACCCAATCATGCCCCGATCACCTTTTCCGCTGCGGGTCGGGGTGTGACAACTTCCAGCAATGAGCATATCATCTACATATAGACACAAAATGACGCATCCATCAGATGTGTCCTTCACATATACACATTTGTCACATTCATTGTTTTTGAACCCAGCATCAAGCATAACATGATCAAATTTTTGGTGCTATTGTTTTGGAGCTTGTTTCAATCCATATTACAAGTTTACACACTTTCTTTTCTTGCCCAATGGTTGTGAAGCCTTCAGGTTGCTCCATGTAAATTTCTTCCTCTAGATTTCCATTCAGGAAAGCTGTTTTCACATCCATTTGGTGAACTTTCAAATTTCTAGTGGCGGCAATGGCAAGCACCAACCTGATGGATGTTATTCGCGTGACTGGCGAATATGTATCAAAGTAATCTAAACCTTCTTGTTGTTTATATCCTTTGATCACCAACCTCGCTTTGTACTTATCGATGGTTCCATCAGGCTTCATCTTCTTCTTGAAGATCCATCGATATCCTAGTGGTTTGCATCATTGAGGAAGATCCACTAGTTCCCAAGTATGGTTTTGTAAGATCGAGTCTATCTCACTTTTGATGGCCTCCCTCCACTGAGGTCCTTCAGAGGAATGTACCGCTTGTTGGTACGCTTGAGGTTCACCTTCTACCATGTAGGTAAGAAACTCAGGCCCAAAGGATTTTTCCGTCCTTTGCCTTTTACTTTTCCTGATTTCAACTTCCCCAGTCTTAGATTTTTCAAGAGTTTCATTGTATTCAACTTCAGGAACATTTTCCTCGACCGGTCTAGAAGAACTCGGTTCACTTCTAGTTAAGTGTGGAAACACATGTTCAAACCATGATGCATCCTTGGATTCTATTATGGTGCCTTTGCATATTCCAGGGTTCTTAGAATTATGCACAAGAAAACGATAAGGACCATAAGGACGGGTGTATCCAATAAATACACAATCTACTATTTTGGGTCCTATTAGTAGTCACTTTGGTGGTGTGACCACCACCTTAGCTAGACACCCCCACACTTTCAAGTATTTATATGGTGGTTTCTTTCCCGTCCACAATTCATATGGCGTTACATACTTTTTCTTATTGGGTATCATGTTCAACACATAATTTGCCGATAAGATTGCTTCCCCCCACATGTTTTGGTTTACACCAGAACTTATCATCATGGCATTCATCATTTCTTTCAAGGTACGATTTTTACGTTCCGCTATGCCATTCGGTTGAGGGGAGTAAGGAGCCGTGAGTTCGTGTATGATTCCATTTTTCGCACATACATCAACAAAAGGTGAAACATATTCACCTCCTCGATCGCTCCTTACAATTTTGATTTTACGATTTAGTTGATTTTCAACTTCGGCCTTGAACAAGATAAACTTGTCAATGGCCTCGTCCTTACTCTTAAGTAAGTACACATAGCAATACCGTGTACTATCATCAATGAACGTGATGAAATACTTGTTCCCACCACGAGTAGGAATTGCCTTTAGGTCGCACACATCAGTGTGTATCATGTCGAGGGGTTCAGTGATTCGTTCGACCTTTTTGAAGGACGATTTTGTTTGTTTTGCTTCTACGCAAGTTTCACATTTATTGTTTGAGTCGATATCGAAAGTTGTATGATTAGTTCGGATGAATATGCGAATCCTTGCGGTTGTGATGATATGTTTGAGTATTAAAATCGTAGGTTGCGTTTTATCGATAAAGATCATGATATATGCTTAGGGTTTGCATGAATACTGATATATTAGATGATATTTGATAAGTTAACATGCTGTTAATCGATACAACTAAGCGTCATGGCCGTTTACACATGTTCTAATGCGACAAAGTCGAAAACAGTAAGCTGATTGACATTTACAGCCAACTAATTAAACGACGAATTGAATTAAAATTAACGTGACCTAGCCTACCATGCAAAAGATTAGACGACTCAATCAAGTAAGTAGAAGTAGTAGCGTTTTCATTCATAGCTTTCACAACCATTACATTCAGTTTAAACATACCATTGAGGGCATAACCCTTACCAACATACATACCACTCTTGGTCAACACGACCTTATCCGACTCAATCACCATTTTGAACCCAAACTTGTTCAACTGCCATCCCGACACAAGTTTTTTCCGAATTTTCGGAACATACAGCACGTTGGACAAAGTGAGTTCTTTTCCCGAGGTCATCTTCAAGACCATGTTCCCCTCGCCCTTAACTTCGGCCGTGGCCGAGTTTCCCATAAAGACTTTTTCCCCGTTGGTCACCTCCTTGAAAGTGCTAAACAAACTTTTGTCAAAGCACACATGACGGGTAGCCCCCGTATCAACCCACCAATCCTTGCTATTTTGGCCAACTAGATTAACTTCGGTGACCAGAATTGAGAGGTCCGTGACCATGGCAACAAGGTTGTCGACTTCATGAACCATGTTCACTTGTCGAGCGCTTTCCTTCTTAGGAAGCTTGCATTCAATGGCCTTATGGCCTTCCTTCTGGGAATTATAACAAGTTCCTTGGAACTTTTTCTTCCCAATGCCTCCTTTTGGACCGAGGTTGGAACGTTTCCCATGACCTTTCTTTCCACCATCCTTTCCACTGTTTTTCGACTTTGAAGACTGGCCATGCTTAACAAGATTGGCTTTGACAGTTTCAGGACCATCAACCCTTTTCAAAGCCAATTTGTTGTCTTCTTCAATGCGAAGACGAACAACAAGATCTTCAATAGTCATCTCCTTTCGCTTATATTTTAGATAGTTCTTGAAATCGACCCAACTTGGTGGTAGCTTCTCAATCATAGCAGCAACTTGGAATGTCTCGCTGAGGACCATTCCTTCTGCATGAATGTCATGAAGAATAACCTGCAGTTCTTGGACTTGGCTCATGACAGTTTTAGCATCTATCATTTTAAAGTCCAAGTATTTAGCCACCACAAATTTCTTTGTGCTCGCATCTTCTGTTTTGTATTTGCGATCCAACGACTCCCACAACTCTTTGGCAGTCTTGGCTTTGCAATACACGTTGTATAGTGTGTCCACTAAACCATTCAGAATGAAGTTGTGACACAAGAAATCCGAATGATTCCAAGTATGAACCGCGCTCAGAGATTGAGCATCCACATCCCCTTCATCAACATGGGGATTGGATTCAGTCAAGAACCTCGCAAGGTTCAACGTGGTCAGATAAAGAACATCTTTTGCTGCCACTGTTTGAAATTCACACCGTTGAATTTCTCAGGCTTCTCGGCATGCGAGACAGCATTAGGCAACGGTGCAACCAGACCCATTGTGACAGCAACAACGGACGTCATGATCGCAGAGACGACACTAGAAACAACAGTAGTCATAGGTTGGGTTTACATTCTGAAAAACAACAGCAGTAAGAATTAGTAAAATGAATCTGTTTAAGTTTGTTATTAAATTTGCTAATAATGTAAAAGAAATATTGAAACAGAAACATGGGCTTGTGTTTGACACAATTCCCTTAAACAGATTCGTCGTCTGTTCCCAGTGTACGCCGGTCCGAAGTAGCATCTAAACTGAATAGCCTTGGTCTGTATTTATACATGTATAATCATAACCGATTTTGGGTCATCATTGCAAATGATCAGCTTTTCATCCCGGGTTTTCGGAACGGCATTCGTGTCCGCAGGACATGCGGGCGTACAAGAGCAACTAAATTCGGCTCAAGATTTGCACCCCCCCTGTGCGCCCACGTAGGGGTTTTGGTAAAACATGGCAAATAATTATGTTAGTTAGGTAAAACATTACCTTATACACTAACATCTATTTTATTCCCACACCTATGTGGGACAATGTTTTAGACTTCATTCACACACGTTTAAAAATCTAATAGAAGGCTATCTAAACTTTTGTTGTTATATGATTTAGTTAGTCGATGGTAACTAGTTGGAAAGTGTACACTAGTTGAACTTAATGTAACATCAAGAATTCTATTGTTACTTCATATTGAGAAGTGTTGAATGATTTTAGTTTAAGTGATAGAATTTTATCTTATTTTATTACTTAATGTAACATTAAGAATTCTGTCATTATATGTTGTGAACCTAGCTAACTAACATCAAATGCCATTTTAGATGGCATGTCAGCGACATAAGCAAAAATTGTCATATTAGTTGCTACGTTAGAAAAAATGGCACCTCAGATGTCACATCAGCAAAAACTAACTGAGTTAGGATTTAGGAGTGTCAAAGGAAAATAAGTTGAAAGTGTTGTGATACAAACCAAAAGTGAAAACTGTTATGAGTCAATTGGTGAAAGTTGGATTTGTTTAAATTCAATATTGCTTTAGTTTTAAAGGTATGATTGTCAATTAGAAAAAAAAAACCAATCGTGTTAAAGACATGGAGTAAATTGAAACGAAAACAAAACTAATAAATTAAAAATAAGGAAAAAGGGTTATTTTGGTGAAGCCATTAAAATCAATCGTATGCAACTCAATTTGTTATTAGCTTTTTTTTTATAAAATAAACTTAACTTGGTGTTTGGTTTAGCTTTTTAAGCTTATGCTTATTAGCTTATATAAGCTAATTTGAAGAAGCTTATTTGTGTAATGGTGTAAGTTACTCATTTGGCCTAAAATGGTGATGCATTAATAATTAATAATTATTGAGGCAACTTATTACTGTAACAAATTAAAGGTTTGTGGATTTAACAACGATGCATAATTAATAAGAGACAAATGGTAGATAATTGATAAGAAGCAATTTATTACTGTAACAATTTAACAACTTATTGACGCATAATTAATAAGGGGCAAATGGTGGATTTTCGGAGAAGAGGCAAGTTGGTGGATACAAATTCATACGTTGGTGGAAGATCAACTATTAATTAAATATCCATCTACATTTTTTGGTCCCTATTTAAAAAGTTGGTGGAAGAGACAAGACTTTGTTGGTGGATTAATAATACCTACGAACTTTTGGAGTAAGGAAGGCTAGATGTGAGATATTACAACATATGCATGTCAATTACACCTACGAGACACAACTGAAGATCGTGCTAGCATCTATGACAATTCACAATAATCTTACATTCCAAATTATGGTATTGATAGTCGAGTATCTAGTGACAATAATAAAATAGATGAAGACACAAGTATACAACGTAGAATATATGATTTATACATGGGTGTAGTTAGAGATATGATTGCAGAAATCTAACCAATTCAAGATAAATGTTTATTAAATATTAATGTATTTTTATAGAAGTTTTACGTCATTTTTAATATAAATTTATCCAAAAAGAATGATATAACTTATAAAACCAAAATAGATACATATAAAATATAAGTCATGTGACAATATGTTACCATCCTCAAACATCCCCTAGGTTGGTTTGGTTTGGTGTGTTGTAAATTGAGAGGACCATAGAGCCTTAATTTTGAATGATCCATCGTAAATTGGATTTGTGAGACAAAGTGATAGTCCGCAAAAAAGTAGAGATGGCGGATGACGGTTACCCACCGGTAACGAGGCTGATGAATTTTGTATCGCAGGAACAGGTCACTCACTATCTCTTTGTTTGTTTGTTTGTTCGTTTGTTTATTCATCCAACGGTTGTAATTGGAAGCCTGAGCTCTTGTGATTTAACCAACAGTTGGATGAAGCCAAGAAAAGTCGAGGACCGAGACTTGAAGATGGAACGGCCCAAAGAGACCGCCCCCTTTTTGAGGTATTTTCCCATTCTCCTCTTTCAATCTTACCTACATAAAAATGTTTGTTACAGGCCGGTGGGAACTGACTAGCCAACCTTTTTTTTAACTGAAAATTTGAATCGCTAACGAACCATTGAAGTATCATCGCCACCAATGGAACCACCCGTTCATATCTATCTTCACCACCAGGCAATAATGCTTGTACAACAGTTCAGGAGGAAACCTAATAAATCTGGAAAACCCCATCGGGATTAACAATGAAGTATCATCCCGTTCATATCTATCTCCACCGGGCATAATGCCTATACACCAGTTCAGGAGGAAACCCAATAAATCTGGAAAACCCCATCGGGATAAACAGGGATTAATCGGGTTAGGATTTTATATGTAATTTTTAGTTTTGTATGTGTATACACACACGATTTATATGTATTTTTTAACTATGACATGATTTAACTCCTTCTTCGATCCATATTTTTAGTAGATAGGATTAATTTCCAGAATTTACATGTTTTGGTCAACTATCTGACTAAAATTTGGCTGCAATTGCTAGACTACCACTGATTTTTGGTCAATTAGGACTGGATTTGACCACTGTTGACTGTCCAGATTAATTGGCCGATTAGATAAAAATTAATTCTTAAACCTCCGACTAGCGATTAATCGGAGGCTAGTCGTGATTTTTACAACCATGCATACATATAACAAAAAAAATATATCTTTATACAACTTCTGCTGCAATACTTACTATAAAGTAGGCATTAGATAAGAAAGAGGAATGTTGTTTATGTTGCAGAACCTGTTTAGGCATTTGGTTCTTCATGTTGTAGATCAGACCATTGAGTTTGGGGCATAATTTTCTACTGTTTCACCTTGATTTGGTTCTTGATGTTATGGATCAAACAGCTTTAGTTTGGGCCAAAATGTTTTGATGCAGAGCGTGATAGTTGATTTGGCTTATTTTATACGGCATTTGCTGACATTCTTTGTGCATTACATGTGCAATACACAGATAGTTGATTTGGCTTGTTTAAATGATTTGGTGCAGATTTTAAAGGAGAATAAAGATAAGAAAGATGCAGAATTCAACGAACGCTTCAAGCATAGTGAGCCGTCACTTCTTTCAGTCTCTTATATGCCCTTGATATGATTCATGATTTCCTTGTGATTGTAGTTTGTACTTTGTTGTTACTAGGCCTGCTAGTTATGTAGGTAGTGTATTTTTCAGTCTCTTATAAGTAGTCATGTTCTTTTGTCTATAAGGCCTGAGCGCGCTCACCAAATTTTGACTGTTTGCTGAATCTTAATGAAGTGTGTGTTGTTTGGAAAGATAGTTAAGTACATTTCTATATTTTGTTATGCAGGACCTCCAAAAGCATTGGATGAAGATGAGACCGAGTTTCTTGATAAGTTAGAGCTGGTGATTATCTTTTCATATTACTTGGTTCATTTGAATAGCTTACATGTTTTTACAACATGTGCAAACACCATTTGTATTAATATTCTTAATTTTTTTTTGTTGTATAGGCATAGCTTATAAATCTATGGGTTTTAAATCGTTGAAACTTGAAAAATACAAACTCAGTTTAGTTGATTTAGATTTTGAAAATTCATTTGTTTGTTCAGTCAAGGAGAGAATATGAGCAGCACATAGCAGATGAGGAAGCCAAACAGCTCCGGAGTTTTCAGGTTTGTTATATATATTTCATGCAACACGTGTTAGATTTTAATATATGAGACCCTTGATATTGAACTTTTTTTAAGAATTAACAAGCGATTACGTCTTTCATGATCTTCTACCAACATAAGTTCAGTATGATTTTATAAATTTTGTGAACTGTTACAAAACCATTTTCTTATGTAATATGCAGGAACAGGTGGCTGCACAATCCGCCATTCTACACGAGCTAAAGGAATCACGAGTGGTCCCACCCAAAGTTCAGGTTGGATCGACTGTTAATGACCAATTGCTATCAAAGTGTTTCATTGGATAATCTTATACATATTTGGCATGTAGGAGCAACCACCATCGGGGAGAAAAAAACACGCGCGCGCCCACTGGGAGTAGTTATAAAAGTTAAACCTCAACCAAAAAAGGCAAAGATCAGCACACCTGAAAATCTAAACCTTCAGTTCCTATCGTTACCGGTGGGCTTGTATCATATAGTGACGAAAGTGATGATGATTAGATGTTTGTTTCTAGCGTTTTATTTTCATCCCAGATGACTTTGAATTTTGCTTGGATAATTTTGTACACTATTTCATGGAATGCTAATATTCAACACAAATATATCATCATTCACTAATTTATGATTATTATGAATGTTTGCAAAAGCTTATAGATGAAACATCAATTACATGTCTGAAAAAGAAACATGTTCAATGAGATGAGGTGGCAGTGAAGTCAGCAATTGCATCCATTTCCTGCTGCAGAAGAAGGGCATCAATGAAGTAATCCAAACTCTCTCCCTGCATCGCATCACTGATGGAATGATGAGTGAAACCTATACTGTGATCCGTAACTCGCCCTTGTGGAAAGTTGTAGGTGCGTCTACGTTCAGATCTATCCCCGCTACCAATCTGATTTCATCTCAAATGTAGTTAGTTGATAAATTCGTACAAAAATCAGTTTAATTTGTCTAAATATACTAACAATACCTGCTCTGATCTGAGTTTTGATCTACTGTTATGTGCTCTGCATCTCTCCATCTCATACAATCTTGCGCACAATACTTTTAGTGCTTTAGCCTTGTTCTAACAAACCAAAGGGAAACAAAATTGGTATGCATGTTGTATGTTGCATCAACTTTATCAAAATGATTTACCATATGTTGGAGCGTTCGTCTTGTATAGCAACTGTGAGGCCTGACGGAATATGTGTGATCCTAACAGCACTATTAGTAGTATTTGCATGTTGACCGCCAGATCCCCCCGACCTGTATGTGTCGATCCTCAAGTCCTCGTTTCTTAGTTGAACATCTACCTGCAAAACGCCACTTGGATATGCGAAATCAGCAATCACACCTTTAAAAAGCACGTGCCTCAAAATATTTAAACTAAAAGCATAATAAAATGGCAACTATTTTAGTAAAGTCAACGATCACCTCATCTGCTTGGGGAAGGATAGCAACAGACACAGCGCTTGTATGAACACGCCCTGATTTCTCTGTGATGGGAACTCGCTGCAAATTGCAAAAAAAAAAAAAAAAAAAAAAAAACTAAGAAAGAATGTCTTTCACATTATGCACTCAAATTCACCAAGTGCAATGGTGAAAAAACCTGCACTCTATGAACCCCGCTCTCGAATTTTAATTTTCCGTAGACATCTGCCCCGGATATTGCAGCACTCGCTTCCTGCCAAATAAAATGCACTCGTCAAGTGTGACTCTTTGTTAAATAATCAAATAAAAATTCCCTCGTTTGCTATGTAGTTAATATCGGTGATATATCACCAATGTATCGGTTATCGGTCCCCATGTGAAATCTCAGTGTCAAATATCGGTACCGATATCGTCGGTGATATTTGGCTGATATATCACCGATTTTCCTGATACCAGTACCTTTCTTCTTAGTTCTACCATTCGTCTATCTTCTTATTGCTGCTATTAGTGTTTTAAGTCTTAATCATTTCACACTTGCTACAATTGTTAGTGTTTTGCAAGTTGCGAAATGTTAATTTGTTAATGGTATGAGAGTATACTGAATTGTTAGTTTTAAGTTGCTATATATATAAATTTTGCATGATATTACAATTCCCGATGTTTCAGCGATATCCCACCGCGATAACCTATATCTCATAGGTCCTTGACAGATATCCGATATTTTACCACATTAACTGCCTAGCTCGTTAGCCAAAATAAAAGAAAAAGAAATTTGACCTTATATCCTTTCATATTTGAATCCGTGACTTCTACCACCTCAAATCTCCAACCCTTTTTCTGCGAGTATCTCTCATACCTGTTGTGAATCCGTATCACAGATCAGAAATTAAAAACAAACTAACATTTCAGCGAAAAATCTAAACTATCACATTTTGAAGATGTCCATTGCAAACAATGAAGCCTCTTCGCCTCCAGTCCCTGATGCAAAATTAAAGCTATTAAATATAATAAGCAAGATTTGGCGTTGTGTTCAAGTACACTGTAATCTTCGATGATCGTGTTACCTGCTCGAACTTCTAAAATGCAATCTCTTACATCTGCGTCATCCTTAGGCAGTAGAGACTAAAGCAGCAGATTATGCAGTCTTTGTTCTTCTTTTAGGCTTGCTCCAGTTCTTCATATGCCATGGCTTGCATGTCTTTATCTTCTTCACAAACGCCCATTAGTGATTTCAAACTTTCAATTTCCTGCAACCACACACAACATCAGCGTCAGATACTACACATGACCTATGCAGTTAATATAGCGATATATCACCGATATATCGGTCCCTGTTGAGTTATTGGTGCAAAATATCGGTCAGAATATCGGTACCGATATTGACCGGTATTTGACCGATTTCCCCGACATGAGTACCTTTCTTCTTAGTTCTACCATTCGTCTTTCTAATTGCTGTTATTAGTGTTTTAAGTCTTAATTGTTAATTGAGTGTTAAATGTCAGTTTTAAGTCTCAAAACAGTTTCTACTTGCTACGATTATAGTGTTTTGCAAGTTGCAAATGGTTAATTTGTTAATGATAAGAAAGTATACTGAACTGCTAATGTTAAATCGTTATATATATATAAATTCAGCATGATATTAAAATCACCATATCTCGCGGATATCCCACCGCGATAACCGATATCCGATTTTTTACCACATTAACTGCTTAGAACATGACGGAAGAACTAATACTATAATATCATCCGGGATTCGTCATGAATTGATTATTAAAGAAAATAATGGTATTAGAATGTTCATGTGGGCCCATAAACTGTATGTACATACATAACAATAACAACCTCTACTAAACCAAATTATTGATTCTATCAATTTAACAAGTTGTTAACTTCAACTTAGGGGTTGTTTGGCAACTTTTGAATGGGTAAGTGCTAAACCAGTAAGAGGTCTAAATCATTAAGTGTTGAACCAGTAAAAGGTCTGAACCATAGTTATCAAAAGCGAGCGCTTTTCCCGCCTAGGCGATATTTCTGGGCGAGTCGACCTGTATGCGCTTTTCCTGCCTAGGTAAAAAAAAGCCACGTGATTTTTTTTTTTTGAAATCCTATCTCTTATACATACACCAGATAATAGTTATAGATATTTATCTATTTTTTGGAAATCATATCTCAATCAAATCAAATCTTATATATCTTTTAAAAAAATATATTTGAAACTTTAAAAAGTTAGAGATATCATATCTTGCTATTCAAGTAAGAACCTAATCTGCTAAAACAATGTTCATAATCTTCTGCTCTTTTTTTCCGGCAAAACATGCAATGCTACAAGTATATTTTGACCTTATGAGGATTATGCAGTATATTCAACCATTCTCACTGCTTCATATTAATTATATATGATTTAATTTACTTTTTGAACTTTATTTGTTTTCAAGTTTGAACAATCTGGTTTTGGGATATTTTGGTGATTCATAATGATTTTGGTTTTGTTATAATGATTTGGTATTTGACTACTTTTGGAATTTTAAGAAAGTCTTTTTTCAATACATAGTATTATTTTTTTATGTTTTTATTTGCTTGCGCTTTATTTTTCCCTAGCCCGCGCTTTTTTTGCGCTTCTCGCCTAGGCGACAGGCAAGGCCTATGCGCCTAGAGTGCACCAAGCGCATTTGATAACTATGGTCACAACCATTAAGAGCCAGTATAATGCTTAACCGTTCAGAGGCAAATGTCTGACCGATTCAGATAAGAGGTCTTAACCATCCAGGCTCAGTATAATGTTTGCTTAACCATTCAGAGGCAAATGTCTGAATCATTTGGACATCTGCGTGCGAAACAAACAGCTTGAACCATTAAGTTCGTTAAGAGTTAAACAAAAGCATAAAGACTAACCTTTTCTACTGTCCTCAACTTGCATATGAGATCCATTTTATCACTCAGACTTTGAAGCTCCTTGTTTGCTCTTGAATACTCAGTTGGTGAGGTTTCTGGCTGTCTTTATTCAATATAAAAAATTAAAAACAGATATATAATATCAGTATATAAACTCAAAACATACATGAGACTTGATGAGTCTTACCTGATTAATAATGCCTTGAAGATAAGCATTCCTGTGCTCAGTAGCAGACAGTCTGTGCTCCATCATTTTGATCAGTTCAGCTGATGATTAGGCTGCACCTCAGCCACTTTTAAAATTAAAAAAATAAAAAAGTTAATATATTATTGGATTAACATAACAATAATCATATCACCAACAAATTTGACCCAATTACTAAAATCCCATAAAGATAACTACTTTTTCTGCTAAAATTCATCTAACTATTAACTGATTTGTTAGCAAACAATACCACAAAAAAAATCAATGCATAATAAAAGAAAAGAAGATAAATATGAAAAGAGAGATGAAGAAGAGACCAGTTGAGTATAAGGGTAGAGAGAAAGGATGGGTCTTTGTGCGAAGATGATGAGTTCCATTTGCTGAGAGTGTTCGAACCAAATTTTGCATAAAACCCTAAACCCACCAACTCTCATATTCTTGAAAAAATTAGGGTTTAATACAAGAGTCTCTTTGATTTAAGGAATTGGAATTCATTCATTCGGTTACTTTGATTTGGGAATTGGAAACAAATAATGGATTTTGGTTTCTTAGGGGGTGTTTGGGTGAGAACTTACGAATATTAACTTCTTAAAAATAACGTTAAAAACGGCAAACGGTTAGTTATGTATTACGTGGTGTCGTTGATAGGTGAAAGACAAAAGGGTATATGCACTAATCGGCCTTTTAGCCTGATTGTTGAGTGTTATGTGTATTATATCCAAGTCTTAATGCAAAACTGTTATCTAGCCGTAGTCTCATCGGAAGTAGCCTCTCTGTTCTTATATGATAGAGATAAGATTGTCTACATCTTACCTCCTTAGACCATATTTTAGTTTTGCTATTGGTGGGATTTACTAGGTATGATGACGATCATATCTAAATTGAAACCCTAAAAGATTTGAGGTATATTATCTTTAATAATTTGGGGAATTTTGTTTGTGATATAGCTATGTACACTTGCAAAATTATATATTTTCTTAAGTGTAGCTTTTTAATGCACTATGTATAATGTTATTTAAGTATGAGTTACAAATATTTGTAATTTTATAAAAGTTTAGAAGAAGATATATGAGCCATACTTTTTTTAAAAGTTCAGTTAATGTAAACACTGATGTAGAATGGATGGGAAAATGAACACTTTGAGAATTGACCATGATTCAAGTGCACCTTGTACAACCTAAATGTGTCAAGCAGAGAAATAAAATAAATGAAAAAAAACTATCTTAACAAATATTTAGGCCCAACATGACCGACCAGATAAGTCTTAGTCGACGTTCATAGATGTTCTAGTGTGTTCGTGACAATAGGTTTTAGCTTCCCTTCAAACACTTGGAACATGCATTATATATCATAACAAGAATGAATGTGAGGTAAATGATCACATGGAGCCTGACTTCCAATGGAATGCATGTATATAATCTCAATAAAGTTTTGCATTTTGAGATTTTTTTTTATAAAAACATGTGTTTACATACAACTATGATTCGTCAATATCATTTCATAATTTAGATAACAAAATAAGCATTTAGACCAAGTTGTGCAGATGATCATGACAGTAATTTGTGAAAGAAATGAATATTTGATAATTAATAATCATATGATTGTACTTTGGATTACTATTGTACACTCAAAACACTAAAACAAAAGCTGAACTAAACAAAAAATATCAAAAATACCGATTGAACTACTCTTAATTTTTAACCAAACAAACTAAGTTTCCGCAGGAGCTATAAACTTCATCATCTGTATCCCTCTTCCAGCAACTGCTATTTGATAACGGTTTATTCCGTATTTTCTAACATCAAGTGCTTCTGGTTCTGGTACACTAACAATCAAATGGCCATGCTCACTTAATTTACCATCCGTTGACACGTGCCAACAACGCAAACGTTGATCAAGCCCAGTAGAAAAAACCCAATGCCCATCTGTCCATACACCTATACACATAACATATCACACTTAGTTTTTGTCAAAATAACTGGATTTAGATGGTCAACGCCACAATTAAAGAAACTTTTAATATTTAGAATAGATTTACAGAAAGTGAGAGTTTCACCTTTTAGCGCAGAGCTATGAGCCGAGGCTATTTTGTCAGGGTGTGAAAACATAATCTGGTAGTTTCCAGAAGTTTCGACTTGATGAAGAAAGTGCATTTCTGAAGTGCGTCTATCAGAACCCGTAACATTGAAACAAAAAGAGTGGAGTGCTTGATCATCACCACCACTTACAACATTACAAGAAAAACAAGTTTTGGAATCTTTAACATCTGAAACGTGAATACAATTCACCCCAGATTGGTGAACTTTTTTCAAAACATGCAACGGCTGTATCATATGTAATGATGTTTGGTCTTGCATATCATCCTCAGTGTTCTTGTTCTCTGAGGGTTTTGGTGATGTGGTAGATGGTTTTTTGTCTGAGTTGTCAAGTGACCGCCATTGTCGTCCACCTTGGCTTCCTCTTCCAGTGCGTGGTCTTCTTTGAAAGTTTCTGCAATCTTCCTTCTTTAGGTTTGATACTTTTTGCATAAAAGTTTGAACTGTTTCAGTTACATCCCAAAAGGCAATACTTCCATCTGTTGACCCACTAATAACCGTAAACACACTTTTTGTTTGACTTTTATCTGAAAAGAAACAAGGGTTTTCGGTATCAGTAATATGTCAATAGAGATAGTAGGGAGGCAAGATATATACAAAACAATTATTATAAAATAATATCATAGAAAAGGAATTAAAAACCTTTACAACTTGGAAGTTCAGGAATAATGACATGTTGCAATGATAGAACCGGTGAAGCTGAAGGAATCAATAGTGCAACGT
The DNA here is from genome assembly GCA_947069175.1 of Scalesia atractyloides. NCBI lineage: Eukaryota > Viridiplantae > Streptophyta > Magnoliopsida > Asterales > Asteraceae > Scalesia > Scalesia atractyloides. Next base: position 5,118,224 of record CAMTDV010000020.1, on the reverse strand, counting down.
CAAACCTGCAATGGTTAAAAGAGAATGAGAATAACGTCTTGTTTTAAGAGCAAATTACCTTATGTTATTTAATATATTTTAAAGAGAAATAGAAGTAACAGCTGCGGCCCATATGATATTGTTAAGTGGCTAAATGTTTACCAAAGGCGATGTGGTAATACTAGAGCCCTTAATGTAACTGTGGCATCTGAGCAAGAAACAACAATGAAACACACAGATGTCCTGCAATTAGACATAACAAGAATCATCAGTAACTTATATCAATAAGGGATGGGAGCTGTACAGTACAGTACCCGTATCTGTACCAAAAATACTGGTACCGAATTTGAACAAACTAGGTACCGAATATTGTACCAAATATTATGGTATGGGTACCTGCACCGGTATTTCGGTATAGTACCCGATTTGGTACCATTTTCTTTTTTTTCTATCTTTTAAGCACTACGGGTAGTAGATAGGTAAAATCAATACGAGTACCATAATACCATAATACAAAAATAAAACATAATATCAAATTCATTCATAATCAAATTCGGTACCAGTACCATTTTTACCCGTACCAGTACCGAAAGTACAGAATACCGAAATCAATAAAACTGGGTACCATTACATGTACCGAATACCCAACATCGGTACGGGTACGGGTATTTGGGAAAAAAAATCTCATCCCTAATATCAATTGGAGAATGTGGCAAGGAATATTAATATAAAGAAAGCCACTTCTTGGATCTTAGACCACCTTGAACCCGAAATCTTCACAAGAAAAGCAGTCACCGCCAGGTACCGCCAATCATTTTCATTACCATCGTTGCAGCAAACTTCAGTATTTTCTGGAAGGGGTTTATCAATTGAAACATTATTGACGTTTCCATTGGTTTCCACCTTTTTTGGCCCATTCAAATTTGTACCACCTTTTCTGTTTGGCAAATCACTGGAAAGCCATTGGAACAACATTTCACTTTTAGGTGTTGATGTACTCTTGCGTTTCCAAGCCGTTACGACCCTTTTTGCACCAACTGAAATTAACAGAAACTGATCTTCCTGATCGTCTAAATCTGTTCCTTGCTTAATAACTGCACCAGCCGTACTCAACGTATGATCTGTAAAAGTATGCACCTTCTGCACGTAACAAAGTGATCTTACAGCTGAACCACCAACATGCTCTCCAAGCAATTTTGAAGCAGACCAGTTGTCAACACCTGAAGAGTACCTGAGTGTATATTCACATCATTAGATAAGCATAATTTAATTAAGGATAGTAAGATTAGCGGTCATAATTAGCTGTACCTTGTTAACCTCACAGTTCCATCTTCACAGCCTGTTGCTATGAAACTTAGTTGAAAATTATTTGTATGATCAACAATAAAACATAATGAGTGCATCTCTCTGCCATGAAACTGCAGATGGAGATTCTGGGGATATATTTTGTCACTTGCAACTACCCAGTGCTTGTGCATATAAATCACCTCATCCTATGAGAAAATAATATAGAAAAAACCCAAACTTTAGATTGAGTAAAATGCTAAGGTTTGGCCAGTTTTGCGACTTTCATCCAAAGGTTCATTTTTCCACATAGATCCAAAAGGTTTGAAATCTTGCCATTTTCATCCGACTCATTTACTCCGTTAATGAGGGGCATTTCCGTCTTTTTAGACATCTAAAAAGACCAAAATACCCATGACTTAACGTTAAAAAATGGATGGACTTAACGAGTGAGATGAAAATGAATAAACCTTTTGGATACAGATGTCGAAAAACAAACCTTTGAACGAAAGTCGCAAAAGTGGCCAAACCATAGAGTCGAAAAAGGCATTTTACTCTTTTAGATTAGATAAACTATGTTGTGGACAAATTGCTTAAAATTTAGCCACAAACCTTCACAAACGCAAAGCAATTCTTCATTTCGGGTATATCACCAAGAAGAAAAGTATGAGGACGCCGCCATCCACCGCATGAAATTTCAGCTACCTATAACAATAAAAAAATGGGCTAGCATTATAAAAACCGTATAGTAGGCTAAAATTAGTTGACAGACAGAGGAAGAAGCAACGTTAACGTTTTGGAAAACAGTAGGACCGGGAACCAGGGGTTTGACCGGTCCGGTTCACCCTATCAAACCGGATTTAAGTTGAACCGGCCGCTCGGACCAGAAAACCGAGTGGTCGAACCAGATTTTGATTAGTTTTTTTCAGTTTCACACTGTTTATTTTTATACCGGTTTAAGTCAAACCGGCCGCTCGGACCAGAAAACTGAGTGGTCGAACCGGATTTTGATTTTTTTTTTTCAGTTTTACCCATTTTAATTTATAATATTTATGGCATAACGCGGTTCTTACATCCGATCCAACCGATTCAACCGGCCCGACAAGTGAACTGGTAAGGAGACCGGTTCGACGTCCGGTCCATTCTGAAAACATTGGGAAGAAGACTAGAAGGGAAGAGAGAACCTTAGTCTCAGTTGACAAATTCCAGATTATAAAATCAGCTGACGCAAAGCCAATAGCATAGTCAGGATTGTCATTCGGAAAGAGAGATTTGACTAAACTCAGCTCTTTGACTAGTTTCATTCCAATGAAGTCCATTTTTTGTTCAAATTTATCATATTCAAGATAACATATGCACCCATCACCTCCGGTCTGAAGATAATAACCAATGGGTTAAATTAATTTCCAATCAAAGTTTTTCATTGATTTATGCAAAAACAAAAACATATGAACGTAGTAACGTACCGAGTGTAATTCAATGTTACTTGAACTTGAACCATGAATAGATACACTAGTCACACTTGATATGCCATGAGCTCCTTTAAAGTAATTTGAAGGCGAAATTTGTGCAACCGAAGAAGCAGGTGTACTGAGCGACAAGTCTCGTAATAAAGGAAATAAAACAAGATTACCACGAAGATCTCCACACACTAACACTTCCTCATGAAACGATGCATCCAAACATATTATCCTTATAGGAAAGCATGATGTGAACTCTGCTACTAAACACTCAGAATATGACTTGATACGCCATAGCTTCAGCTTTCCTCTAGGATCAGCTGTGAAGATAAAAGTGGGCCCCAGAGACTCGCACCAAAATGTTTCCAAAAGTTGTCTTTCGGCTTCAGCAGACCAAGTTAAGGAAACGTTGACTTCTGGTGTTGGGAGACCTACAACTCTCGCAACGCTTAATCTCCCCTTACCGTCTCCCAGAGCGATCCAGTTGTCTGCACAAGAAGCGGCACCTGGGAATACACTTATACAAACTATTGCGATATCCTCGCTAGCACGGAAAAGCTGAGTCCATGCCACGTCACCAGTTTCGGATATATTAGCGAGGTACAAGACACCATTGTTTGTGGCAACAACAAGTGCATTTTCACTTGCAAGATGCATGCAACGTACGTATTCACTTTTGCTGCACGTGCAATAAAACAATCCAATTGTGAAGATAATAGGTATAATAGAGTATAATGCCATTTTTGTCCCTGAGGTTTGACCAGTTTTGCGACTTATGTCCAAAGGTTTGTTTTTCCGCATCCGGATCCAAAAGGTTTGAAATCTTGCCATTAACTCCATCCATTTTTCTCCGTTAAGTAAGAGATATTTTCGTCTTTTTACCTATCTTATTTTTGTTTTTCTATTAAGGGTACTTTGAGTACTTGTACATTATGCTAAATGCTTGTACATAAAGTGAAAAAGACCGAATTGCCCTTGGAGTTAAAAAAGACAGAAATACCCCTGACTTAACGGAGAAAAATGGATGGAGTTAACAAGCGAAAATGGCAAGATTTCAAACCTTTTGGATCCAGATACAGAAAAACAAACCTTTGGACAAAAGCCTCAAAACTGGCCAAACTTCAGGGATGAAAATGGCATTTTACTCGGAATAATAAAAAGAATAAGACAAATTATAATATTTCTGGCACTGGACGTACCTGTCCATTCGTCCAGTACGATTTGTGTTTGGAATTTGAATGGTAAAGATTTGCTTTCTTTCATGATCTTCCACACTGTTGCATCTTGTTAAACCCATGGGTAAAGAAGAATGCAGCTGATGCACTTTTATGGCAGAATCAAATCCAGCAGTAACAAGAAGAGACGAACTTGGGTCGTATACGCATCGCCATACTCCCCTCCCTCTGTACAACAAACATGCACAATTTTCATTTTTCAAAATTCTTTTTAAAATTTAGTTTTGTGGATTAATTTTTCATTTTGGGCAAATTACTTACATGTGCTCCTTGATTATTCTAAGTTGAGTTCCATCTAGTCCCCATACACGACATGTACAGTCCTCGCCCACAGTGACGATTAACTGAAATCACCATCATTCCCCATACAATAGAAACAGTTAGCAGGCTTACAAAGTTGGTTACTCTGATCATAATTTATGACGAAACGTAAGAGATGAGCGCGTTTATGGCAGGCTTACAGAGTCAGACATACAGCAATCCCAAACCCTAGCACTGTGACCAAATAGCACAGGTCCACTGGAAGAACAGACGGTCACCTCTGCAGAATCATTGGAGTCTTTTTTAGCATCAAGAACTTCCCATATACGAGCACTGCACTAAAAATAAATCAAATAAACAGTTAAACACATTATATATACATTCGTTTTGTTGCTTCAAGAATAAAATAGTCAACAAAATCCATATCAGAATTGACCTGCGATCATCAGAGACCGACACTAGTTTTGATCCATCTAAAGACCATGTAATACGGAATATGGAACCTTTATGCCCAGCCAGTCTACAGACCCGAACAGCTTTGTACTTGCGATTGCAAACATGGTTATCACTTTCCTTTGATAGACAGTTGTCTAAACAAGGAGTATAACACACACAAACAACTTTCCAAACTATAATCTGCAAGAACACATTTAGAACATAAATCAGCTTCAAACGTTAAGCAATACTGACTTCAAAAACACGTGAGCAATCACAAAAGCGCATTCAGAATGAAAAACTTAAGTACCTCATTAAAAATCGTACCAGATGCTACACGGATAGAATCAATTTTATCACCCCACATTCGCATCGTATACAGAAGACATCTGTCTGTGAACAAACGATAACCGTATTAGAGCAGCTATTCTGAGTACTGATGTAGTTACATGTATAGCTATAGCTAGTTTCTTTTATACACTTCAGTTAGGTAAACCGTAAACCATACCTGGGGAGCTAACCTGATAGCCGACTGTAGATGTCAACATATCCCAAAAGTAAACAGAGTTATCAGTGCATCCAATAGCAAGCAACTGACTCCCTTCATCTACAGAATCCTACTACCGAACAATGACGTAAGTAACACATTAAATAGGGCTATAAACGAACTAAATGTTCACCAAACCGTTCGTGACCGATAGACAGGAAGTTCGTTTAATAAACAACTGAACATGAATAAGGAGTTTTGTTCGACTAAGTAAATGAACTAACACTTACAAAGGTCGCATTCGTTCAATTGCGTTCGTGAACGTTCACTAACATGTTCGTTTGCATGCGTCCATGAAAGTTCGTTATGTTTAGTCTTGTGCCTTTGTGTTGAGATAATTATGTTTATGATTATTGTATCAAGTCCTTAACAAGGTGATTATGTCTAATTTTTGGTATTAAGAATGTCGTCTTTTTTTTAAATTGTTATATGTTTGTTTGTGTTCGTGAACAAGTTCAATTCCTAAATGAATAAACGCGAACAAGAATTTCCGTTCGATAGGTGTTTGTGAACAAGTTCCGTGCTAAACAAACGAACATGAACGAGGCTCAGTTTCGGTTCAGTTTGTTTGCAACCCTACGAGCTAATAACCAAGTCTAAGCATGAAATAAACAATAGAGAAATTGACGAAAATAACTACACCTGTATGAAGCAGACGTCCAAAATCCAGTGACCTAAATTAGGCAAACACTGAACAGAAACCAGATTAACAAACGTTTTATCATCATGATCCGGTAACTGAATGTTGAATACAAAAAATTTGAGTCTGCGTTCACCAAACACAGCCACTCTGAAAGTACTTTCAGTATCCGGTGACGTCATACAACATATTCCGTGAACCCTAATCCCATCAAACACTTGATATGAAGCAATCATAGTGGAAGTAGCTAGGTCATAGAACAGAAGCTGCGAACCAGTTCCTGATTGACAATAAAAAGCAAGTGTTACTATTAATTTTCTGATAATAATAATAATTTGAAGATGAAGTAAAGTGAAGATAACCTGCAAGGAGATATGGAAGTGAAGGAGACGGTGGAGAGAGGTGGAGAAAACAGAGAGCTGAGATTTCACCGAGGTACTGTCCGGTTTCCATTATTATTTCAACGGTGAAAGCGGCGACGGAGATGACGACGGACGACGGCGGCGACCGGCTGTTTTGTGCAGCGGTGATATGGTTTTTGAACACAAGGAACGTTAAGCAAAATTTGGGGCGGGCTGTGGGCCGTTGTGATAGTATAGATTGGCCCAATAAGAATGAGTTGAAATTTAAGTAGTCTCTATCTAGGGATCTAAATAGGCTGAACGAACACAATCATAGTTTTGTTCGTGTTTGTTTTGTTAAAAAAATAAATGTGTTTATAAACAGTTAATTACTGAATGAGATTTTATGTTCATGTTCGCTCATTAAGGATATGAACATGTTCATGAACAAAAACAAACAAAAATAAAATTGGCGAAAGCGATGGAGACTAGAGGTGAATGACGGAGGGAGAAACGCTGGAATTTGAAGTCATAATCGTGGAATGGAGGTCGACTCCTCGACCGCCAAAGAATCGTGGAAGTGGTGTTGTGGTGGGAAAGTATGATGACAAAGAATCTCATGTGTAAACCCACCCTTCTCGGGGCTATATCCAATGTCGACTCCTCGACCGCCATGAGACATTGCCCTCCTAATGCGCGGGAATAAGATGGAATCCGTAAACCCTTGCCCCGTCAAGTTCGAACCGGGGATTAAAGCCACGATTCGTCCCTTCACCTAGATATCCCTCGAAAATGACCTAAGTGGGAATTGAGTCTGCGTCTCCACTATGTGTTCTTTACCTTAAAAAATTATAGAAAACGTACATTATGTTTGGAAACCCTTGCATGTTTTGTCCTTTGTCCTAAACCTTGTTTACTTTTAACGTTAAACTAGGTTACGTGGACCCACATGAGGGCATAATCATCCTTTTCCCTCTCCTTTTAAATTCCCCTAGTTGTGTAAGCTTATTATCTAGGGGAAATTAAAAAGAAGAGAGAAAATGAGGATTACACCCTTATGTGGGTCCACGTAACTTAATTTAATGTTAAAAATAAATGAGGTTTCAGATAAAGAACAAGACATGCAAAGGTTTCCAAACATAAAGTACGTTTCTTGTAATTTTCAAGGGAAAAAAACACACTTTGAAAACTTGTATAATCATAAAGGACACTTTATGTAATTTACTCATAATTTTAAAAACATACAACATCTAACAAACACACGTAAAATAAAAATTAAAAAGCATCCAGCATTTGATAAATAAATACACGTGACCTACATTTACTCTTGCTCTTTAAGCGACCAAATATGCTTGACCAAATTGTGTCAAAGCATATGATGTTGGGTAATTTTTGGTCACATGAACTCATTATGTGACCACGTAAACGAAGATGTTGTCTGGTTTCTTCGTCACTCAAGCTGAAGTGTCCTTGAACAGGGATCTTATTCTTGGCATAGCCGACCAATGCTTGCTGATGCCATGTCATTATGCCAACTCATCCTTATGGGACCCATTATGCTTTCATAGTCGAAATCTAATTGGTGATAATAACTTATAAACCAAGATTAGCTGGCACACCATATTGTGGCAGCCAACTTCCACCATTCAAAAACGTGCCAAGTGTATAATCAAGTGCATCTCTCTCATTTGTAATTGGCTTATAACCCGCCCATGTGACCCGACCCGCTTGGTTGGAACCGGGTCCAGTGTTTCCATACTCTCTAAACATGCATGTCAAATGGTTGTTTGCACCGTCTGGCGACTGCCATGTCATCCATCCTTCCGGCTTGATCAAATCACCAATATCACATTTCAAGATAACTGATGTCGCGGACGGCTTCCACGGTCGTCCGAGGTAGCTCGGGAAGTTCGCTTGCACCGGAGCCAACTCCGGGGCGGCTTGGATTCGGCAGTTATGTAGTACCACCCCTCCCGCTTCTTCCATTTTCATCCTTCCATCAGCTGTACACATGTTGCCTTGTGAGGCATCCGGTTTTCGCACAATAATATCCGAGTCTTGGATATAAGCCCGGCCCGTACCGAATATGAAGTCCACGGTTCCGTAGATGGCACAGTTTTTGTAAAACTGGTCGTGTGTATGGTAGTACAATGTATCTTGGTAACCCTCAAAGCCGCAGTCTACCATAACCGTGTGCGGGGATTGAGAGCGGAACGCGACCGCTTGGTGTCCCGCTGGGCCAATTGAGTTTCGGAAAGTTATTCCTCTAGCCATGAAGCGTTCTCCGATAGCAATAACCGTTGCGGTTTGTGAAGTTCCAATGTTCATAATGGCATAGTTTAAGTTACCAGTAATGATGGTCTTGTCCTTACCATCACCGTACATGAACACGTTGTCTTGGCCGCGGTCTACCGTGATTTGTCCTTCGTTGTATGTCCCGGCTTTGATGTAGATTATGTATCTTCCTGATGGGCCGGGTGCGTAAGCGGCTACCGCTTGTTTGATGCTGTTAAACTTCCCGCTTCCGTCTTGAGCTACAACCGCGTCGGGTGTCGGGTTTGCTGGAACTGGTGGTGGCGTTCGGGTTTTGAACAACGCTTCGTTATCAGGCGTGGCTTGTAGAAGCTTTCGGTCGGTTTTCGGTACCCATGATGGGAAACCATTGCGGTCAATCTCGTCCAGCTCCGCAAGAAGCTTACGGTTTCCAATAGGAGGGAGTTTAAACGCATCCAGACTGACTCCAGAATCCTTAAGAACGTTGTGCACGTTGTACACAATCTTTTGTGCATTATAAGTTAACTCATTGGATGTTTGCAACGCTTCTTGCATATCAGCTTTCAATTTCTTGTCTTGGATCTCGTCCACACACGTTGTCTGGTACGAACGAACCGCGGTCAGCCAGTCTAGCAGCGGGTCTGCTTGTTGCGATAGCGTGGTTGCTTTCATCTGGGCAATGACTTTAAGCACCTGTTTGAGCTCATCGGTCGCATAACCGATCATTTTCTCACACGTTTCGAGCTGAGCCTGGGTTTGCTTCGTGGAATCTTTCTTCGCCGCAGTGGCCTTTTCAAGAGACTTATTCAGCTCATCCGCCGTAGCGCGAATGATCGCAATGATGTAATCTTGAGGGGTGGCGGAGGAGTTTTTCGCCACTTCATCGACCGCGTTGAAGCAAGTATCTTTGTACTCGGTTTGTTTGCATATCGTCTCGGCTGTTTTGCTGTTGGAGCTAACCTTATGATCATCAGAATCATGGGACTTATTGGTGTTTGCGAGTACTAGACAGATCCCGACCACAACACCGATCACGATGATCGCAGATGCAACGGACATGACTACCTTATTAGCCATGATGCTATGTTTCTTTGTTTGTTGTTCAAGTGAGAGATGAATATGTTTGGAGTGAGTATGCATGTATTTATAGTGTATGTAAGTAACATCAATGAATGATGATCCTATAGTTTTGCACCACTTAATGGTTTTGATTTAAACCAATGATTTTCCGCTATAATTTCGGATTCATTAGGCATCATTTGTTTTTTTTTTATAAATAAGTTTGCATTGAATTGAATTGTACGTAAATTTAGTTTATTGGCTCTCTTTAAGCCAATAGTAAACAAATTCAAACATATCTTGACCCTCGTGACTTTAGATCTTTTTTAACAGCGAAATATTATAAAACGGATATCCAAAATGCTAACACATGTTTTTTTCAGTTAGAAATCTCACACTCAATGTTTCATCCCCCACCTGGTATTTTGACAGGTGGTGGGTCTTATGGGTTTTTTTGTTTTTGTGGTTTGTGAACAGAAACCAAAAGTTAAAGATTGGTTGGGTCGAGTGGCTTAACAACCCTCTCTTGGTCATGCGCAATACACAAGTTGAACAACGCAAACTATACATTTCATAACTCTAAAAAGAATCGAAATATAAATGAAATTATATATTACATGCAATAAAGAAAAAGTTAAATTACAATCATAATTCACGACATTTAAAGTTTATTTGTAACTTTACAACAGTTTATGCATGAAAACAAGTTGTTTCAAATAGAAATCAACCCTCAGTAGTGTCCAAATTATGTGTATTACACGGGTTTGATAAATAATACCATGGCAAAATTAATATTGATATTTATAATTTATAAATAAAATGCTTCTTTCTATACAAGATTTGTTGTTCTATTGAACTCGGTAACCGACATCACATATACCTGTCTTGAATCCAAACATTCAGAAACTAAAATCCAACAGTTACATTTAGCATAATTAGATATTATGGTTAAACCCACTAAAAAGGAACCGAGAAGAAAGGATGTAAAGCAGTACATTTTACAATCTTAACCCATTTGTATTACAAATGGTTGATTGGACTATGTTTTATCACAAAAGGATCGAATTGAAAGTTTTAATTAATTAAAAAGGAAATATGTTGAGTATAAAATGTCACCAAGGTGTATTTTTAATGCAAAAAGATTTTGATGCTATTGTAAAAAACAGTCTTTGTAATATTAAAGAATGTGTAACTATTGTTAAAATAGAGTCTTTGTAATAATAAAGATTCATATACTTGGGGACAAGGTGGAATACCACACTTGGGGACAAGATGGAGTACTATTGTGTCTACTAAGCTAGTTGTTTCGTTATGTGTTTTTTTTTTGGGACGGCAAATTTGGATAACTGAAGGACAACTGGTGTATCATAATGTCATCTGCGAAATAACCCGATCATATCTATCTCCACTAAGTATAATGCATATACACCAATTCAGTAGGAAACCTAATACATATGGAAAAACCTTTCATGTGGGAATCACACCCAGTACCTGTTGGTCTCAAAGCCTTATCACAACCGCAAGATGTCACTAGGCTATAAAGCCATGAGCTCGTTATGTGTAACTTTTGGCTAGTCGTTTTAGGACATTCACATTTGATCTTTTTCATAATTATGTGAGCGTGTCCTCCATATTATATAGAGAGGTTGTGAATGAAGAATAGAAAATGTTAACTATTTATCAGTAAATTTAGAGTAAACATTTTTTATTTTTTATAATTTTTTTAAGATTTTGAAAGTGGATTAGAGAAAAAAAAATATAATAATAAAAGTATAAAAAATATTATTTGATTGAAAAAAGTTAGTAATTTTAAATATAATTAAAGAGACGTAGATAAAGGATTGATTGTTCCTCTTATATATTTTTAGCTATTAAAAATCAAAGTCAAAATATAATTAAAGAGACGAAGATAAAGGATTGATTGTTCCTCTTATATATTTTTAGCTATTAAAAATCAAAGTCAAGAGGGTCAAGTTTTTCACAAAGAAGCTACTAAACGTCAAAAGTCAAAGATATATTTTTCACAAAGAAGCTATTAAACGTCAAAAGTCAAAGATAAGTTTGATATTGTTTACAGTTGGTTTAAAGAGACCCATTAATGATTAAACTAGTTATTATAGGTCAATGCAAACTTATTTATAAAAAGAAAAAAAACGAATGATGCCAAATGAATCCCAAATTATAGGAATATAGGATTATACTTCTCTCCTTTAAGGAAGGTGACAGTGATAACTAAAATTCGGATCATCGTTGGTTTCACTCACAACCATTAAGTGATGCAAAACTATAGGATCATCATCCATTGATGTTACTTACATACACTATAAATACATGCATACTCACTCCAAACATATTCATCTCTCACTTGAACAACAAACAAAGAAACATAGCATCATGGCTAACAAGGTAGTCGTGTCCATTGCATCGGTGATCATCGTGGTCGGTGTTGTGGTCGGGATCTGTCTGCTACTCGCAAACAGCAATAAATCGCATGATTCTGGTGATCATAAGGTTAGCTCCAACAGCAAAACAGCCGAGATGATATGCAAACAAACCGAGTACAAAGATACCTGCTTCAACGCGGTAGATGAGGTTGCGAAAAACTCCTCCGCCACCCCTCAAGATTACATCATTGCGGTCATTCGCGCTACGGCGGATGAACTTAATAAGTCTCTTGAAAAGGCCACTGCGGCCAAGAAAGATTGCAACAATCAAACCAAGGCTGAGCTCACAACGTGTGAGAAAATGATCGGTTATGCGACCGATGAGCTCAAACAGGTGCTTAAAGTCATTGCCCAGACGAAAGCAACCACGCTATCGCAACAAGCAGACCCGCTGCTAGACTGGCTGACCGCGGTTCGTTCGTACCAGACAACATGTGTGGACGAGATCCAAGACAAGAAAGTGAAAGCTGATATGCAAGAAGCGTTGCAAACATCCAATGAGTTAACTTATAATGCACAAAAGATTGTGTACAACGTGCACAACGTTCTTAAGGATTCTGGAGTCAGTCTGGATGCGTTTAAACTCCTCCTATTGGAAACCGTAAGCTTCTTGCGGAGCTGGACGAGATTGACCGCAATGGTTTCCCATCATGGGTACCGAAAACCGACCGAAAGCTTCTACAAGCCACGCCTGATAACGAAGCGTTGTTCAAAACCCGAACGCCACCACCAGTTCCAGCAAACCCGACACCCGACGCGGTTGTAGCTCAAGACGGAAGCGGGAAGTTTAACAGCATCAAACAAGCGGTAGCCGCTTACGCACCCGGCCCATCAGGAAGATACATAATCTACATCAAAGCCGGGACATACAACGAAGGACAAATCACGGTAGACCGCGGCCAAGACAACGTGTTCATGTACGGTGATGGTAAGGACAAGACCATCATTACTGGTAACTTAAACTATGCCATTATGAACATTGGAACTTCACAAACCGCAACGGTTATTGCTATTGGAGAACGCTTCATGGCTAGAGGAATAACTTTCCGAAACTCAATTGGCCCAGCGGGACACCAAGCGGTCGCGTTCCGCTCTCAATCCCCGCACACGGTTATGGTAGACTGCGGCTTTGAGGGTTACCAAGACACATTGTACTACCATACACACGACCAGTTTTACAAAAACTGTGCCATCTACGGAACCGTGGACTTCATATTCGGTACGGGCCGGGCTTATATCCAAGACTCAGATATAATTGTGCGAAAACCGGATGCCTCACAAGGCAACATGTGTACAGCTGATGGAAGGATGAAAATGGAAGAAGCGGGAGGGGTGGTACTACATAACTGCCGAATCCAAGCCGCCCCGGAGTTGGCTCCGGTGCAAGCGAACTTCCCGAGCTACCTCGGACGACCGTGGAAGCCGTCCGCGACATCAGTTATCTTGAAATGTGATATTGGTGATTTGATCAAACCGGAAGGATGGATGACATGGCAGTCGCCAGACGGTGCAAACAACCATTTGACATGCATGTTTAGAGAGTATGGAAACATTGGACCCGGGTCAAACCAAGCGGGTCGGGTCACATGGGCGGGTTATAAGCCAATCACAAATGAGAGAGATGCACTTGACTATACACTTGGCTCGTTTTTGAATGGCGGAAGTTGGTTGCCTCAATATGGTGTGCCAGCTAATCTTGGTTTATAAGTTATTATAACCAATTAGATTTTGAATGTGAGTGCATAATGGGGCCCATAAGGATGAGTTGGCATATGACGTGGCATCAGTAAGCATTGCTCGGGTATGTCAAGAATAAAATCCTTGTTTAAGGACACGTCAGGATGTGTTTGGTGGGTCCTTTCGATTTCTTTTTTATTAAAAGACAAATGTAATAAAATGTTTATTGTAGTTGTGTAATTTGTTGTTTTAATAAAAATCAATTTTGCAAGTGTTAGTCGTTTGCCCTTGCATTTAAGTTTTTATTTGAATCTATTTTCCTATATAATTTAACTCCCAAAAAAATATCTATCTTCTATACAATTTAACTCTCTAATATAATTTCTATTTCACACAACTTCATAAATACATATATATCATATCATTAAAGATAAAATTTTATCTCATTGATATTAATTTCATTACCTATGTTAAATATGTCCTAATTTTATTCAACATTCTTTATTTCTCAGTTTTGTTTAAATATTTCCTAATTCATTTCATTATGTATTATGTTGCAAATATAATTTAATAATAAATAAATAAATATATATATATAAGGTATACTAACACGTATATCTAAAAATAGTTAAAGAGTAAATGAGGTAAGCTGAGTTATGTCACAAATATAATTCATAAATGTTTAAAACTTTACGATATTTAACAACTGAATAGCAAATACAAAATCTAACTTGTCATATTTCTTGTTAGAAATGCTCTTTTAAATTCTTGAACACTTTTCATATCTTCTTAGATGAGACATAGAAGAATAAAGGGACGTCTAAGTCTGATACACAATATTATGGTTGTGAATTTTTTTACACTATCCAAAAATATAACATGAATCTAACAGGAAAATGCGGGTTTAGGTTGGGAATTTTTACACTATCTTAAAACATAACATGAATCTAACACGAATATGTGGGTTTAGATTTCGTCTAGATGAGTTCGGGTCAGTTTTAGGTTAAACCCGCAAACGCGTTTAGCTAAACGGGTGGGGTTTGTGTCAACCCCGGTCTGGTTGGCGGGTTGACTCGTTTAACCAATTTATATTATATTTTATTTTTTTATAATATGTTTTATATCATAAATTAATTTGGTGTATATTGTATGTCATAGTTATAACTTAAACACAGAAAGTGACACAAGATTTAATAATTATATGTATTTGTGTTTTTTAGTAAAACTTTAATTTTAATAATACTAATTTATGAAGAAAAAAATTCAGGTTGAACGGTCATGTTTGGGTCAACTAATGAATATTTGGGTCGCGTTCAGGTTTATATGTATGATACAATTCTTTCGTTCGGGTTGTGTTTGGGTTCATCTAAAATTTTGGATCCAAGTTGAGTTAAACTCGTCAACCTGCAAACATGACCTGTTTAACACCCCCATTCACTCTTATAAGGTAATGGCAAAAAGAAATTATAAATAAAAAGTATGTGATTAAAAAAGTCATATCATATCAGATGAAGGTGTACATATAGCAAACTCAAATCGTGTAGCAAGCTCATGTATAACTGGGATATAATAAACATGTTGGAAAATCACACTAATTCGTTCCATAATCATAACATAGTATATTCCATCTATTTTTCTCTAAAATCGATTCATGTATCTTCAAATTACGTATAATAAATTGAACTGCTTATATTGGATATTTATATCTTGGGCTAATGAGATGACTTTTTAAACGAATTTGTTTTTAGGATCGACTTCAACTCAAACTCATTTAATCTCAACTTTATTCTATATTTAACGAGTTAATCTCGACTAAACAGTGTGACAGAGATGTATAAAAGTATCACTGATTCAGTTTTCTAATCAGTTTATTAAGGGGTTTGGACCTTGGGCCACTTTAAAACCCGACCCTAATCGATTCTCATAAGATTGAGTTTTTTTATAATCGATTCTTAGTCTAAACCGGGTTTTTTTAAACCAATTTGGGCCACCTTAAGGGGCTGTTTGACATAGAGATGGGCATATCGGGTTTTTTTTACCCTGAACCGTTTCCTAACCGTACCCGGTTCTTAAATGAGTGTGAATGGAACCGGTTCCAGTTTCTACCCGGTTTTAGACCATTAATACTAGAACCGATACTAACCGATTCCGAGTAGGGTTGTAACCGGTTCCTCCGGATAATTCAATGAAAAACCTGCAAAAACTATAGGAATCAGTTCCAACGGCTATAATGTCGTTAGAAACAGATTAATGGCCATTGTGATCGGTTTCTACTCTATGTATTGTAACATTTGTAAAAATCGGGTCTCCAAAACCCGCTCCGTTTTGTAATCAAGTACCAAGTTATGAAAGTGCATTAATTATTTATGGTTATTTTGAGTTAAAACGTTACATAATTAATAAATGAACTAAACTATAAAAATCATATTTGATAAAAAGTTAAAATAAAACAAATAAAAAATAAGTGAAGCTGCCGGGACTCGAACCCGGGTCAGCTGAGTCGCCCCAAGACTTAACATCCATTCCCCAAACCGCTCCGCCACAATGTGTTTTCTGTTAACACTAGGAAAACAATTGGAACTTATACACAAACTCAACTTAACTGATGATGCCATCTGAATAACGGTAATCGGCAAACCAATCGCCAAATCGTTGTGAATTCATTTGGTTCAGTTATAACCGATGTGCGACGGTTTCTAATTAAGCCAGAATTGATTAAACTTTAAGCCTTATCATTTCGTCTTTTGAAACCGAAAACTTCATCAAGTTCTGATTTAATTCGAGCTCCAGTTCATTTACACGATTCAGAACTATCACAACAATACTCAATTTCATTTTCGTCGCGTTTCTGACCCGTAAGATTTTCTGAATCAGTTCGCCGGAAAATTCCTGCAAGTCACCGGAAAACCGGGACTCACATTCTCACGGTAATTCCTTCGACTCTTTTTGTTTAAAACATGTGATTAGTCAGTCTCTAACACAACTCCATCATCAGAATCGATCCTAGCCAACGTTTATCGGAAATCTTACCTTCGCCGGAAAGTTTCTGAGACTGCCGGAATCCAACTGTGAACTGGTATGATATCCAAAACTTCTTTTAAACCTTGTTTAAGTGACACAACTTTATGAGTAATCGATCAACGCTGTTAATTGGTTCAACAGTCGGAGTTCATTTCCAGTACCGACGAACCTCCGCCGGAATTCAGTGAATAACATCAATCGGTATATTCTGTTCCTTAAACTTTCTCCATTCTTTACTTTTGAGTTACTGTTGATGTCGGAGAACTTTGTAAATCACAAATCAATCATAATCAGTCGAGTTATGTTGCCTGTGTAATCGGTGAAGAAGATGAAGTTATAACAGAATATAAGAGTAATTAAAATCCGGATTATAAACGGGTTAGACACACAGTCCAGCGGTGGACTGTGTGCAAATTTCACATACACGTCCCGAGTTCGATCCTTGCTACGCGCACGCTTTGTGTAATAACATTCTTTTTTAATCATGAACTAACCCGGGTTAAAACAGGTAGTTGTTAAGTATAATAAAAACCAAGAATATAACCGGGTTAGACACACAGTCCAGCGGTGGACTGTGTGCAAAATGAACTTCACGTCGCGCGTTCGAATCTTGTCACGAGCACCGGTCCAGTTGAATTAAAACGTTTTTGTAAATAAAGGAATTTTCGGTTAATTCAAATAAGTATATAAATATAATTAAAACTGAGTTTATAACGGGTTAGTCACGTAGCTCAGTTGGTAGAGCTACGTGCACGTGAACGGAAGGTCGCCTGTTCGAATCCCGCCCGGCGCAGAAATATCCGCTGACCGAACCGGTCAACGGTCAACAGTAAAAACAATAATATTTTTTTTATATATTTATTTATTTAATATAATTTAAAAATCAATTAAAAATACTTAAAAATAACATTTTTAAAGATAGAAAATAGCCATAAACTCATAAAAAATATATCTAAAAATTTCATTAAAATCCTTAATAACATCCATCCATTTAATATATTTTTCCATTATTATTTAGGTTAGTACTCCTCTTCGACTCGCTCATCTAAATCGTGCGCATCTCACCATCTCCAATTCAACGCACCCAATGTGAGTGAACCTTTCAAATTCCCCGTTTTAATCACGTTTTTGGGGTGTATCATGTGTCTTTGTTTATTTACATATTATACCGAAACTATTGTCCATACATCATATCATGACATGTGTATTAGTTTGTTGCTGTTAAGTAGTTATTATTGGATGCAAATTATTATTACAGTACATGCATTTGCCGAGGCTGCAGCTCCCCATCCATGAGGTTGAGCTTGTTCCCCATTTTATTATGCGGTTGAACTGTGGCGTGCCCGCACGATCGGCTCCGTTTGATTGAGCCTTGATCGGTCATTTCATTTTACATTTCAATACATGCAATACGATCGGCTCCGTTTGATTGAGCCTTGATCGCACAGTTCAATTTACATTTCCAGTTCATGCAATACGATCGGCTCAGTTTGATTGAGCCTTGATCGCACAGTTCATTTATGTTAGTTATCGTATGTTATTGGTATATTCATGTATGCTATCAAGTGTTATTGTATGTTATAATTGTAACTGCTATTTGCCAATGCTTGATTACTTACATTTGCTCTTTTATGATTATACACAATATTTTATTGATAAACTAACCATAAAATCATTATCAAATGTTTATCTAATGAGGTTCACTCGCCAACTTATGTTGACCCAAAAAAACTACCATTTTACACATGATACAGGTGAACCAGCAACAGCTAGGAACACATAGGACCTGGACTAGAAGAATAAATCAATTTAGTTCTTGGATTGTTACCTTTTGATTATTTCCTTTGTATTGAATGAACACGTTTGGATGTTTGAAAATGTAACTTTGACTTCATTAATTATGAAACATAATAGTAAATGTCATGTGCTTTGGTGATAACCCAATTATGCCCCGACTCTTATTTCCGCTGCGGGTCGGGGTGTGACATATATTCATTGCCTCCTTTCATTTTCAAGTACCTACTCCAAAAATACATAACTTACACCTTCAAATCTATAGTTCAAAGCTCCACAATTAAGATGGCGTGCAACGATGAGGGCGTTATGGTTTTAGAAACAAAGAGAAACCCCGCAGTTTGGAAGCACTTTGATTTGTGCTTAATGACTGATAGCCACGAGATGGCATGGTGCAAAGCGTGTGGCACAATTCATGAAGGCTACGACCAACTCCACGTTAAAAGCTTTACAATACTTGTTCTTAATATGCCTCGTCAATGTTAATTCGAGTCCTTCCATAACAAAGCTCCACAATGTTTGCATTGAGCCTTTTGAGAACTATCACTCATTTCCACCAAATCCCAATTGCTCCATACCTCTATATTGCAATTATGTGATAGTATCCCAACAACATATGGAGCGGATTGAGGACCGTTGTTGACGGATGGAGAATTTGTTGTTTGAAATTTTTGGATGCCATAGTAGAGCTTATTGAGTAGAAAAAGAATCAAGAAGAAGCTAAAGATTGTGTGATGATCAAATGAATAATGTGCACTATTTATACTGTCAGGAATCAATTCCAATGGTAACACAATCATTAAATGCTTGGTTGCAACGGTCAGGGACCGGTTCCAACGGTAACATTATCAAGAATTTAATGCACCGGGTCGGAATTTGTTACGGAGGGACCAGTTCCAGGGTAAGAACCGGGTACGGACCGATTTTTTTTATATAAAAAGTGGAACTGGGTAAGAACTTACGGGTTTTTTAAACCCAAAACCGGTTCTTCAATAAAGCGGGTAGGATCTGAAACCGGTTCCAGGTTGTGTCTGGAACCGGTCCTTATACCCATCTCTAGTTTGACAACTTCTGAATACGTAAGTGTTAAATTAGTACGAGGTCTGAACTATTAAGAACCAATATAATTCTTAACCATTCAGAGACAAATGTTTAACCAATTAAAATAACCATTAATACTTAATCATTCAAAAGCAAATGTGTCAACCATTTACATATTTACTAATAAAATAAACAATCTAAACCATTAAGTACCAAAATAGTAATCGTCTACAAAATTAGGCTCGGGTGAATGGTTTGGCACACTTCCACTTCAAAGAAGTTAAAGCTTCTCATGCTGGTGTCGGCTGGCACCGGGTCCCGGGCACAAGAGAAGTAATCTTTCAACCTTTAAGGGCCGTTTCGTTTTTAATAGGATTGGTTTTGCAATTCAAAAGGGGGTTGCGGCGCAGCTTGTTGCCCGTTTACCTGCCACTTGTTTGTAATTTGTTACTTTGGTATATAATATAAAAAAAATTCCTAAATAATTCACAGAAATTTTAAGAGCAGTGAGTGTCTCCCGGAGGTCGCTTCCTGTTCAAATGTCAACCGCCACCGTTCATGCTTTCATTTTAATGTTTCGATATTCTGATTGTTGATTTACTTATGCAGGGTTAAAATTGGAAATAGATGTGCCAATATCTGTAGCTTATAATTGTTATCTTGATACAGAAGCTGTTCCTCAATGGATGCCCTTCATTTCTTCTGTTAAGGTAAATGTTTTTAATTTGTTTCTGCTACTGATTATTATTGGTGTGTTATAAGCAATCTTTTAAATACCGGTATGAATCAACTGACCGTACACAGGCATGGTACGATAAAGTTCGGTAAAACTCGAATACTGCACGGCCTGTGTACGGGCGTAAACCCGGTTCTGCCGGTTCAAATCGTTGAAATGATTTGCATTATCTTTAAATTTGATTTTTTTTATTTTAATAAAAACGATATGTCCATATTAAGGTTATACTGACCTTCCGTACTTCCAATAATTAACCTAGTGCCTTCCATTCTAATATTCCATCAGTGTTGAAACTGTTGCGTATCTCGTCCAATGTAATATTGTTTATAAGTAATAAAATGCTTAAAATTTTACAATAAAATAGTTGTTTTTTAGATAAAACCACGATCAATTACATAAATCCTGATTGAGATTGGATTTTTTAGATGAATTTGTATTTTATGAAATTATAGGGTTAATTAGTAACCCGGTTGAACTGCTCGGTATAACCCGGTTCAACTGGTTGAACCATTTCAGAGCTCAACCCGGCATGATATAAAAACTGGTTTTTAAAACATTACTTATAAGATGGTTTAAAAGATTTTAGTTGTCTATGTAATTGATATTATGTTAAGGTGCAACTGTGCAAGATGTTCGTCTATACAAGTCTTGTATAATATCTGAATCTTTAAGATTAAGTATGATAGTGTTTAGCAGTGATGAATACAGAAATTTTGAGTACGGGGCAAAATATAGATCGTTTACAATTAGTCGGATAAAAAACAGATCATGGTATAATTATATTAAAATGTTAAATATGGACATATAATGTAACATAAACAAACAAAAAAATAACCACAGTTTAATATAAACAAGCAATTCCACATATATATGCAGTTTATATGAAGTTGCAAAGAAAAATATTAAAAGTATTGTGACTTACCTGGAAAGAAGACATCACTTATAAGTTATGATTATAATTTGGTGAGCCTGTAATACTTTCTAACTCAAGTATTAAACATAAAAGCTAGCATACCCATTAGACCATTACATTATAAAAGTATTTTGGGAGTGCCATTCTTGACATATCGTTTATTTCGACATTCTTGACGATTTGACATAACGTTTATCTTGATATCCTTGACATAATGTTATCATCGTATTCTTGGCTTAATACGTATCTTGGCATGCTGCCCATCATGACATTCTTTGTATTTGGATGTATAACCTGGGTGTATATGTAAACTTGGCATCTTTGTGTGTATAAGCTTGGCGTTAAGTTATGATCTGTTACTCACACTATGTATTACTGAAGTGTGAGATCAGTTTACCAGAGTTGTGATACAATGTCAATTATGCAGTGAATAAAAATTTAGTTTATCATATTAAAATTTCAGCTCCTCAGATTGTTCAGACATCACAAGGACTTATCTTATCTACTTGACTCTAGCATGATATATTTTTCTGATTTTCTGAATTTTTCTAAAGCTTAAAGTGTTTCTCTGCATTTCCTCAGTCTAAGAGTTTTTTTCATTTTTGTTGTCTTATAAAACTTGTTAACACATGCAGAATGAAATGAGCCATAAATTTTAGCCTGATACTTAATAAGTTAGGCCATTGCTTTCAATTGATGTTACGGTGAATCCATAGTCTTGTTTTTTCCATTAAGTTGATACTACACCAACTCTTTGGTATTTACTCTTATCCGAGCACGGTTAGTTAGAAAGGTTGTCTTGTCTCACAATATTCCAGTAATCATGGCTTGATGCCATGTAGGCATAGAAATCGTAAGTTAATGACCATGGGCCGATGGGCGGACCTAGGTAGAGCTCTGGGTGGGCGGGCGCACCCATTGAAAAAAAAATAGTGTATTTTGTAGTGCAAAATCCCGATTGCACCCCTTGAAAATTTAGTTAAGCCCTCGTTCGCACCCCTTGAAAATATTTTTAGGGTCCGCCAACGTTACTGACGCCCAACCATACTCATCCTTTCTTTCGTTATTATTACTGTTTATGCATAAAAGACATGGTCAAAGAACTTATAGCTCAATTATATGAAGGCTATAGGACTACAACTCATTTAAATTTCTTAGGATAAACAATTATGAATAACTTCCATTTAAGTAGTCCAATGAAAGAATAAGGCTTAAGCCGGTGCGAGTTAAAACTTACTTGAGTTTCTAAGTATAAAAAAGTGCAATCTTTTGGTGATAATGTTGAATTATTGCAGATATTAACTGCTTTTGAGTTTTGACATGTACATGATTCATTTTGAAATCTTGAGACAATTTAGTGTACTGGTTTCAGACATTAAAAGACAAGCCTGAGTTATCACGATGGTCGTACAAGTTTGAAGCATTTGGGCACGATCTTGAATTCTCTTGGCTTTCTCATAATTTGCAGGTATATTAAGTGAAAGGGTGCCCCATGACCCGTTTATTCTCTTTATATCTTTGACGCCATGTTGTTAAATCTTGCAGCCGATCCC
The DNA here is from genome assembly GCA_947069175.1 of Scalesia atractyloides. Taxonomy (NCBI): domain Eukaryota; kingdom Viridiplantae; phylum Streptophyta; class Magnoliopsida; order Asterales; family Asteraceae; genus Scalesia; species Scalesia atractyloides. The sequence goes on along the minus strand of CAMTDV010000020.1, from coordinate 5,095,530 downwards.
AAATCAGAAAATCCACTGGAGATCCTTGGAAGGTCTACCCAACCGGTAAATTCATCAACATGCTAAAATCATAATTCTCTTCGAGTATAAGGTTTTTGAAATGCTCGTCTTTTTGTCACAGAGAAGCCGTACGTTTTTTTCCTGTAGGTTCTTCATCATGTTTGGTTGAAGTAAGTCTTGATTGATCAAAAAGCATTTCAGTTACATACTGTTTTTTATACAAAGCTTATAATAAATTTCTTGTTTTTTTACAGCTTACTTGTTCATATGAAGTACCTCAATTCTTGTCCCCTGTGGCATCTGTAAGTACTTGAAATCGTTGCGTATAGATGTTTTATTTTATTTTTTTTAACAATCAAGAATCCATGCGGCATTACTTTGTGCCACCTTGAACTATAATTCATATATAAGCCAGAAAACTTGCCAAGTTACATCAAAACAGAAGGTAGTCGGGCAACAAGTTGCGCCGCCAATCCTTTCTGAATTGCAAACCCTAACCTTCCAAAAACAAACCCTTGCCCCTTGGGGTTGAACAATTGCTGTAGACGACCCGTTGAACCCTCGTCAAGAAGTGGATAGCTTCTGGCGCTAGGGAGCCAAAAGTATCAAAGGCAAAAGGGACAAAGACATGCTGGTTCTTTGCAAGCTTTAGCGTGCTTATCCACTTTCTTTGATTCTGCCTTTCTTGCCGCTTGTCCAGCTACAAACCCGTTTTCCCTTAAACCAACCAAAGGGGAAACCCCCGTGAAGTCTACACAAGCATGTTTCCCCCAGCCCAGCCAAAGACGAGCAGATCCGCTGGTCGCAGAGTTGATCTAACAAAGTTTTCGCCAATTCTAACTACAACCAGATGTTACAACCTTTCAATGAAAACTTGATGAGACGTGGCTTGGAAAGGTTTGCGATTTATGCAAAGTCATACCAACCGGATTCAGCCTGAGAGTTCTTACTCTATTCAAGTATAATAAGACCATATTCTTTATTTTGTAAATTTCGCCTTGGATCGGGCTTGTATTTACAATTTACAAAGTTGAAGACACGTATGCACATGTATATGAACACATTACAAAGTATATAACAAATTCTATTACTAGACCCGCGATACAATAATTGACATTGATACATGCCAAGTTACAGATAATTAACATGTCGATGCGTTATCTTAGATAACTACCATAACATAATACACGTTATCCGAGGGTTAATTGACGAAATAAAGAAGAAATAAAAGCAAAACAAGATAAGAAACAGTGATCACTGAAGTATCTGGCTACCTCCCTAACAATTCTAGTGTCAACTCTAGCTTTTCAAATAAGTCCAAATAGCTTTTGATATATGTAAATAACAATAATAAAATAAAAGGTGGCTAAAAGTAAATAACAAAAATCAAATTATAGTATATTGTATGTCATTTTACATGAGACATAGGCCGAGTAAAGTTGATGTACATTAGGGTCTAGGGATCAATTATATAGCAAATAAATTGTAAAAATCAAAGTTGATGTAAAAATCAAAGTTGATGTACATTAGGGTCTAGGGATCAATTCATAACTTCTAATATATATTTAGGGGATAAAAAGTTAATTATATTTTATTGTTGTTGCCATTATCATATAATATATTAGGATTGATTTAGTAGTTATAGACTTGTAGCAATTCGAGCTATACAATTCATAATTAATGTTGTTTGGTTCCTAATTATACATGTATTTAGTGGTGGATTCATTGCTTACGAAGAGGGTCAAGGTTCCCCTGTAATTTAGCTCATTTGTGTGATGAGGCTGTTTTCTAATGTCCCCACCTCTGCACATATGAGATTGAAACCCACAACTGTTATTTAGAAGAGGAGACCGTCGAAGTCCGAACGAACTTGTGAATTCATCAAACGAAGAACATGGGTGACCATTAAAGACTGCAAAATTTCTAAGGCTTCGGAAATTTTCTAGGGTTTGATTTAAAGGATTCTATGAGTTCGATGCGAAAATTCTGCAGGTGCGATGTCTAACACTATTTTTTTACATACCCTTCTATGTAGCTACGTCCATATGTCTAGTTAAAAGTAAGAACTGTTTTCAGTGTTGAAATATATAAATTAATATCATAACAAAACTCAAGCATTGTGTATTGGTGTTTACTACTAAATGTATGGTTGCTTACATACTTTCTTTTATCCTCCTTGCACGAATATATTTTATTAAATTTCATAAATTTAGCACCCGTTGACGAAAAGTTTCTACAGCTCTCACTTTGTGTATTTATTCTACCTAACAAGATTTTGAACTTTTATAATTATATTATAATAGTACACAATCATCCAATATCTCATTCGGTCATGTTCGTTTATATTTGACTAGCAAAAAATATTATTGTTTCTAACCAAAATATTATTGTTTAACAAACACGTTTTCCACGTGTTAAATTCACTCATAATTATTTGTGGCGTGAATCATGTGCCACCTTACTAAAACCATGGTCCATGGACGCTAATTTTTCATATTTCACTTATGTGTGTTGTTGTTCAACATTGACTTATGACTATTATATAAAATACAACTTCAAATGACTTATATTTTATTTTTACATCTTACAATACATGTGAGAGTATTATTAAATCTTGCAATACATGTGAAAATAAAATATATAGTTAATAGTCTTCCTTTCTTGATTTTTACTAATTGATACTTTAAACTTTTTAAAAACCACTTAATCAAAATTTTACTTTTTAAATGGTTAATAATAAAATCCGACACGTCTAAGAAAATTCATGTATCATGTTTAAGTTGAAAAATGTGTCCTTATGTAATATTTTTATTATTCTTTTTTTAAAATCAAACTAGTATTGAACACACTAAACCTAATATTAATGGACTAATTTTTAAACCATAAAATTTGTTTTGTAAATAAGCCTATCTTGGAGTTGGTATGAATATAATATTTAAAATAAATTTATATATATATATATATAGTAAGATTTTAGAGTGAACACTAGTGTATTTGTGAACTGAGTGAACAAATCCTGACCATTGATTTACATAATCAAATCGTAAAATACACTAGTGTATTTCATCATCAAATCTGATAAAATCCTGACCATCGATTTGCACTTGTGTATTGATAATCATGTTAAGTTAAATATTTAAGAGTGTTCCCCGGTTTTCCACTTTTTTAATGTTCCCTAATGAACCTCACACTATATATGTGCATGTGTGTGTGTGTGTGTATATATATATATAGGGAGAGGATCACAGAAAACTACTATAAATGAGAAAACTAAAATCTAACTCAAAAGCCAAAAAAACATCCCATTTTCTACAATTTTTTTTATAAAAATTCGCTATTTTTTATGCATAAAAAACTATTTTTTTTTAAAAACTTGTGCTACACATGTGCATTATATGTTTTTAATTAGCTTTTAAGTTTAGTTTAGCTTTTAGGGTTAGATTTTCTGAAGGTTTATGATTAAGATTAGGTTTTTGGGTGTGGGGAGGGAGGTTTAGGTTTTTTTAGGGGGGGGGGGGGTTATGTTTTTGGTGGAAGAATGGATTTAGGTTTTTGGGGGTGTCGTAGGGGGTGAGTTAGGTGGTTTAGGCTTTTTCATATTACTGCACATGTGTAGTACAACTTTTATTTTAAATTTTAAAACAATTTTGGTATGTTTTTTTTTTGGTTTTTGTGTTTAAACTGGTTTTTTCATGATCCATCAACTATATATTATATATATAGTAAGTTAGTTAACGTATAATTGGTCTTGACGTACGATACGTACGCGATGAGAATTCCGCACGTTATAAACCTCAAAAAAGAAATCCCACATGTCAGACAATCGGAAGTCTTCATTCCTTCAAATACGTGATTATGTTTTCAACATGCGTAATTCACAACGTACTCGACACTAAATAAAGTACTAAGTTACTAACAGATAGTTTAACTTTTTCAGTATTTCAAATATTTTAATTTCATACAAATCATCTATTCAAAAGAGGTAATTAAATGTATACATGGGTTTTTTTTAAAATTATTTTCAAAATCCTATATAGGAACAAAAAAATCATGTACAACTCACTCCTTTTATTTTAATTTAAATAAAAAAATTGATTAAAAAATTAAAATTAATTGTTTACAACTCTTAAGTCATAACCCACGTAAAACGTTATAAACTGTGTGATTCAAACTAATGGTAAAAGGTTGAATGCATGCTAACCATCATTCTTGACCAATAAATAAATAACACTCACCTCGATGACAGAACTACAATTCTTATAAAAACAATCTTGACCAGTCAAAAGAGAGAGAAAGTAAGTCTTCTTCATCCCAATGACCATGTATTAATTTAATGTATGTATCATTGAATCCTCTTCAAAGTTCAACCACCATCACCATTTTACTTTTTCAATTTTGTAAATTTCATCATCATCCACACAAAACCTGCTATCAATTCTTCACAACATCATCACAGGTACCTTCTTAACACTCATCTTCTTTACTTTACTGTACTCTCTATAAGTTTATCTTCACATTAAATTAGGTTTTCATTATTTAATCTCAATTGCAAGCATACCTAGAGTTTTGTTGTTAGTTTGTTCTGTTTATTGTTCCAGGTCATCATATCTTATTAGGAATTTGATTCCACTTGTTTTGAAGTTCATATATTATTAATTGTTTGGGACTTTGCTCTGTAATTGTCTGTAAGATCTGTTTGAAATGTTTAGGGCAAAATAATTGTATGAATAACCTCTATATGCATAGTATTGTTTTTGTATCTACTTGTTTCAAAATTCATAGTTACATGATATATATATATATTATTAAGGAACTGTATCTACTTGTTTCGAAATTCATATGTTTGTTTTTGTGTCCAGATTGCATATTTGTATACAAGACCATAAAGCTCAAGATATAGTTGATTAACTTTGATTACGACACGGATGGCTTCGGTAAGTGTTGTACCTGCATCTGGAGTAAGAGAACATTAGTGGAAATACAGTTGCTGCTGAAAGGTTGCCTGATGAGATGAATGGCATGAAAATTAAGGATGATAGGGTTAGTTACATCATATATATATATATATTGTGTATTTATTAGTAGGATTAGGATCAAGAGAAAATTCCTACGAGTTGTGAGAACTTAGAGAAATCCGCCTTTTCCGTGCGAGTTTTACCTCTATTATTTGCACACACCTAGATTAAAATGTTACAAACGCAGCTGTAATTCTTTTTGAAGTGGCGTTTTCAGCCTGTTGCAGATGCTGTAAAAAGCTCCTGACTCACATGAATCAGCATTTACAGCAGCTGTAAGCGTTTTTTACGGGTGGTGTAAACCAACAAAAACTTTTTTTTTTTTGGATAAAGTTGATTTTTTTGAATTTTTGTTAAAAAGATTTTTGAAAAAACCTTTCCTAAGGTCGAGTTCTCTAAGTTATCACAACTTGTATGAGTTTTCATTTTACCCTAAGCCTGTATTAGTATATTACCTTTGGTAGATTCTAGTTTGCCTCCTTTTTTAACACAAATTTTCATTTATTACCTTTAGGAAATGGAGCCTGCAATAGTTGATGGTAACGGGGCAGAAACCGGACATATAATCGTGACAACCATTGGTGGTAAAAACGGCCAGCCGAAACAGGTACCTTTGTTTACGCAGATTCTTTTGTTTGGAATCTTGTATTACTAGCTATTCATTGTTGGTGATGTGATTGTTTTTAATTTTCTTCAGACGATTAGTTACATGGCAGAGCGCGTTGTTGGGCATGGGTCATTTGGAGTCGTGTTCCAGGCCAAATGCTTGGAAACCGGAGAATCAGTGGCCATTAAAAAGGTTCTTCAGGACAAGAGGTACAAAAACCGGGAGCTACAAACAATGCGTGTACTGGATCACCCAAATGTTGTTGCTTTGAAGCATTGTTTCTTTTCGACTACAAAAAAGGAAGAGCTTTATCTTAACCTTGTGTTAGAGTATGTTCCCGAGATTGTTCATCGAATGATTAGACACTATTACAAGAATAATCAGAGGATGCCAATGATCTATGTGAAGCTATATAGTTACCAGGTTTTTTTTTTTTGAAAATTAGTGGATGATATGTTGTTGGAGTTTTCTCTTTTTTTAACCCATTTAGTTTGGTTTGGTTATGCTGCAGATTTTCAGAGCTTTGGCGTACATTCACGTAATATCGGAGTGTGTCACAGGGATATCAAGCCTCAAAATTTACTGGTAGGCTTTTCGACATGTATTCGCGTTTTGTAATTTGTATATACTGATTAATGTTTCCCGATAGCAAGTTGTTCTTATGCATAAAACTGATAAAAGTTAAAAACATGTGTTTTATCATGGGTTTATACACGATATATATTAGTAATTAGCAAAAGCACCATTTTTAAATAATGTTTAGTTTGTTCTCTTTAACAGGTAAACCCGCATACACATCAAGTCAAGCTATGTGATTTCGGAAGTGCTAAAGTTTTGGTTAGTATCAATCTTTGTTCGGTAGCTACTTGTTTTTCAGTTTGTGTTTGATACTGTGTCGCATTGTCTTACTTTATGTTTGTAATTTGTTTGAAAGGTCAAAGGAGAGTCAAACATTTCTTACATTTGCTCAAGATACTATCGGGCACCTGAACTAATATTCGGGGCTACCGAGTACACCACAGCAATCGATGTCTGGTCTGCCGGATGTGTTTTGGCAGAATTGCTGCTTGGACAGGTAAGCACAAATGCACTAATTTGTTTTTCCTTTTTCATTTATACAGAATGTTTATATGAAGTTATGAACTGACAAATATCTTATGTAATTTCAGCCTCTTTTCCCTGGTGAGAGTGGAGTTGACCAGCTAGTTGAGATCATAAAGGTAACTTTGATTTTGCATATAATATTAAAATATCGTCTGAATGCGTGTCAAGTAAACTTGGTTTATGAATTTGCTACCTGCAAATGATTAGGGCTGCAAACGAACCAAACTTTCAGTGTACAATTCATGAACCGTTCGGCGGGAAGTTCGTTTGTGTTCATTCGTTTAGTAAATGAACGAACACGAACAAGAAACTTTGTTCGTCTAATTAAATGAACGAACATGAATTAAGACCTCATTCGTTCATTTATGTTCGCGAACGTTCGGTAACGTGTTTCATTTATGTTCATGTGTGTTTGACCTAAAATTAGGTTATATTCGTTTGTTTTTTAAGACACTATTTTATCTTATGTCTTATCAAGATTATGTTTAAGTACTCAAGTATGTTTGGATAATTAGGTTGGTATATTTTGAGTGGATCTACTTAATGTATATGATGAAAGATGCCGATTTTATACAAAATTTAATATGCGTTCGTTTCTGTTCATGAAAGCTTGTTTGTATTCATGAACATTCGTTTGTGTTTGTTTTTGTTCATGAGTGCTTGTTTGTGTTCATTTGTGTTCATGAAAGTTCGTTTGTGTTTAGTACCTAAAATTAACGATCGAACAAGAACGTGTTCAATTCCTTAATGAACGAATACGAACAAAAAATCTTGTTTGGTAAGTGTTCATGAACTGTTCGTGAACACATGTATTTCCTTGACAAACAAACATGAACAAGGCCTTGTTCGTGTTCGTTCGGTTCGTTTGCAGCCCCACAAATGATTTAAAGTGGCGAGTTATATGTTCATAGGTTTTGGGCACCCCAACAAGGGAAGAGATCAAGTGTATGAATCCAACTACACAGAATACAAGTTTCCGCAGATTAAAGCTCACCCATGGCATAAAGTAAGTTATTAAGATTTAATCACAAATTTCATAACATGTAAATTCATTAATTCACAACCTAAACAATACGTTTCCAGATACTTCATAAGCGGACGCCCCCGGAAGCTGTTGATCTTGTTTCAAGGCTCCTGCAGTACTCCCCAAATCTTCGAAGCACTGCTGTAAGTATGACAAGAAGAAATTTAGAACCCTATATTTTATTTATTTTTTTCTTTCTGTTGAGCTACAATTTAATTTTTATATTATGGTGTGTGATTTATTATGTACAGTTGGAGGCTATGGTTCATCCATTCTTTGATGAGTTGCGTGATCCCGCTATCAGGCTGCCAAACGGGCGGTTTGTTCCACCGCTTTTTAATTTCAAACCTCATGGTAATGAAAATAAAATATTGGTCTTGTGCTGTTGTGCATACCATTTTTGTTTATCTAACTATACTAAAAATGTATTTTTTAAAATATTGTTATAGAACTTAAAGGGGTGCCTGTGGAGATGCTTACTAGGTTGGTCCCTGAGCATGCGAGAAAGCAGTGTGCATTTCCCGGTTTGTAAAAGTAAGGAGATAAGGAATTCCGTTTGTTCATTTGTTTCTCGTAGTTGTGTGCGCGCAGTGCACAGAAGAAATGTCAACCCCATATGAATACAAATACGCTCGCCCCTTGTGAAATGCAATATGTAAATGTAACCTTGTATTATATTCAGTGCAACACAAGCATTCGTGTGCGCAGTGTTATCTTGTAATAGAAACAAGATGTCATATTTACTATTTAGTGACATCTTCAAGTTTGTATCCTGTGTTCACTAGTCGTAGAAAGCATATAATTTCAGTTTGATGTTTGTATAACGAATCAAGCCCTGTGCATTGTATCAAAGCTTGTAACATTGGAATATATATGGTTGTCTTTGAAGTTGATTATGGGCATATTTAAACTCAAGATGTCAGGATAGGGATTTGCAGAAAAACTGAACCCCAAATACTCAAAACATGTGTTAGGATATGGGTAGCGGCAAAACGGTCATTCGACATTTACTTAGGCTTGCTAACAACCTTACACCCTTCTATATCTCCTAAGTAAATGTCGAATGACTGTATTACCCCCATCATTAATGTAAAATTACATTTTTCACTCCCTGATCTTTTAGAAGTTAACTGAAAATATTAACTCAGTTAGTGGGAGGGACTCATTGTCTGGCGCTTTTTATAAGTTGGGGGGATCAATGGTCCAAATTTTGATTTTAGGGACGTGAGTTTGACACCGCCCCTAAAGCAAAGGGACGTTGCATTTTACTCTAAATAAACATAAAAACGTCATATACCTGAGAATCGAAATTGAATAATCTAAATCCAAACTTGAAGTTAGATCTGCACTTTTGTTCAGTTTGAATGCTGGATACAGTATCAAATACATATAATTTAACTGTTTATTGAATCCAAAAATAACATTCATCCATCTTATTCATTCAGCAATACATTCTTCCAATTTCAGATCTACCAGAACTCGTCTAGTTTTAGTGACGACATGGAGACGATTTTAGAAGCAACTATCTTATTTGCAGCTTCTGTGTAATGAACACCATCCCATATTATAGCCGACGATACGTTACTACACATGTTGTATCCAGGCTGCCCACACGTCGCTTTCACATTGTAATTATTTGGATCTCCTCCATACCCGCAGCACGCCTTATGCGGTTTTACAAATCCTGTCAACACAAACTGTTAAGTCTCTCGATTCACAACTAAACTCGAGTAAACCTGAATACATTGTTACCATATTTTGAAGGGTTGGCAAACAGATCATATTTGATAGTGTATACATCCACATACATGATAACTTCATCTTTTAACACCGGTCTCAACTCGGCACACATTCTACTCAATCCTTTGTTGAAAAGTTTTGATAGATCGTTGTGGACGCGATAGCAACCAATGTTGTCAAGATCGGTATCTTTGTGTGCATGTAACGCGAGTTCTTTAGGGGCACAACCTTGTGGCCCGGTGCTGAATATCCAGAACTTTCTAGCACCATACTGGTAGAGATTCTACATTTTACGTATAAAGATGACTTTTTAACATGTAGTTTATGGTATAAAAGATGAAATCAAATGAAAAAAGATGGTTACTTGAATAGCAAGTTTAGTGTCTGCTACAAAAGATGGTTTTGGGCTGCAACTGGTGCATAAGTAAATTTGATGCATACAATGCTTCCAAAATATCATTTTGTCCCATATCTATCATGTAAAGCGCGTTACGAAATCCATCTTCATTTATAAAGTTCCCGGAGCCTGTTTATAAAAAATATATTTATTTCTAGAAGAACGCAAACGTCACAAGGCCCACAACGAAGGTGTAAGTGAAGTTCCAAGGATGTTAGGGGTGCTAAACGGGTCGTGTTTGTGGGTTGAACCCGAATAATCCACTTATATTTTTGCTTAACCCCAAAATTTATTTTATTTTATTTTCACAAACTAATACTCCAAAACTACAAATTAACAGGTCACAATAAAAACACAAAGCAATCGAGCGTAAACTATAAAAACAAAATGCCAACTTCTCTTTTTAACTTTTGTTATAAAATAGTCTATGTCTCTATTCAAAGATAGACATAAAACAATATTTTAAAAAGAATTTATGAAAACAAATGGGTCAACCATCGAAACCGTCAGGCTGACCCGAACACGACCCGCTTCGCTAAACATATTCACGGGCTTGACCCAGAACTGACCTGAACCTGTTTAGACTTCAGACTAAACTCAACCCCAAAATTTTTGTGTTAGTATCGGATCATGCCAGAAATTCACGTGTACTCATGTTGAACATGACCCGAAGGATGTGTTACCCAAGAAAACAAGAATGGTGGATCTAGAAAGCTAGAGATGAACATACCTTGTGAATGGAGTTCAAGTGAGCGATTTTTGAAATGGATGAACTGTCGAACTTGCGCACCAAGATGAAAAGGAATAAACGGCAGTAGAATCATGCCTCCGGCTACTGCAAAGTTTACACCACTAATGAAATTTGGTGCTAGTGATTCCATATATGGGCTCAGATAGCCCAGCTTCAGATGTTCACCTGTTCCCAAAAATAACATTGAACAAAATTAGCATGTCGATAATTAATGAAAAACTTGAAAAGTTAGCAGACTTCACGACAAAGTGGTAAACGTTTGAGTCCCTCCCTATAACTATTAAGCGTCTAACGTTCGATTACATAATTTTCTACTTTTCTGCAAACATTACATTGGTAGGGAATGTAATGCCCATGAGTCAACCAAAGAGAGAGTGGACTCACAGATAAAGTCAAGGATGAGTCGACCATCACCGAATCGGCCGGTGCCTTTGTGGAAGAATGTAATGCCATGTGGAAGGCCGATGGGGAGTCCGGCACCAGCCAGCACGCCTCCAGTATCAGAATTTGCATCACCAAAGTTGATAATCATAGGTCTAGACACTGAGGCACCAAAGAGCATACAGAACCAATAGAAGCCCCCAAAATGCATTTACAATCTTCATATTTTAGATCACTTGATGTAGTCTACTCTACCTTCATTTGGTTCTTATATTGAAGGATGTGACTGCATGAGAAACCATGGTCAACCTATGTTTCAACTTTTGTAATATAATAAATTTGTTCATCTAACTTTATTTAAATACAATATAATTAATAAAATTTTTAAAGCTTAATAGGTTGAATATATATATGATATTGTGGATCTTGTTAATTTTTTCAGTTTTTTTTTTAATTTGGAAAAAACTTTGTGCAAAACTAATTGCATGAGCATAGAAGCAACATATACATTTAGAGAAAATATATTTTTATATAATGATACTTTTTAATTCTTGAAATAAATTTAAACTATAAGTATTCAAAACTTGTGACCCACTGTTATGTTTCATTGAATTGAAAACTTAATATTTTTTTTTCTGAACTTCTATTATCTATTTAAACTGTGTTCATACTAAATAGAAACCAAAAAATATCGAAACTCTATAAAAACTGAGTGAACCTAAGTTGAAGCAAAAAAGTTAATTAGTTGATCAATCAGTCAGTTTTATAAGTTTTAGAGGATATTTTTATAGTTCCATGTTTATCAATTTTTTTTCTATAACTATTAGTTTATCTCATATTATTTGAGACCCTAGAGGCCTTGGTTTATTTGTTAAAAATAGAGCGGTAAACTCGGTCTGATTGAACCTTTTTAAAGCTAAAATACAGCTACCTAGAGAACCAGCATGTGAATGATTGAATTATACCATCAAGTTGCAGGAATCTCTTTCTACATTATGGAAACCACAAAGGGACATATGGAAGACTTGTTTAGTAATTTTAAATATCAAGTAGCTGTGATAATCAATTGTATATGTGTTTTTTAAATAACACAATTGTAACTTGATATATAAATATAAGACTATAAAGTTGACTAATTCTGATATGAAATGAAAGCATTATATACTTTTGGATAACAAACCATAATTATATTTAGGAATCAGTCTATACTCTATAGTGATATAGATTAAAAGTGATACCAACATCTTTGTTAAATTTAAATTCTACCGAAGAATATAGTGACCGACCAAAACTTGATGTATATACCTGTATCGACATTCATTTCAAACTATTATATTGATTTTCACGACGGTAAACAATATCTTATAATACGACAAATTTGAATGATGATTAACCCATTCTTGATCCGTCTGGCCATGGTAGTTAAGTAGATTAGCAAACTGAAGACAATGTAGGTAGTGTTATGGATGAAGAGGTTGTCATGGAGAAACTGGAGTTGAAGACCATCCTTTGTTTCCATAAAATCTAGCAAGCATGTGTATATTGTAGATATGATACAAATGACTGTTCGCAGTAAAGTCTACAATCAAGAGATTACATAATCATCTTTTAAAACTATGCGTTGTGGCTGAAGCCACAACCCGGATTCAACCTCTAATATTGCGACACATGGTGCTTGACTAGACGCCTACTCATCACCTTGCCCACTTGCACCCCCCCCCCCCCTCACTTGACCCTGTAGTGGTAACTTCACCAATTGCGCCCCAAAAACACCCCCATTTTTGCTCAATAGCGCCAACCACCACCCTCACACCTCGGCTGAAGCCTCCGCTCGCGCCCCCACTGAAACTGGTCGTTATGGTGTTTGCAAGCCACCGACGCTCACGGCTCCACAACGCATAGTCTAAGTGGCAGAGCACGCCACCATAAGTAATCCATGACATACATAGTTTTATTTTTTATTATGGATTTAAAACTCACTAGGTACATTAGCCCAATTTTATTTGTTAACCAAGTTATTAGTTAGCTCTTGAAGAATTTAGGAGGAAAGGTGAAGAAGTGATTCAGAATTTTGTTTGAAAAAATGTATATTTGATGTTATATCTTTTTATGAGAGTAAATACGATATTATACGAGTTTTCTTTATAGCTTCACTCCAAGAGTATACTGTTATACTATAAGTCTCAATTCTTAATCCCTATGTCGTTTTCAAATACAAAAAATGTAAACTATTGTTCCACCTGTTTGTATTCAAATTTTGTAAGTACTTATTATTCCAATGTCAGACTACTTGTACATAAGGTGTCAATCCAACCAAAACCGCTCTAGTTTTAGTGATGGCGTTGAAAGAATTGTGTCCGCAACCGCCTTATTTGCAGCTTCCTGTAATGAACACCATCCCACACTATAGCCGATGTTACATTATTGCATATGTTGTAACCGGGTTGCCCACATGTAGCTTTCACATTGTAGTTGTTCGGAGGCCCTCCATAACCACAACATGCCTTAAATGGCTCTACAAATCCTGTATAAATCAAATCATTAGTTTCATTATTTACAACTAAACATCAAGTGAATTCAAATCTCTGGTTACCATATTTTGACGGTTTGGCGAAGAGATTATATTTGATGTTTCAATTCTTTGCACGTTCTACGTAACTCTTTGTTGAAAAGTTTGGCCAGATCGTTATGGACGCGAAAGCATCCAATTTTGTCAAGATCGGTGTGGTTGTGTGCATGTAAAGCAAGCTCTTTTGGAGCGCATCCTAACGGGCCCGTGTTGTGTATCCAAAACTTTCTCCCACCATACTGGTATAAATTCTACATTTTTCAAATACTAAACTTGAGCATGCATCTAAAAATTAAAAAAATATATATATGGTATGAAACCGAGAGATAGATGCTTACTTGAACAGCTAGTTTAGTTTCTGCTATGAAAGACGGAATTTTGGTTGCAACGGGTGCATAAGTGAGATTTGATGCATATAGTGCAACCAGCAGATCATTTTGTCCGATATCTATCATGTAAAGCGCGCTACGAAATCCATTTTCATTGATGAAGTTCCCGGAACCTGCAGTTTATTTAACCATTGTTTAATTTTTCATAAATATATAATTTGATATAGTTAAACCAATAACAAGGTTGTATATTGATTGTGTGCATAATAGGGTTACATAGAGGTTCCGTGTATGTATATTTAATATCACATAGATACCATCCAGGCTATGATAGTTACATAACCAGTCTACTAATCTGGAAAAATGATAATTTTGCACGTAAACGAATATATATATATATACACATATGAACATACCGAGGGAGAGGAGTTCAAGTGAACGATTCTTGAAATGGACGAACTGGCGAACCTGAACATCAAGCTGAAAAGGAACAAACTGCGGTAGAGTCATGGCTCCAGCTACCGCAAAATTTACTCCACTTGTGAAGTTTGGTGCTAGTGATTCCAAATATGGGCTCAAGTAACTCAGATTTAAATGTTCACCTGTTTCAAAAAAATGACCAAAGTTAACAGGTTGAACATTGTGAAAAAAAAAACAACAAGAAATGGAGGGAAGAGAGAGTTGACTAACAGAAAAAGTCAATGATGAGTCTGCATCGCCAAAACGCCCGTGCCTCGGTGAAAGAATGTGATGCCATGTGGAAGGCCAATGGGAAGACCTGCACCGGCCAGCACACCACCTGTATCGGAATTTGAATCACCGAAGTTAAAATTAGAGGTCTGGATGCTGAGATACCAACAAGCATCCAAACCCATAATAATAACAGAATTACCCGCTTCATATCTGTTAGTTTCTAATCATTCAGTTTATCTATCTACTATGTCTTGTATATATTTAAGGTTTGTATAACATGAAGAAGAACATGTGGAGTCACCATAATTATAGGAATTATAGACAAAAGTTGGTATTTTTTTAAAGAAGACACAAGGTGTGTGAACATGTGGATGAGCACCAGTTTTGGATCTGGTTGATATAAGTGTAATAGGAAGTACAAGTGGATGTTTGTGTGTTAATTAGAGTCAAAATATTATTAAATTCATTAATGTTGGAAATTGGCATATCCATAATCATAATAAAGCAAGCACACATTGTATGAACACATGCTTTATAGATAAATGATAATTCTTATATTATATTTCATTGATCAAGCCTTATAGTTTAACTGAGCTAAGACATTGCAAATAAATAAATCCGATTTTTGTGGACTGCCCTCACAGTTTGGGAGTTGTACATAAAGCCTTCCTTCCAACTCGCTTGTCGTGCTCAATATCCTAATCAGTAAAACTTAACGGCGCCTATCGAGGATGACTGTAGTCGTAGATATCACCTCAATGAGTAAGTACACTTGTGGAATTCACTGCTATGCAGGCCACACGCGGTTAAGATCCATGTTTTTCCACACAAACATGTATTCGTCGGGCTGAGTGGTATTGGTATTGGTATGGTGACATGAAAACTTGGTTTTTCGAGATGTGTTGGGAAAAAAGGAGAAATGAGTATGGCGTACGTATAAAAAATCATGACACGGCCGATAACATGACATGACACGACACAAATACATAAGTTAAACGGGGTGACACACAAGTTTAGATCCGTTTATCTAAAAGATTTATTTTAAGGGAAAATCATGAAAATAGGTATGTTGACTAAGACTTTTAACAAAACAAACATTGACTTTATGAATTTGTAAAATAAGCAAATAAATAGGAGGAAGAAAAGTAATTAAGCAAATCCCACACCTTTTTAGCCCATGCTCCAACTTTCTGGTACAATTTTTTACCCAAAAAGAAATACACTTGGATACATATCTCACCCAAATAACCAATAAAAAAATACAAGGTGTAAATGATAGTTAAGCCAATGAATCAAGGGCAAAAAGAACTTTAACAATATATTGTAAATATTTGATTGGTAGACCAATAAAAAATGGTGCACTAAAGGAGGAGGGGTTCTATCAATAAAATTTTACAAGTGTAAAAGTGGGCCCTTTAGCCCTTGATTTGCCGGCTAAAGCACCGTTTACACTTGTAACTTTTTTATTGGTCACTTGGTGAGATGTGGACCTAAGTGTAATTATTGGTAGGCAAAAAGGGTGCCCACAAATTGGGTAAAGTCAATGCCTATCTTGCTGAAAATGATGGTCATACCTATTTTAGTGAGTTTTCCTTCTTTTTCTAGGATTATCTTTTAGTCGTTCTTTAAGGATTTATTTGATTGTAATTTTTTAGCAGCTTTTAGTTTTTTCAATTAATTTTTCTTATTATTTCAAATATAATATAAATTTAAGTCTTTTAAATTTGAAAATTTATTTAAATTCAAACCATAATTTTCCTATGTATATATCACTTACACCTATTTTTTATAAGAAAGTTGTTAAGCACTTTAGAAGTGGGTTATGTATTGATTATCATGAGCAACAAATTGCAAGTTTATAGAATAATTAAAATCACACTTACTTGTCTTATTATAATATAAAAAGAAAACTTTTTATTATTTAACGTTTTTAAAGGAGTAAACTTTCGTTTTGCTCCCTGTGGTTTGGTCGTTTTAACGGTTTTGCCCAATAGTTTAAAAATGGCCAGTTTCCTCCCTGATCTCTCTAACTTATCACATTTTGCTCCTCGCCTCTAACTCCATCTAAAAAGCCCGTTATTTGTGTGGGTATTTTGGTAATTTAATATATATATATATATAAAAAGATTTTTTTATATTATAAAAACTAATAATGACTCTCTCTCTTACACACATACTCTGTAATCCCTTTGTAAGTATCCATACTTTAAATCCCAAATTGGAACAACTTATCAACAATTAAACCCCCAAATCATCTTCAACATCCAAATCCCCAGTCAATTTCACCCAACCCCCCCCCCCCCAATTTCTAGAGAGGGAAACTAATTCTGACACCACCACAATCATCACCAATCTGCAATTAAACAAAAACCCACATGGCGGAGACCAACGGCGGCTCAGCCGCACCGCCGCCGCCTCTGCAACGGCGAGTTCCCGTTCCACCGATTGCTCTGCCACCGCAATCATCTTCTAAACCCTGTTCACCGGCGGACAAATACTAGGGTTTAGTCCGGGACCCATGACTTTTGTTTCGAATTACGAATTACTTCTCCGATCATTACCCAGATGTTGATTGCCGGCCGTTTTCGCAGCTTCTCGCTGGAGCTATGGCTTCCCATGTTTCAAAAATTTCACCGGCGAGTGTTGTTGAGGGGTTGAAACAGACGGATGAGAAGAAATCAGGGGGTTTTAAGCAAAATCGGCTGGTGGATTTGGTGATTGCTGAATCCCTATCTGGGTTTATGTTTCCGAGTGTTTTTAGTCCTCCTGGCTTTCTTAATTCTCTGGGTTTTTCTAACCTCTTCAGGTATTGTTTTCGAAGATGAAACCATCAACCTCCATGACTACGGTTTGATGAAGGTTTCGGGGTTATTGTTTCAGACGAAGATGAAACGTGGTGTCATGGTGACGGGGTGCGTGTGAAGGTGGTGGCTGGTTTATGTCTGTATGTTACAAGATTTTGTGTAGGTTGAAATAGTTTTAATTGAGAAGAGAGATGAGGGTGAGATGAGAGAGAGTGTGTGTCATTACTGGTTTTTATAATATAAAAAAATCTTTTATTTATTAAATTACCAAAATACCCACAAAACTAACAGATATTTTAAATGAAGTTAGAGGCGGAGAGCAAAATGGTGACAAGTTAGAGAGATCAGGAGGAAACGGGACCATTTTGAAACCATTGGGACAAAACCATTAAAACGACCAAACCCGTGGGAGTAAACAAAAGGTTTACTCTTTTTAAAGTCACTAACGTTACCAGCTTTCGTACATCGTTCAAGCCCTAATTTTTTAAACCCTCAGAGGTAGTTCCAGATCACGATTTATCACATTCATGTGTTGATAGTCAGTCTTCTTCGCAAACAAATCACATTAATGGACGCCAAAGACATTCTAGGGCTCCCCAAAATTTCACTGCCTATACCACAGGAAAAGAAATCAAGACCACAAAAAGATTCTCAAAGAAAACCCGATGGCATCTCGCGTGAGGTTTGTAGTTATACATCGTATATGTATGTATAATTTTTGTTTGATTTCTTGAATTTTTTTTAAACATTCTTTTGGTTGCAGGTTTATGCGCTTACAGGTGGTGTGGCACCTCTTATGCCTTCTGTTGATGTTAATCAGTTGAAAAAGCGTCATCAACCTGAAAATGAAAAGGTTAGGTCATAATGTTTTTTTATTCAAGCTGTTTAATTAGTTTATACTGTTATAACTGTAAGTTTACTGGAATGACATGACCTGCAACACTACACAGACCTAGGGCTGTAAACAAACTGAATGTTTAGTGTACAGTTCGTGAACCGTTCGATGGGAAGTTCGTTTCCTGTTCGTTCGTTTAATAGATGAACAAACACGAACAAGAAATTCCGTTCGATAAGTTCAACAAATGAACATGAACAGAGGCTCCCTTCGTTTATGCTCGTGAACGCTCGGTGGTATGTTCATTTATGTAAAGGTTTTTTTATGTTTTGTTTTTATTTTATTGGCTTAAGTTTTTAAATTTGAAACCATAGTTATGTTATCTGCCTCCACCAACGTCCGCCATTTGATCATTTTATTTTCGGTTTGTGTTAAAGCTTGACAAACTTCTTAAGTTTTGTGTTAGTTATGTTAAGTATCTATTTTCTTTTGGTTATTTCTTCATAATCTTTCTAATGAAAAATGCAGATGGAGTCTTTAAATGAATATATAATGTTCGTTTGTGTTCATGAACATTTATTTGGGTTCGTTTGTGTTCGCCTACGTTTGGTAAGTGTTCGTGAACAGTTCATGAACATGTTCATCTCCTGAATGAACGAACACGAACAAGAAATCTCTTTCGGTAAGCGTTCGTGAACCGTTCATGAACATGTTCATTCCTTCTTGTTCCTGCTTGTTCGGTTCGCTTACAGCCACACAGACCTGACATGCGACATGAAAATAATCAGGTTTTGGGTGTTAGGGTTGCCTTGTTTAACCCACACCAATCAACCCTTTAAAACTATAACTAATATATATATATAAAAAGATTACATAGGGTTTCCGTTTTATCTGTTTGTTACAGTATGTTTACAGTCTACTAAACCATTTACGACATGTCTCATTTGCAATCCGTCAACCCGTTCGACTCATTTAGATAAATGGGTTACACAGGTAAGTGTGATTGGATTTGGGGTGATGTGTTTTACACATTCAATTTAACCTGTCAACCGGACACGATTGCCCACATATCTGTCAATATGTTCAAATTTGCAAAATATGAGTCCCATACTCCCATCCAGTCTCCAGTGTAAAATTCAATAACTTGCCCAAGTCTACTTTCTATCGACACATGTATATATTAATCTTTGCTACCTTTCAATATGGACTATTACACTAGCCATTATTCATGTTACACATTTCACATTTGACAATTTTGATTTTTTTTTCTTCAGATAACATGGGAATGGCTTTCTTTCACAAATTCTGCTCGGAAAGATGACTTGAAGCTGTATCACTGGGTATATTGTTATTGTATTATGTTCTTTTTCTTGATATACAACCTTGATTGGTAGTTGGATATATTTTGTAATATGTTATAATGCTTTTAAACTTTTATAGGTCAGAGTTGTAAATGGAACTCCACCAACTGGAGATTACTTCTTCGCAAAGTACAACAAGGTAGATGCCATCTTTCTCTTTATAACAACTGCATGTGCCAGAAAATCCTGTAACTTGTCAGCCATTGAGTTCAGTTACTCACTTACTTGCATTGTAGTAACTTATATCCTTTGTATATACGGGGATGATTTTCAACTATATCTGTGTTAGTGGTAATTGTAATTGCAAAATTAATATATATGCATGTATGTGTGTGTTACTATATAGAGGGACGTCATGTTGACTTTGACTTGAAATGATGCAGTCTGTTGATGTGGTCAAGTACACAGATGAGGAGTATGAGAAGCATTTGACAGATCCTGTGAGTGTCAAATATGTTACGATATTTCATATATGTTATAGATTATTTTCAGTCTCTCCTCTGCCGTCTTAAGAGCGATAAGGGGTCCGGAATTTTTTTTTTTTTTTTGCACTGTCGTTGAGTTAATTGCTTAATCGGTAACCAACTTTGGTTAAATTTCTATTTCAGCCAAACGTTTTTTGCCCCGGAATAAACCATAAAAGTTCTAGTTTTTATTGACAAAAGCAAGTTTTAAATTTTTCAAAAAAGATTTGACAGGTCAACATTGTTCGAACATATGTCATTAGCAGTGTTTTATTTATTTTGCCAGTCATGGACTAAAGAAGAGACGGATGAACTCTTCGATTTATGTGAACGTTTCGATCTCCGGTTCGTTGTAATTGCTGATAGATTTTCTTCATCTCGATCAGTGGAGGAACTAAAGAATCGCTACTATAGTGGTAATTTAGTTCATATTCTTTTACTAATGTTATGACACCTCTTCCATTAATAAAAGCTCCAAATGACTAGTTGTTCTTTGTTATAACTTTAATTATTGTTTTTCTTGTATCCATTGCAGTTTCTCGGGCAATATTAATTGCAAGGGCTCCATCTCCTGCTGATGTTTCTAGTCACCCTCTTGTTAAAGTAACATATGCACCTTTATTTTTCTACATTATGTCTACCTTAACATTTGCCTTTAAAAATGATTAATTTACTCTTTGATGTAGGAACCATACAACATCTCTCAAGAGATTGAGCGTAAGCGCGCATTGTCCATGGTTCTCTCTCAGACAAAGCATCAAGAGCGTAAAGATTCTGAGGTAACTAATTAAGGGCTTTTGATTTTTTTTTATGGAAATGTATATATTTTATTCTGTTAATTCTTTTGTTTTCAGGTTCTTTCTGAAGCTAAGAAAATAATGGAGTCTCGTATGGCTGCTAAGGCAAGTTTCATACTAGATTTCCTTCCTACTTTTCTTTTCACCATATGTGCCTCATGTATCTTTTTTTTCAGGCTGCTCAGGATGCTGAGTTGGCAGTCACATCAAATGCTAGTCCAGAACGCATGGAAAAAACCACTGCTCTTGTTGACACTGCATCACCTTCTAATATTCAGGCTACTTCAGGTGTTGCACCTTTGATGTCAATGGCAGAGAATGCTGCTGCTGCTGCAGCCTCCCTTCGCGCGGTATCATAATTCTATATTTAATATATGTACATACATACATATATAGGATTAGGTTCAAGAGTGAACACTGGTGTATTTGCGAACTGAGTGAACTAATCCTGGCCATACACGTGTGTAAATCAATGGCCAGGATTTGATAATGAAATACACTAGTGTATTTTACAATTTGATGATGAAATCCCAGCCATACACGTGTGTAAATCAATGACCAGGATTGTTCACTCAGTTTGCAAATACACTAGTGTTCACTCTAGAACCCCACCCTACACACACAATATATATGTATAATAAAATATATATATATATATATATTATATATATATATATATATGTAATATATATATAGTTTTCACATCTTAATAAGCCTAACTTTCGATTGTTGTCTGGTCATGCGTTTTTTTCTATAGTTCTAAATTGTGGCCACTCAGAAAATGTGTGGGTATACGTCATCTAGTTATTAGCTGTTTCATGTATTTTATGAAATTTATTGGTTACTGATTTATCTTGTATGTAGATGCGGGTGTACTTGAGAACGTACGCACTGGATCAAATGGTGCAAGCTGCCAGCTCATCAGCAGGATTGCGAACTATTAAACGTGTTGAACAATTCTTACAAGAGCTTAAGGTTTCTTATATCTTCTATATATATTCGTAGATGGAAGAGATTTCTTAACAATTATGTTACTTATATATTATCTTTCATAAATACTCTTTAGAAATCAAGTATGGTTACCGTAAATTACAATTTTGCCATTTTCAGGTGAATCTGAAACCCAAAGTCCCAACTAAAGCTGTTTGTGCAGAGCATCTGGAGTTGCGGAAAGAGATATTGACTCTTTTAAATCTTCAGAAACTGGTGCTGTTATGTTTATGTTCGCTTCTTTAATTAGTCTCTGTTTATTTTCCTTTTGACTTACTAAACTAGTTTTTCCTTTCTATTTCTTTTTAGTTGCAAAATAAGGAAGAAGGTTCATCTTATCGTGAAGGTTCATATACTGAAACACCAGACACACCAAAGGTTACTAAGCCCTATAGAAGATGAATGCGAACTGTTTTTGTTGTATTAATTTCTTTTTATTTAATGTAATTATCTCTGTTTATGTTTCCATATGGTTTCCTTTGGTGCGACCTGACAGCGTTTACAGCGTGGTATTGATCAGGACCGTACATTCGTGCCCGACTCTGTAAGCTTTGGAGGTAGGTAGTTTGATTGGACTTTTACTTGTGGTTTCATTTTCCTTTTCTTTTCTTTTTTCTAATTATTTTGTTTGTTTTAATCTTCATTTTTTCAAGCAATATCAACAGAAAGAGTTGGCAAAAGGGACCAAAAGCGGAAGGTATGGAGCATGCTCCCCTTTAGGCATCGAGCTTTCGATCTGCTTATATCTCCATATTATTCAATTAATTAGTTTTTTTATGGTCAACAATTGTTAACGGTTATGTTCTTTGGGTGAATAAAGGGTCCCGGAAGAGAAGCTCCGTCTTCACCAGCTCACTCTAACAAAAGGCCTCGAAAGTTGAAGGCTACAGATAGTTAATACGGCAGGTATGCCATACTGTTTATAATCAATAAGCACATTAGAATCTTCTTATCCAGATATAATGACACTTATGAGATTGATTCTGACAGCTTATTGGTCATCAATAAAATGGAAACCGGTATCAATCGTCTTGTTCAGCTTCATGCGAGTTAATCTGGTTCAAATTTTGGTACAAGGAAGCATGGAGATTGCAGACAGACATTCTACAGTGGAGATGCTCTGTGGTTTTTGTGTTCTTGAAGTTGCTAAATGCAAGATATGAAATATGATGCAGTGTAATGTAAATACGAGTTAACAGTATCACATAACACTCGGTGTTGAAACGCCTTTCTGGGAGATGTATGCCTGGGTGTAGGAATTTGAAGTGTGTTGGATGCTAATCAAATTTATGTGGTATTAAGCTTTCTTAAAATACCTATATGGGCGTATACCATCAAACTGTATACCCGTGTACGGGGGTGTATAACATCAAATTAATACGGGTTGATTAGTAACGTAGTAGGCGTTTCTCTAGTCTCTCCCTTGAGTTTTAACATATCTTTATGAATCACTTTTGTAAGTTGATAAAACTAAATAGTGGAAATCATATGGTTATTCACTAAATAATGAAAATCAAAAAGTTATTTTTAGGGATTTGTTATGTCTTTATATGGTAATTTAAAGTTACACTTATAGTTATAGGGATGTTTATGTCTTTATAGTAATTTAAAATTACTCTTATAGTTATAAGAGTTGACACAATAGAAATCAAAAGGTAGTCTATACCGATGCTAGGAATGACGTTTTCACTTTGCGTCCCGTTGTTGCATCCTTCTCCTTCCGCTTCTTTGTCTCCACTTAAATCCAAGAAAAATATCACGTTTAATCTTCTTTTTTCTATTGCAACTTCTCTTGTTTTGACTTTTGCCGTTTGCACTCCCTCTACCAAAGCCATATGGCATATCTCTTTTTGTTGGAAGATCGTATATTTTATTCTATCAGTTTTATATATAAAAATCCGAAAAAATGATGTTTCCTGATTTCCCAGTTTAAAATGATAACTTTTAAAGACTTTTTTGAACGACAAGCTACACTAAATCTAATCTACTTCTCATAACAACCGATACTCGCTTTGAGAGATGCACCATCACGAACCACACCATGTCCCTTTAGGACTATATCATAAGACCAGTTAGTTGATTTGAGATCTCGCTATCAACCTTTTAACTTAAAAAAATATAATCTTTCTCGATAAAGTCGGTTGATTAGGGTCAATTTGTACCCTTTGGAACTGGACATGCGCCTTTTAACGCATAGGGTTAGATTCTCCCGAGTACGAGTCCCGTTCATCGTGGGTGATACGACGAGGACCCAAGCGTTCTTGAATGGGAGTTCTTCTGCGCAAGTGTTTGTATTGCACATCGTCATGTCTTTCCGTGTTGGTTCTCGTGTCATGTTTGGTGCTAACGTCATGATAAGATTCTTCATGTTGAGGTTGGGTATCCCCTGTACGCGCACGATCACGTGGCGTGGAGGAATGATCCAGTATTCTCGAACTTGGTTGTACCTGTGGGGTTTGCTGAGTAGTAGTCGGCGCTTGCGCGCACAGTTGTGCGTACCGCGTTCAGCGCAACTTGAGACTTCATAAACCAGGATGCGAGGGTCTCCCCTTCTAGAATTAGTGAAGCATTTTGAGCAGAAGGATTGACATAATGTGGTGCTCACGCGGCACTACCGTGTGCATTCATAACCCTACCATCTGTTCCTTCGGTGTATCCGTCAGCAAGCAGAGATTGGACGTGCGCGTTGTCTGTACCCGGGGCTTGCTGAGAGCTTGACCCGAAGTGTAAGAAAGGTGTTTCTTAATCAGCCATGGTGGTGAATCAGGAAAAGGAAAGAAAAAGATGATAAGTATAAGAAAAATTTAGTGTGCGCTAATGAATAAACACCAAGCTAACCCGTAGGTTAATCTTGAGGGTTGGTCTCGTCAATAATGATTAATGTTCTTTCTTTCCTCGAGTGATGGTTCGTATGATGATCCTTCAAAACGAAGCAACACTGTGAAGCTCGTTACAAGGAGGAGATGTGGGGGGAGGGGGGTTCTCCTTGTAACCACTCTCTGACGTGAGAATAAAAATTCGTTTTGAGGATAATAAGTGTGTTAATAGTAAGAGTGTGAGGAAGCGATCCTTAAACCTGGAGGTAAAGTTTTCTATTTATACCAAGAGTATAGAGAAGAAGATGGGCTGATGGGTCTTGGGCTAGACGTCTCCAACAAGCAATATCCTCTTTGTCCCATCTGACACGACTGTTAATCTTGCTGAGTGTAGAGACGTTGGCGCACGGTGATTGGATCCACCTGACTTGACAGCTGTCCTTGTTGTCTCCAACAAGCAATATCCTCTTTGTCCCATCTGACACGACTGTTAATCTTGCTGAGTGTAGAGACGTTGGCGCACGGTGATTGGATCCACCTGACTTGACAGTTGTCCTTGTTGTTGAGTCTGTCACCAGCTGTGAGTGGAGATCGTGAAGTAGTGAATGATGCGCCCTGATTGGTTCCATGTCAACTTCTTGTCTCCTACACGACTGGCCATCGTGAGAGTTGTCTGGTTAGAGTCTGATGCGAGTTGATTGGCTACAACTCTTGCCACCTGTATTATTTATACTTGCATCACTTGTTGATATGCCGGGTGCACACTTGGGCCCGCACACATGTCTAACGAACCTCAAGAAGTATGTTATTAAGTCTTACGCTAGTTTTATAACTCCAGACGTAGAATCTGAGACCATGCCTCTTCACGGTTAACAAAAATCAATACCTAGATTCCAAAACTTTTTTCTTTTTTCATAGCAAGTTACTCTAATGACTTAGGGTGGTCGAGGTGTATTCGGGAAGTGGGGTGATTGAGTGTGTTCACCGAGCGGTAACACCGCCGCCACCCCCTTCCGGGTTTCGGTGAGTCACCATATCGGTTAGTAGTCACCGAGAACACTTGAACGTTGATTTATTTGACCGTTGTGAATATTCGACCGTTTGAGTGTGTTTGACCGTTTATACACAATTTTTATTACATATATAATTTTTCACACACCACTTTTTAGTACATATACAATTTTTCACACACCACTTTTTACTACATCCAACAATATGGATAAACAAAACAAAGGTGATCCCAAGAAAAAAGGTTCCGCTAGTCGAGGCTCGGGTTCAAACTCAAGTGGATGTGTGTTGCAAACGAGACGTGGCGGTTCTAGCTGTCCGAGTGCCCCGGTTCAAACCCCATACTCTCAACCTCAATATTTTTACCATCAAGCTTCACAACTGACTTTTTATAACACCCAACACCAACCTAATTTTACGCCACAAGTATTTTCACACCCACATGGTCCAACGATGGTCGCTCCCGGCATTTACGAATACTCCATGGAAGCGCAAAACTCATTCGATCCATTTGCATTTAGGACCCCGCCAATTCAATCACCAAGAGAGAATGCCGATCGCACACTTCCGATCTACGATGACAATGAAGACGAAGATGTAGAAGTTGTCCCCGAAACGCAAGAAAATATTGCCGATGAAGAAGATTATGTTGTTGAGGCCGAAGATAGCGGTGAAGCTAGTGAGCCGAAAGAAAAGGCAGGCAAGGCGGAGCGTCAAAGTTGGACGAAAAAACAAGAAGAGGACTTAGCCAAGGCATGGGTTCTTGTTCGGTATACAAGAAAAAGGCAACCAACAAAAATCGGATAGTTTTTGGAAGAAAGTTCTCGAGCATTACAACGCTACGGTCGGCGGAAGTACACGAACCATCCATCAAGTACGTTCAAAATGGCTCCCTATGTTGACTAAGATAAACTACTTCAACGGCCTTTGGCAACAAGCGGTAATTTTTATTTTAACATTTTAAAATATTTTCTGTAACATTGTTTTTACTTTTAACATTTAAATTCATATTTGTTATATATGTAGGATGGTATTCGTGGTAGTGTGTGTGGCGACCTCGATGTCATGAATAGGGCTTTAAAAGATTACTAATCAAAATATCCGGGTGGTTTTCAACATGTTGAGGTGTGGGAAGTTGTTAGTAAACATGGCGAATGGGCCCCGGTACCATTGTTGGGTGAAAAAAGTGGTAGTTCGGGCCAAAAAAGAAAGTCGTCGGATTCAGGTAACTATAATGCGGGTACACCGGGAACTGAGTTCACAAGCGATATACCCGACATAAACGTAGACCCCTCACCAACAAGAGTACGAAAGAAAGATAAAAAAGCCGCAAGAACACCATCCGATAGCGCGGAAGCGGCTTCGACCGAGAAGCTCTCACAATACACCCTTATGAAAGAATCAAAACAAGCACGGGCGTTGGAGTTGTCGAATATAAAAAAGAAACGTGAGAAAGACACCATAGCGTTATTGGCAGAACAGCGCAAGGCGGTGAAACAACTTATATACGATCGGGATTTGGAGACGTTTACTAAGCCACACGACCATGTTTCACCCGAGGTATTGCGGCAAACGAGATATCGCAAAAAAATATAATTGGCCTTGTTCTTTCTAAAGTTTTGGTTGTATGGTTTAAATTTGTTTAATATATGTTTTATTTACTTTTAAGTGCTTAATATATGTTTTATTTATTTTTAATGCATGTATAAAAAATATGTTTCTAAAAAAAATATTAAAAAACATCAAATACCCTAAATATTTGAGCTTCTTAGTAATTGAGTGCAAAATAAAGACTAAAGTAATGATTATTATTAGGTAAAAATAAAGTTTACCACTCCCATTTTACCCTTCCACCCTTATAATTCTAAAGATTTGATTTTTCATTGTTCGATTCCAGTTTCCAAAACAAATAAAAAGCAAATACTACAACCATTAACCACCCCCACCACCCTCATTCCCCTTTCCAGGATCTACCTAGGGTTTCAGAAACCTGAAATGGGGAGGAACAATCACCACCATGAATGACACCACCACCTCCCTCTCCTTCCTAACCAAAGGCTCTCACGTTGAAATCAACTCCGACGAAGACTCCATCAACGGCACCTGGTACTCCGCCACCGTCCTCCACCCTCCTCCCACCACTCGCAACCAATTAGTCTACGTCGAATACCACAACCTCTCCGAAACCAATTCCACAACTCGCTTGCGAGAATACGCTAACATTTCCTACGTCAGACCTTCACCTGTTCCGGACTCCAATCCCCCAATTTCCAGCTAAACGACGTCGTTGACGCCTTTTACAGAGACGGTTGGTGGACCGGGGTTATTACAACCGTAATTGACGCTGATAACTTCGTTGTTACGTTCCAAAACCCTCCCGATCAGGCTCAGTTTCGCTGTTCTGAGTTACGGATCCATCGAAAATGGGTCGGTGGAAGATGGTTCCAACCACAGAAGCAGGTTTACGCTTTCACTTATTTATAGTTTCGTTAATTTGTATTAGTTATAGTCTTCAAGTTACTATATATGCACTTTTTATGTATTCTAGGGTTTGTTGCTCTTAGTTAAGGCTTAAGATCCAATTTTAGGGATTTTTAGGTTTTCTTACTGTCCATTAAGTAATGTAGCATGTTAAGGTGAACCGAGATCGATCAAGCACATTAAGTTTAGGATTTATTGCTCATTATGAGTGCTCCATGTATTCTAGGGTTTGTTGCTTTTTAGGTAAGATCCAGTTTTGGTCAATGTTTAAAAACGGTTTTTTAACCATACCGCGCTGGGCTTAGAAATGGTTTAACCGTTGGTACCGGGTTATGCTAGAAGGTTCAACCGGTTAACCAATCGACCCTATAATTTCATAAAAATATTACTTCAACTCAAAAAAGTAATCTAAAGGTACATAATTCCATATCACGATCGCTTAAAAGATGAAATTTACTATCATCGTCATCCTCATAACTTTAGATATTCAACACTCCTCTTAATCCTAAATAGATGTTAACAAACCATTCATATTTTTTATTATTTAAGTTGATCTTGGATACACTGATACACATGATCAATATGTGATGATAAAAACGAAAAAGATGTCATTTTTAACAAACGATGTAACTGTCACAATTAACAAACTTAATACAAACTATTTGCAATGGTTCATGTTAAAGTATGTAAGCTGTTATACACGTTGCATTTGGTCTAAACAATGACTCATCATGATTACTCACCATTTTTTTAATTTGTATGGTGCTACATTATGCTTTGGGAACATGTTCGTAGGTGCAACATTGGGCTAAACGAAACCGGTTCGCCGGTTTAAACCGGTTATACCGGAAAAAGCGCCAGTTCAATCCAAGACCGAATACCCCATCCAAACCGGGTCTTGTCGTACCGGACTCACCACCGTTATGTGGTTGATCCGGTATAACCGGCCGGTTTGAACCGGTTTTTAGAACATTGGTTTTGGGGGTTCTTTGGTTTCTTTACTATATAGTAAGTAATGTACCTTGCTATGATGAACAGAGATTAAGCGATCACATAAAGTTTAAGATTTGTTGTTTATTATGAGTGTTCTTTGTGTTCTAGGGTATATTGCTCTTTAGGTAAGCTCTAGTTTTGTGGTCTTTTTGGTTTCTTCACTGTATAGTAAGTAATGTACCCTGCTATGATGAACTGAGTCGTCGATCGAGTGATTGCCTTAAGTTTAGATTTATTGTTATTATGAGTGCTCTATGGGGATGAGCTCGCTACCAAATCGGTACTGAATGTACCGGTCCGAAAATCGCCAATAATGGGTACCGGTACCGACAGTGCTCGGTACGGTACAGCACGAAGGTATACCGTACCAAACTGTATTTACCGAAAGTGCTCGGTATGGTGGTTAAAATACCGTACCAAACCGAAAGTATTGATCCTGAAAAACGCCAAAAATGGGTACCAAATCGGTACCGAAATTCGATTGGTACGGTTTGGTATCAGTATTTTTCGGTACCCAATACCTATTGCTCATTCTTAGTGCTCTATGTATTCTAGGGTTTACTGCTCCCTTTAGGTAAGTTCCAATTTTAGGGTTCTTTGGTTTCTTTACTGTACAGTAATAATGTACCCTCAACCCTGCTATGATGAACCGAGTTGTTGATCGAGTGATCACGTTGAGTTTAGGTTTCATTGTTTATTATAAGTGCTCTCAGTTTGATCTTGGTGTGATAATGTTTTAACTTGAGAGTCTATTTGCTGTTTATTTGGTGATGTTAAATTGTTAATTTATGTATGTGTGCTACTGATTTCGTTTTTGTGCAAAATTTTTGGAAGGAAACAGCAGGAGTGTTGTTCACTGTAGGCAAAAAAGTAGAAGTGTCTTTTGAGAGAGAAAGTTTGCGTGATTGTTGGGTTCCTGCAACAATACTGAAAAATTCGGACAACAATACTTTTCTAGTTGAGTATCAGCAGCGGGGAACTGGTGATGAAGCGATTCTTCATAAAGTTACAGTAGATTACCATCATATTCGACCCTCACCACCTCATTTGAGAGCTAAGAATTTTGTTTTGTCGGAAAAGGTGGATGCTTATTATGATTTTGGATGGTGGAGTGGAGTGATTACAAAAGAACTTCCTGATAATAGGTATAATGTGTTCTTTAAGCATACTAAAAAGGAAAGAGAATTTATTTACTCAAGAGTGAGGCCACATATGGAATGGAAAGGTGGCAAATGGTTCAATACCTCCCAGGTATTCATTTCGTTATATACATATGCGCTTGTCCCACTTTATCTGGTTTTTAAATATCATGTGGAATGGCCTAAAAAGTTCCTAAAGATATGTGTATCAGTGTATGTATTAGCTTAGGTACAATGTTAATCATATATCTTCAAAATGTGTACTAAATGCAATACAATGTGAATACTTCAAGGTACAATGTGCGTACACACCCAAAGATTAAGAATCTAGTCTTAACTGAGAAAGTAAACTTGTTTACAGACTGTTGAAAACGTGCCTTGGGTGGGTTGATTTGAGTAAGCCTAAGTGAGTTAAGTTGATACATAGTTTCTCAAATGTGTTGGGTGGTTAAATATGGGCATATCATGTTAGTTACTTAGTTGCTTGGTTTTTTAAAAAGTGTGAGGCACTTGGGTTATGAAAGCCGATGCAAGAGGTGCCAATTGTGAGGGAAGAGATTCACGTAAGAAAAAAATTTGTTGTTGACTTAATGTTTTTTCATTATATAAATACAAATAACACGAGAGCAATCATCAATAAAAGTATAATTTGTATGTTTTAAATTTTTTAGGATCGAGAAAATTAATAATTTATTTTGTTTTTTCACATAAAGCAGTCTTCTGAAATGAACCATCCTTATACACACACATAAATAAACGAACTTCCTGCCGAACAATTCACTGAATGTTCGGTTCATTTACATCTCTACAACCAACTTTACATTAATATTATTGTATTGTATGTTGTGTCACTGTGTGAGGTGGTGTAATGTAATGTTATTTAATGGAAAAATCTAATACTACACGATATGATATGAATCATATGATATATATTGTCATGTCAAACAATATAATACGATATGACATGATGATATGACATGAATATATATTACAATATAATATTCTATTAATTATATCATATTTATATTCTATAGAAATAAACATTTCATCAATTTTGGAATGAAAAATTGGGGCGGTGGGTCTAAAATAGTGGATGAGAGAGTGGAATGGGTAAACTACCCATGCTACCCGTCCTTAAATAAATTACTAATGTGTATTAAATGAAGCGCTATAGTATGTCTCAAATGAAGTATGTGTGTTTGCATGTATAATTGTATATATGGAGATCATAGTTTTGTTTATTCTTAATATAAGAAGGCATCATTTACTGCTTTCTGAAAAAAAATAAGGAGGTATACTAGTTTTTGTGTTGATGTTAAATGATTTATTAATGTTCTAAACTTAAGATCTGTTTCATGGCCTCTTAAACGGATCTTTACTTTTTTGTAAGTTATAATCATCTAAATCTTAATTCTGTGAAGGGTGACACGGATGTGAAAGCTACTCCTTCCTTGACAGATGAGAAAATTGAGCAGACAACACCTAGCATTGACAAACAATCCACTCTTGCAACATCAACGATGAAGAGAACAAAGCAGAAAATTCTTGATATCAACGGTAAGGTTTCACCATCTTCAAAGAAACTGAAGGATGAAATTGCAAATGATGATCCAAGTAAAGAAACAAATGGTCCATCTATGGGTCAATCTGAGGGCTTTGACTCTGAAGAAACTGGAATGACTGACGAAGCAAATGGAAAGAAAGGGGTGAGCTGGAATGTCTTATATGGATGTATATCTTACCTAACAAGCAAATAGTCGTTCTATTTATTTTTTGAGTAAAATGCCATTTTTGTACCTGAGGTTTGGCCAGTTTTGCGACTTCCGTTCAAAGGTTTGTTTTTTGCATCTAGATCCAAAAGGTTTGAAATCTTGCCATTTTCATCGACTCGTTAACTCCATCCATTTTTCTCTGTTAAATGCGTGGCATTTCCGCTTTTTTAGACAATTTTTTTATTAAAATAAAAAACACTAAAGATCCACCTCTGTTAACTTTCTCCCCACTCAAACCCTTTAATCATCACAAAAATGTCTAAAAAGACGAAAATAGCCCTGACTTAACGCTAAAAAATAAATGGAGTAAATGAGTTGGATGAAATTGGGAAGATTTCAAACTTTTGGATCCTGATGCGGAAAAACAAACCTTTGGACGAAAGTCGCAAAAGTAGTCAACCCTCAGGGACGAAAATGTTTATTTTTTTCATTCTGTTTTCGGGGGCAAGGTTGACTTTTCTTTAACTGCAGCGTAGGAAACTAACAACGGATTCTCCAAGAAAGAGGGGGAGATTAAGCAACGAGCTTACGAGTCTGCAAGCTTCTGACAAAGGTGTGGTTAATGGAATCCTCGTTTTAAACTTAAAACTTATCTAGAAGCCTGTATATAAGAGCTCAGATTTAAAACAATTTCAGGATCCGAAGTTGACTCCATCAAAACAAGAACCCAAGAAACTGTGGAAAAAGAAGATATTACCGAAGATTCTATTCCCGTTGTCAGAGGTTTGCAATGTAACGGGATGACAGTATCACAAGGGAAGATACTTCAAAAGCTCTCCATTGAAGAGACCCCAAATGTTACAGAAAGTGACACGCAACATCAGCCCACTGTTCCATTTTCACCATTAACAGTGCCCGAGAAGGTGAGAAAATTACAATTTCCAGCAAAGTAAACATAATTCTATATTGAGTAGGGATCCTAATAGAAACATATGGTAATTGAGAAACGCAAGAAGCATTCTGGACCACACATTTACTTTTAATCACATTTTACATGTATGTATATTGTCAATTTTGAGTTATATACATATGTATATTGTCAATGCTTTATATGTGTATAGTATGAAACATATATGTACGATACTTATTTTCCAACTTTAAACACGTATTTTACACATATGTACACTAGAAAAAAACATATTTAGAACCATAATGTTCCTTTATATACATATATGTACAATTATTTATACACATTTGTACATTATCAAACATTGATGCACATAACTTATGTTTCAATTTTAAACACACATATACATATATGTATAGTTAAAGATTGGCAATATACACATGTGTATATATCAAGTATACATATATGTATTTATCCAAAAATAAATAAAAAAACCTGACAGAAAAAGCTCCGATTTTTCTAGAATGCTTCTCGCGTTTCTCAATTAGCCTAGTGCTTCTTGCATGATCCTAACCCATTCTATACTTATATTAAAATTTTATATAAAGTCGATGGTTGTAATGTTTTTCATGATCTCATAGAAGGGAAGTGAAGGGGATACTGCATCTGTTGCTCCAAAAAGAAAGAGGGGTAGACCACCTAAGTTACGGGCCTTAAGCCCTAACACCTCTGTCACATGTAACTTTTAACCTTCTCTTTATTTTAATTTTTATATTTTAAAAGCTGCTTGACAATTTATTGGTGGATACTTTCTAATTTTTTTTTAAATTGCAGCTGATAATCCTAAAGGCGGTGCTGTTCCATCTGCACCATCTGGTCAAAAGAAAGAAGTTGATCTGACTACAAGTTTAGCGAGCAAGTCATTGGAAGAGAACCATGGGCCTGTAAAGGAGCAACCGGTGATACAAAATGCCCAATTGAGTGAAGAAGACAAGTTGCCAAATGAAAATACTGGGAAAGATTTAGATGTGCAACCGGGTCAGGAAACAAAAAAGCATTCAGCAAAGAAAGGAAAACGAGGAAAACGGAAGACAATCAGTGTAAACACCGAGTCTTCAGCTCAAGGTGCAATAAAGACTTTTTTATAAGAGGATGGATTATTATTAAATAAGAGTAAAATGCCATTTTCGTCCCTAAGGTTTGGTCAGTTTTGCGACTTTCGTCCAAAGGTTTCTTTTTCCGCATTTGGATCCAAGAGGTTTGAAATCTTGCCATTTACATCCGGCTTGTTAACTCCATCCATTTTTCTTCGTTAAGTCAGGGGTGTTTTCATCTTCTTTGTTAATTTAAAGGGCAATTCGGTTTTTTCACTTTATATACAAGCATTTAGCATAATGTTACAAGTATACAAAAGACCAAATAGCCCTTTAAGTTAACAAAAAAGACGAAAATACCCCTGACTTAATGGGAAAAAAATGGATGGAGTTAACGAGCCGGATGAAAATGGCAAGATTTTAAACATTTTGGATCCAGATGCGGAAAAAACAAACCTCTAGCCAAAAGTTGCAAAACTGGCCAAACCTCAGGGACGAAAATGGCATTTTACTCATTACATAATAAAGATGATCACCGAGTCTCCAGTCATTTAAATGTGTTGCTGTTTCCAACAGTGTTTGGTGTTTTTGATGTAGATTCATCTAAAGAGAAAACAGATAGTAGGTTGGAGAAGGATTCAGCAACAAGAAATCCTGAAGCTTCTGTTGGAAAATCACTGGATAGCGTGTCTGATGATCGTCCTCTATCTAGATGGGTTAAAGCAAAAGACGCTCCAATAACCGTTCATGGCCCAGGTAAGGCTCTTTGTACCGTTTTTTTAATCTTTATGAGAATTACAAATTGATGAAAAACAAATCCATCTCCAGAAGGAACTGTGGAACAGTCATCAAATGTGAGTGAGAAACTTGCGATATGTGTGGTGGGTTCCGATGACTCGTCGTTTGTCCGAAACCCGTCGCTTTGGCAAACCATAGAATCAATGGACGCCTTCCGGATGCTTCCACAAAAACCACATTTCCGCCCATTGTTGGAAGGTGTGAAAGAAAGCGCTCGTGAAGGGTTAGCCATTGGTACCATGGTTACATTTACAACTGTGGTAGGCCAAACTTGTGGTATGAGATTTGACGATCCAAGAAGTACCATAGAGGACTGTTTGGAAACACTTGTAGAACTTGAAGATAACGGGTTTGATGTCGGGGTGTTAAGAGAACGGTTGACCCAATTGCTTTTGATAAAGGACAAACAGGATGAGCTGGTGGAACGGTCAAAAGGGGTTGCTGAAAAAGTAGAGGAACATACAGTACAAAGAAAGATTCAGTGCGATGACGAGTTAAACTCGATCGATAGACAGATAAGTGAGCTGCAGGAAAGACGGAAACAGGTGGTGTTGAAGAAGGAGAAGTGGAATTCGGAGATTAGTGTAATGGAAGCGATGACCGAGGAAATCGAGCAAGAAATGAGGAGAGTAGGTGCGGAATTTGATGTGTTAGCGGCTACCCCTTTGTGATTAGTGGTTTTTAGATAGGTTCTTGTTGGTGATGCGAATGCTGTGTTTGTTCATTTTGAATGGTAGTTGTAAAGTCGACGTCATCGACACCATCATCATCAACAGTTACTAACCCCTTACTTTCTTTTGTCATACTTGTTTTATCAATTGATACTTTACTCTTCAATATTTTCTAGTTTCTATTTTGAGCCTGCACTTTTTGGCTTGAAAGAATCAAGTACCTTAACGGTCAAAGAAGTTGACGATATACATGGTTAGTTCAAATGAAAACCACAAAATCATTAGAACAAGAAGATATGTTTTTAGATCTCAGTCACAGCAGCATCCAAAAGGTGCCCCATGAGACCATTTTTTATTTAATTTATTTTTTTGTTTATGTTCTCTGACAAAATATAAAGGGTTTCAATCCTTTTTTTTCTCTTTTGCGTTTGCGAAAAACACAACTGTATTTGATTACTGAAATGTTTAACTCAACATCACAAAGCATCAATGTAAATACATAATATAAAACATTGATATGAAGTTGACATGTGAACTCCTCCGTTGAACAATATTCGAATTAATGTTAAACTCATGTTGCTTCAGTGTGGGAGGTTCTTTTTAGTGTCTTACACTCTTACCCTTAAGTTTTATGTGGCTAAATTTTGGTATATATGTATGTTTGTTTCGAAACAAGTATAGAATATGATATTTTAAAATAAAATACAAAGGCTTCTAAAAATAAGAAGTCGTATAAAGAGTATTAAATAGACTCCGATTGACCTCATTCAAGCGGCACTGGAATCGTCTTATCGAACTCTACGATGTGAGATTTTAGGTTTTCACTTTTGGATTTATAGGTTATAAATTTTAGAATTTTTGTTTATTATCATTGTATCTTTTATTTATTATTGTGTCTTTTCTATATTTGTGTCATTGTGTCTCTTTTGCACCTCATTGTGTTATATTTTTCTATTATATTTTGCTCAACATTGTGTCATCTTGTACGATCTCCATTGTTTCTTTGTACATTTCTTATTTTTAGAAGCATTCGTAGAATAACTTAACCCAGATAACATAAAATACTTTTAGCTAAAATTATTTTGATGACTTAAAAACAAAGCACAACTTGAAAGTTGAAATATTGAACTACTAATGGGAGGGGTGGGCCAGCCGTGAGGCCTATGCAATGAAGAACCCCACTAGCAAGCTAGTGTGACGGCCTTCCTCCTAAAAGAAATAAGATTAATATCGACTAGACTGATGGCTCCAGATATAAAAATTAAATTGATAAGAACAGATACTACACTTGATTAGAGATGGGCATAAAAACCGGTTCCGAACCGAACCGGTAGAACCGAACTGGAACCGGTTCCAGTTCCTACCCGACATTAAGTAGAACCGGTTCCGGGTTCAAAATACCCGTTAGTTCCAAC
This sequence comes from Scalesia atractyloides, assembly GCA_947069175.1. Classification (NCBI taxonomy): domain Eukaryota; kingdom Viridiplantae; phylum Streptophyta; class Magnoliopsida; order Asterales; family Asteraceae; genus Scalesia; species Scalesia atractyloides. The sequence goes on along the minus strand of CAMTDV010000020.1, from coordinate 5,058,635 downwards.
CCGATTCCACAATTTTACCATTTGAATCGGGTAGTAACCGGTTCCTACCCGTACCCGGTTTCACTAGTACCCGGTTCCATCAGTACCCGGAAATGCAGTTCTAGAAGGAACCGGTTATACCGTTAAAATGTTACCGTTGGAACCGGTTATAGCCGAAAAAGTGCAGACTAACGATTCGGACGACGATTGTACCGAGGTACCCGCACCTAAGAGAAACTCATCGGAAAGTGTTGCACCTGCCACTAGTAAACGATCAAAGAAATAAAATCTTATGGAACCGGTTCTGAGTAATTTTTTTTTTTTGTAACCGGTTAATTTTTTATTTTTTAATTTTAACCGATTATTGTTACTATTTTTATTTATCAATGTAGCTAATAATAAAAATCAAAACTAACAAACACAATAGAAAGAAACATTACACAAACTTTATTAAAACACCAAACCAAACGGGTTACATCAAACATTTGAAGAACCGGTGCCGGAACCTTCTCCCGTCTCATTTTTCTTTGCCTTCGTCACTGGGCAATGCCGCCCAGTGTGTTTCTTAAGGGTTGAGTTGGCTGCGGCCTTCATAAATTTTCCGCAAGCTTTGCATCTAGCCATCTCGTGGCTGTCGGACATTAAACAGAGATCAAAATTCTTCCATATAGCTGGGTTTCTTTTCGTCTCTAAGACCGTAACAACTTCTTCGTTGCATGCCATAGGTATTTTGCAAGATTTTAGAAGATGATTAGTTTGTAAGTTGATGATGGTGAGTGTTAAGTTTTGAAATGGTAAGTAGGGAGGGGTTTATATAAAAAAACCGATTTCGACTGCCAGGAACGGTTCCCAACGGTAACATTTATCAGGAACCGTTCTGAACAGTAAAAAAGTCAGGTTTTACTGTCAGGAACCGGTTCTGAACAGTAAAAAGTCAGGTTTTACTGTCAGGAACCGGTTCTGAACAGTAAAGTCAGGTTTTCGACTGTCAGGAACCGGTTCTGAACAGTAAAAAAGTCGGGTTTTACTGTCAGGAACCGGTTCCCACACCCATAAACCCGTCGGTTCTCACCCATAGGAACCGCGTCCCCTCCATATATACCATACCCGTTATACCGACGTTCTACACGGTTCCATATTCTTGGGTGTGAACCCGGGTAGGAACTGGACCCGGTTCCACACCATACCCGGTTCCAATGACATCCAAGCAGAACCGGGTCCGGGTTGGAACTGGTTCTGGGTAATAATAAAACCCGATTATGCCCATCTCTACACTTGATCTTAGCCAAAAGGCCGAGAAAGGTATGCTTGTTATTAACTTGGGCGTTTATTTTATAAGCCACCCATTCTCGTCGTACCCCTTAATAAACAATGTGGGACAAAAACATTATCTTTTTGCATGCTAAAATAACCGAACTGAACAGTGAATAATGTTGTTCCACTAATGTCACACTTCATTGCAAGTAGAAGATAATTGGGTAGAGAACCGTTAAAATAAAATCCAAACTAATTGGTGCAAATGCAGCTGATGAAAATGGTATTGGTACCATGCTTATCAACTCATTCATTGGAAATTAATCATGTTATGATACCCATTAAGAATAAATGGAGATTAGATGCGTGCTTCAATTGTAAAAAAAGCATATAAATCGCTTTTATTATAATGTGATAACTTGAAGCAATGTCGTGAAATATGTAACAAATGTGTAGTCTATTAACTTTGAGAATCATAGGGTCGCAGCACAGCAGGGTAGGCAGGGCCCGCTGTCCACCCAGAGAAGCCCTTTATGTTGTAGAAACATGCCTATACTACATGGCGTCGATGGCAATTTGATACTATTTACACATTCAAAACTATAAATCCTGCTCTTAGAATTTTATCTAACGTTTTATTTTTAAAAATTTATTGCTTTTTTATTATTCAGGTTTTATATAAATTTCGATACATTTGACATAAATTTAATATACAAACCAAGTCATGCTCATTTTTTTTAATAAAATCTATATGAAAACATAGTCGCAACGATGTATTTTAATTTATATTATTATTCTTATTAATAAAAGTGGGAGAAACTTGATAAACATTCAATTATCAACAACTTGAGAATTGCAATCATCAGTCTAATCCTACATGGGGTTATCAAGAATTTGCAAGATCACATGTCAAGATGTTTTAGTAATGGCTTTGATCATGATTGGAGAGGTATTTGTGATTGCTTATATGTTTAAAGTTTAAACTTTGCTTGTTGTCATTTAAAATAAGCAAAAGCGTTTATTTCACTCATAAATGATCAGAATATATCGGACATCCTCACACACTAGTTTTATCCACAAAAATGTAATATTATAGGATATGTTGGGTTATTTAAGTTAAGAATTTATGTTAGGTTAGTTTTAAGTTTAAAAATGTAATATTATAGGATATGTTTGGCTAATTTAAGGTAAGAATATATGTTAGGTTAAATTAAGAAAAGAATATGTTTGGTTTGCACATGACTAATTATAAATGCGTTTGATTAGACATTCATTGAACCAAAAACAAATCTAGGAGACCAAATCGCATGTAAAAGATTCGTCTTAGTGCTTGATGACACCATCTTAACATCATGATTTGCTCAAAATGTACATACATCAACAATGGGTCTACAAATCTGATTTCGGCTTATGATTTTTAGTCCTTTATTAGTGTATTATCACTACCTTTTTCTTTCCTCCAAGTAGTTGCATGTCTTGTTTGTTGACGAAAATAGTGAGTTCGACTATATTTTTAAAAGATCTTATTAGAAATATTTTTTTTATCTAAAAGAGATTAAAAAAACCGATAGCTGAACCGTTCTTAACAAGAAAATAAAACGAACCTGAAGTACTAAACTAAGAAACCGATAGTTGATTTATTTTTATAGCCAAATTTTGTGATCAAATTTTATGATCCGATTTATAACCAAATTTTGTGATCAAACTAAGAAACCGATAGTACATTGTTAACGACTACGGCTTAGCCTGCATTTTTTATCGGCTTAGCTTCCAAATTTGCAGGCTAAGCCGTTGAATTTGTCATCGTTGCCGATGTTTAAAAGTCGATATCTATTTTGTTAAAAGTGAGCCAACGTATCTATTTTGCTAAATTTCCCACAAATAAACAGTGTAAACAAATTAAATGTAACCAATTGTAATAAATCTAAAATCAAATTGTTAGTTGAATAAACAAAAACACCTTCCACTGTTATAAAACAAGGCTCAAACTATTGACACACCAATGATGAGTATTTGCACACTTTAGGGTTTATATACGTTGCGTATAATTATACGCAGTGTATAGAGATACATTGATTCCTCCAGTGTCTGGCACCAATCAAGCACAGAATCTTAGGGTTATATACGCCACATGTAGAGCTATACACAACGTATATAACCCAACAGAATTTAGATTTGTGAATTTGGTGTTATAAATTCTCATCCGGTTCAAACATTAAATTATTTAAAATATTATACCGTCAAAACACCAAATTCACTGTACGAGACCAGGGTTTGATGTGCAACCCTAAAACAAGCCGTTTGTAATTAAAACGACCGGTTGTAAAAATCTAATCAAACCAAACCAATACATGTTCACCTCTAGACCTGAACACTGATTCACTACCATAGGTCATGGTTGAAACCTGAAATGATATTCATCAATGAGAGGGAGAAACTGCAGCCGTTGTAACCAAAATGATACACCCTCAAATTAAAACATGGCTTGATACTAAGTTACTAACAGATACAACTAAGTACGGATGCAACAGACCACACAAATGCGCACCTGCAAGAATCAAGAAAATATATTACATGAATAATTAAGATGTTTAGGGCTTGGCAAAAGATATTAGATATGGACCCATTCCCATGAACATTGGTTTGAAGAGTGAAGTAAAACTAAATTCTTACAATATATATACTAATAATATAGAAAGTTAACATTAACCATGCATATATAAGAACCTATGCTTTTGAATCTTTTAATTAACCTCATACATAAAAGATAAAGATGCATGAACGTTGATCATTGATAACAAGGCAGCATATCCTGAAGAAGCCCTCCTTGTTCTAGTTTTAGCATAGCAGGTGGTGTGGGTGTGGTGGCGGCAGTGACGGCGAAGGCGGCATTGGTGATGTAGTTATTATAGGAGGGGATTAGAGGTGCGGAATTAAGTGCAACTGGATGGTTGTGTTGGCCTTCATAGGTGGTGATGACATAAGATGGATCACTCATACACCTTTCAACCCTCTTCTTCACATTACATGATGCACTTGTGCACCTGTAATAGCTCCTGCAAGTTCATCAATCATTATGTTATATTATATTATAATACATATTAAAACACAATCGTGTTGTGCGGTTAGCTTATTGAATTTGAACATGCGACTAGCGAAGAAGTGATCACTACCTAGGGAAACGGCTGTTTTTGACGGCTTTTTGGCCGTACTTCCGCCACCTGTAACCGTCGTCAAGATGATCGATATCGGTCCTTGTCATGAATGCAAATCTTGGTGCTTTCTCTTTCTTTTTCTTCTTAGCTTTTGTCTCATCTCCACTCATTGCTTTCTTCTCTTTAATAACCTACATATTCACATGCATTCATTCTCTTATTCCATTTCATTTATGTTTTGCACCCCATGGTGATTTAGTTTAGATTGATTCTCTGATTATAAAAAAAAACCCAAATATTCACTTTGGAGTGTTTGAATAAACTTATTATTAATCAATGAAAAATAATCACTAGGGAGTGTTTAAATAAACTAAAGAGTTATTATGCTTACATGCTTATTTAGGTATTTGTCATAATAAAATCAATGATAAAATGTTTTAAATAAATACCATATGTTACTTTTAACAAAATCATGAAACTAATCGTTTTTATGTGCTATGAGACATTACTTTTATTCGTGTATCACACCTTTTTTAATAAAAAATAACTTGAACTATTGTAATTCCGGACAGCGGATTATATATAAATCAGCGAATAAGTTTTGCATATGTTTTACACCCATCAAAATAACTAATTTCTTGATTTTCTCATCTATGTTATACACCTATTTTATACACATTATGATCACTTGTATACAAAAAAAACATCCAAGATTATTAATTATTAATATTAATTTACACATTGCATAATAATAAATTATAAAAATCAAAATCCATAAAAGAAAACCCTTTCTCTCTTGCTTATGTAGTTATGTTTCAATCCAACATTTGCATGTTCATCCAAACATAACTTCATTTAGTACAAAAAGCAGATCTAGCATTACACTTGCTAAAAAAGAATATAATATATATATATATATATATATATATATATATATCACGCACACACATATTAGGGTAAGTAGAAAAAAGCACTAAAGCGATAAATTAAAACATACAAATATAATTTTTAGATGGTAGATTCTTATTATATAAATATTTTCGTTTCAAAACACACACAGAGTTTATAATTAATTGAAAACAATAACAATTACTTAAAAACTTACTGTTTGTGTAGTCGTTGATGAGCAGGTGAGGTGCAGATCGAAGAAGAATTATTCGGTGATGACGGCTGTCCATTCAGCACCACTGATGATTCTTCATCAACGGTTGTAAACTGATCCTGATCATCCATATGATCATGACTATTATGATCCTCATCTTGATGAGCTGACGTATGTACTTCCACTGCCACTGCCATTGATGATGATGACGTCGGTGGCGGCGGCAGCGGTGGTAGCTGTTGGTACGTCGTCGTATTGTCAAAACAATAGTCTTGAAACCCCAGCATCTCCATGAACCCTAATGAAGTCTTCTGGTGAACGTCGTCATCTTCAGTAGTAGTAGCTAACGATGAAAACGGGTCGGATAGAATACTATCCGTTAGATGATGATGATGAGTATTATATGGATTTGTTTCCATTTTTAGTAACATCTTCAACAACAACAACTCTGTTGGTGAATGAGGGTGGGTTTTGTTGGTGTTAAGGAGGAGGCTTGGGGTGAAAGTTTGACCGGGAGTAGCAGGTGAAGGGGGTACGGATGACGGACAGACGTCGGTGGGTGTATTTAATGCAAGGTCAGTCGCAGATAAGAAGGAATGGTAACTTGTAGCTCTATACTACCGTGGTCAAATTATCTTTTTGTCTTGTCATGGAAACTTTCGTATTGCCCCCCTCTAGTATGTCTACTCTTCATTATGGACCTTCTATTTTTAATTTATTTTCATTTGGAAGGCGATGTTAGATATAGGATCCCCATAGCAACGGAGTTAAGGAAAAGAAGAGTGAGTATTTGCCTATCAGATATGGTGTGTGATGTGATCTCTAGGTGGTGTCGAATCCGTCACCTTTTTGCGTTTTCTTTTACGGATCTCGTTTTAGTTCAGGAAACTGTTGGCTTGAGCCAAAGAAAACGGAAAGATTGCTTGGAATATCTATAGGGCATCCTGGTGCATTTGGAAGCGAGAAACGAATTTGTTTTTTCATTGGCAAGAAGAAGCATTCACTCTGTTTTTTACGACATTAAATCGCTTAGCTTTCATTGGTTTAAGAGTAGAGCGAAAAGTGTGGATCTAGTTTGGTTGGATTTCAGTACTTGCTCTTTGTAATTTCATTTTCCCGTTATTTCGCTAGCTTCTTGCTAGTCGTTTTTTGTTAATAAAATTCGCCGTTTAAAAAAAAAATAAGATAAGATCATCTACAATGGGAGATGGTCGTAGGACGTTGCTTAGTGCGCAAGACCATTCAATTCTCTCTCCTCTTTTCTCTGCTGTTGCCATCTATGAGCATTTTTTTTGCCTAGTAGCGATTTTGTATTGAACTAATTCCAATCAAACACTATCGGTACCATCTCAGTATTCGCTTTTCATGTTACCGGTTTCGGTACTTTTAATGATACTAGTACTAACCGGTATCAAACCAACAAAATAGATACGTTATTTGGTTTATATTTTCACTCGTTTTCGGTTTAGTAACAAAACTTGAAGCCACAGATGTCAACTTCTCTCTCCCACAACCTTTTTTCTCTACATCAGTCGACTTACCCACCCATTGCTAATGCTCTAAGATATGATTAGTGTAAAAATTTGAAGCCAAGGGGTTAGATTGAAAAAAAGGTCTTTGTTTAGGGAGTAAAAGGCGAAAGATTAGGTTCAGGTGTGAACGTAGATTGGGGTTTTTACAGCGACGTCATATGGGGGGTGGGGATATGTGCAAAAGTTGTGGTAGTATTTGTACTACTTTTTATTCTTTCTCATAAGTTTCAAATGTGTGATGATTTCCCATTTAAACTTTAGAAATTATAATAAACAAAGGGATAACTAAGTTTTACTTTTTTATATTGCTTTATATCTCATGTATAAATAAATCCAACTCTATTATATCTTATGTATTAAATAAATCCCAACTCTATTAAACGGTGGTGGGATTTTGCATAGTTAGTCTAAAAAAGATTACGAATATAATATGTATGATTTATTATAAGTAGAATAAAAGGTTTTTTTTTTTTCCTAAAATACAGATGCTAACCCTTTTGTTTTCTTAGACATAGAACACAAAAATTCTTATATAATCTAGCATAAAAAATAGTATAAAAGAATATAGCACGAAAGAGATGGGGTAAAATAGCAACCACCTTTAGATACGATAACCGTAGAAACCATTATCTACCTTAGAACTCTTATGTATGAGTGGTTGAGATTGAATGTTTAAGTTTGACTTGTCTTGTAATGATTTTATTGATTAAAAAAGAATAAATAGTATAACAAGGGTATTTTAGAAAATTTGACTTGTGTACTATTGATCTCAACTTGTCAAACTGATAATCAAACATCATATACTACATCACTCTTCATGTCAACATTAATTACGTGTATACAAAAAAATTATACTACATGTATAAAAAGAAAACGTCTTCAATCTTTTATCATGATATTCATTTTTTGTTTGTTATCCTCGTCATTTGAATGTAAACGCCCCAAAACCTACGAAAATCAAAGAAAAAACAGAGCGTTTACATTTCACAAATGTTTAGAGAGCTCGGGTCGTCGACCAGTGGCGTAAAAAATCAATTTTTTTATCGTACGTAATAAAAAAAAATTTACATTCGACACCGTACGCAGAACTTTTTTTACATTCGACAACGTACGAGAAATAATTTTCAAACGTATGCCGAAACTAAACATTTACGTGTGCCATTTTACATACGTTTGAAAAAATAGATTTACGCGTGACGTTTAGAAAGCTCGAACCGACGGTCAAGGGCGTAGAAAACATTTTTTTTTCATTTGACACTGTGCGTAAAAAAACTTTTACATTCGACAACTTACGTAAAAACATTTTTCAAACGTACGTAAAAACTAATTTACACCTTCCGTTTTTACATACATTTGAAAATTAAATTTATGCGTGACGTTTAGAGGAGGTCGGGTTGGTGATCAGGGACGATAAAAAACTTTTTTTACGCACTTGTCAAAACATTTATATATTTATTTTTTATATAGTGGTGCTATCATATTTAGTTCGTGTAAATGTTTACGCACGTTGTCAAACTTTTTTTATACACGTTGTCGAATGTTTTTTTTTAAATTGTACTGCAAGGTAATTAAATGTTAACGAATAAAATAGAAATTCTCAATAAACATATAAGACAAATATAGCTTGCATTTTATAAAAAACATTATCTTATAATTATTGAAAATAGAGTGAAAAATAGATATCATTTTTGATATTTTTGTATTTTCTAAATTACGTAATATTTAGTGTTTGAATTTAAAACCTAAGATATTTGTTTTCAATTTTAAATATAAAAAATATAAAAAAGATGAAAGTACAAATAAAAGAGAAAGGATGTGATGTGTTTTAAAGATAGGAGAGATTGAGATGTGACATAAAAATATTAAAATACTCTTTTAAATTAAATTTTATATAAATGATAAGGTAAAATTTCATTGAATAAGAGGAGTTTTCACTAACTTCCACAATGTTGTTTGACCTTATGGACGGCCATGGTTTGCTAATGTGTTTTGGCAAAATATTTGTGATTAATTCACGAGCATTTAAAAAAAATCGATTGTTGGGCTGTTATGCCTTTTCTAGTATTTTTTAAGCTCATTGATTTTGGATCGATCTTTTTATGATATTTTGTACAGAATTTTGCTTACAAGTTACGACATTAAGAATTTATAATATGAACATGTTTATACTGTAATGATGTTTGTTTCACATGTTTTTGTTTTTATTGTCATAAAAATTATGCATTCAAAAATATTTATTCAAATAGTTAATAGTTAAATAACTATATAGAAAAATATCTATGTATCACATAATAATAGTAATATTATATTTGATTTGATATGTAATTTATTATATAGTTATCTAAATAAAGATTTATATAAAAGTTAAAAGTATCACAATCAAACTTACTATTTTCAAATAATAATCGCTAGACATATTTTTGATGAATAGAACATTGTTCTTTAATTTTTTTTTTTGTAATTCATATTTAACGAAGTGGAATATATATTATTATTTTAACTAAGCATTAATTTCACCGTAAAGGTAGATGATGAGCGAGCGTGCACACGAAAGCGAATTCATCATGCTTCTACTTTATTTTACTTTTATTTCTTTTTTTTAATACACGTAACAGGTTCTAATGACCTAAAAATACATTATCCATTTCTGTTAGCAAATTCAAAAGCTCTTGTTTATCGATACCAATACAGGTGTCAGGCAGATAATGTGCTTCGGTGTTTGCTTTATTGTTTTTATTTATTTTTAGTTTTGGTATCGGTTTTGATGACAGATAATTTTTTTTAATATTGCAATACAGAACAAACCTTATTGAAAAGTCTACACTTAGTATCAATATTTTATCGATACCGTAAGTTACAATGTTGAACCAACCAATATTGACCGAATACAATCGATGTCGATATTTATTTTTTGGTTTTCGATCGATAGAAAATATATGTCGCTATCATTTTAGGCTTGTCATCATTTTACATCATTTTGTGTAGGTAAACCTAAACATATTGTAATTAACCTTTTAAATTTGTAATATGTACATGTATCTCGCAGAGAAATTTCAGCTTTCTATTGATTTGTTCTAGCAGGGCTGGTCTGTTAGGCTTTTCATCCTAGACATGGGTCTAGGGCCATCAAAATCAAGGGCCTCTATTTTTTAGTAACTTTCGTGTATTGTATATGTATTAGCCGCAAATAAAAGCAAAACTTACCAGTTTTCTTATTAAATGAGCCAAAATAAAAATTGTTTAGAAAAAAAGACCCACATTCAAGGGCCAGTTTTGAATTAAACTACAGACAGAAGGCCTGCAACAACCATTGATTGACCATTCACCCCATCTCAATTTAGCAAACCAGTGTTTAGTTGCCTAAAATCCCTAAAATAGAGTTGCAATCATCGTTTCCACTTCCCATCACAACCTGCTATGTCGCTTTGCAAAAGGGCATTCACTTCGTAATTCAATTATAGTCTCCAAAATCATTAGAACAACCCTGTGTTCTAATACAGTGACGGATCTAGAAATTTTTCATAGGGGTAACGTTTTATAAAAAAAGGGTAACGAAATCGAAAAATGCTAAAAAAGGTCAAATTTTTCCAAAATTTACACTACCGTCTGTTCTAGTAGACATTGTTGTTGTCATTCATAAAAATATTAATTCAAAGGTATACATTTTTTTGATTGGTAAGGAAAATAGATTTTAAGTCGTTATAATCACCCACCCTTGTAAACTCATTGTATTCGATAAGTTTTGTCACATAGTGCCAATGACACAATGAATGATAATCGGTATCAAGTCATACCCTAACCTCAAGGTAACTTGTGACCTAATAACTTTCTTTTAGTTTCAAATTATGATAAATATTATTGATGGCTTGCAACTGGCTTCCAAAACACTTAAACCTCCACTATCTCTATGCATATGTGTATAGACATCCATGATTTATATCTCATTTAACGCATGAGTCACACTTATTGCACGATAAGACTATGATCCACTATAACATATTAAACAAATCAAATTCTGTCAATGGACTTATATTGAAATTGCATTTACAATGAGTAATATATGTAAGACATGTTTAGGTTCCGTAATCCTAAAATAATACATATTCTAATTTAAAACGAACAAAAAAGTTTTAGTTATTATAGTTTTATTAAACGTTTAATCACCATCAATTAAACTACATTAAGTTGGTCAATGTGGTTGTGTTTATTCTTTTAAAAATCATATCTTTTTGTTAGATAATCAAGTATTATTAAAAAGAAATCTTCAATGATACCATTTTGATGGGCAAAACCATGATCTAGAAAGATAAACAAATCTATCTAAATAAGGCACACATATTGGTCTTTTGTCAAGGAGCATATATAGTATCATAACATCTAATCATTACAATTTGTATACACTTTGATTAAAAATATATTTTTTAACGTCAAGAAACGACGTGTCAACCAATGTGACACTGGGCGCTGTGGCCAAGGTCAACTACTCGACCGTCGCCAGCATGTTGGCTCTCCCAGATGTGCGGAAACCCGACTTCCACCCGCTCGAAGGCACGATAATGGAATAATCAGTAAAACATCGTCTTCTATCCAAGATGAACCGGCACCACCTGTATTCGCCCTTCACCTGGATGGTGTAGAAAATATTGAAGAGAGTGGGAGTCGAACCTGGTCACAAGAAACATCAAATTTTTCCCCAACCACTCTACCACTACATCATTGGCACTTTGATTAAAAATATAATCGGGTTTTATCCTGCTTAATAAATTATTTAAAAATCACCGATTACTAGAAATGTATATATTTTTCTTGTTTCAAATTATATGCTTTCAAACTAATGTATAATTTGATAATTTTAGTTACATTTTTTTTGTAAAATGTCTCATTACTAAAAACATTTTGGTATATTATATATAGAAGGTTTATTTTTTGATAAATAAATAGAAAGAAAAATATATAAATAGAGAGGAGAAAAAGAAAGAAGTGATGAATTTCAAAAGGTCAGTGATAAATACAACTTTTCTTTTTGTATGATCCCTAGGAAACATAGAACCATCGTCCATCCTACCCCACAAAAGTTTCTTCAGTTACTTTTCTTTTCTAGATTTTCAGAATTTTCTTAACAAAAAAAATAAATTCATAAATTTATTATGGAGTTAAATATCATTTTAGTTACTGTGGTTTGAGTCATTTTGCCAAATTCGTTAAAATGTTTTATTTTTCGTCTGTGGGTCCAAAAAGGTTTCACCGTTGCCATTTTAGTTCATTGGGTTAACTTCATCCATTTTTTGTGTTAACGAGAAGGGCAATTCGATCATTTTATATGTAGTTCTGTTAACTAGAAGGGCTATTCGACTATATAAAATGACCGAATTGCCCTTCTCGTTAACAGAAATAATGGATGAAGTTAACTTAGTGGACTAAAATAGTAAGGGTGAAACCTTTTTGGACTCACAGGCAAAAATGAAACTTTTGGACTAAACTGCCAAAATGATCCAAACTACAGGGACTAAAATGGCATTTAATTCAATTACTATGATACATAAAATTATAAATGTATATAATTAAATAACTAATACATATTAAACGAACCAAAATCGAGCTTACAAAACTACTCATAAGCGATTTTGATATTTAAAATAGAGCTCTAAATGAGGCGAATGCAATCTTAAACAAGCCCGGGCACATCTCGTTTCCACCCCTAATTAGAGTGGGCGTTGTAACAACAAAAAAAAACGGTTTCTTTTAATTGATATTCATAATCTTAGTGATAATATTTTACAGTGTTAAAGATAAAAAAACAAATAAATATACAAAAATAGAGATCTTTGAGGCTAAGGTGACGGTGTCGCTTGCAAAATGTAATAAAAATCACCAGAAGTTCATCCCACCGGTATCCAGGGCTCAACCGCAGATATGGAGACCAAAGGTTGTGTCGACTAACGCTGGAACTAATGGGGCAGCGACTGTAGACCAATACCATGATGGGAGATCGTATACTGACGTCGTCAACACTGCCAGGACCTAGAAACGTGTTATTTCGGTGAACGGCAACGTGTCGGCGTACCCAAATCACTATATAGGACAGTCCCTCGTTGCCACTGCTTTGAACCTTAGAGCCCTCTGCAGTACAGAACAAGTTCTTCTTCATGGAGGCATTACGGGAGTAAGTCTATCTTACATTGCGGGTTAAAAATGCTGATCACTGTCAAAGACCGGACAGCGGTGAACGATTTTGGGGTGAATCATGCACCGGTTTGGAAAAGTGTCTTCTCTGAATTCAAGGTATGGAATGGTGAGATTATTCCCTTTGATCGAATAGCAATTCTACACATCCGTGGGGTGCCATTACAGTTACGGGGTAACACCCTGTTCGACCAGATTGGGGAATTATTTGGATCAGTGGTGAGGTCGTCGGAGTTCTTGTGGGAATAAACTAATAACTCGATTGGTTGATGCCCAGTTCTCACAAAGGTTGGCAACAGATTGGAGTAAGAAGTGTCGATTGTTTGGAATAACCAGCCTCATGTGGTCTGGGTCTCAGAGGGTCCGACAATCTGGGAACCAGATTTCTGCGGTACCCAATCGGTGGAAGTGTCCGCTGTTCGTAGTAATTCATGTGACATGCAAACTGAGGAAGACTTGGAGGAAGGAGAGATCCGAAGGGTGCCAATCGGAAAAAAAGTTTCCAATGACGATGGAGGTAGTGAGTCATGTGGACCTGTTTTCGAAGTAGTGGAAAATCAAAAGTCGACAAACGGTCGTGATGCATCAGGGGAAGATTTGCGTGGGGAGTATGAGAGGAGGTTTGGGTTTCCAAACCAGAATTATGATGAGGATGTTAGTGTGGCAGCTGACATAGGGAATAACTCTAGGACCCACGCGAATCAGGGAACTCCTTTGGATGGTTGGCCACATGGATAAAAGGCCTAGAGACTTAAGAAGCCCATCTTCTATCAGGTCTATTCAAGGACCTCAAACAAGAGCATGCCATGGTGATACGAATAATCAATTCGGGCCTTTCAACCTAAATAATCTGTCACATCCGCAATGCTCCTCATCTTCTTCTACAGGATTGTTTCAACATGGAAGCCATCAGGAGGTTCGAGGTCCTCTAGAATTTCATGGATCCGGGTCTGCAGGGCCACGACCTCCTTGCTCGTCTGGTTCAGTGGAAATAGATCCGGTTTCTAAGGAAGTTGAGTCGACTTTAGATGTTGGCGTTGTAGTTGGTATCAATCTAGCGGGTTTTGAGAAGACGCAAGGAATCTCATTGATGGTGAAGGTGTCCAAACTGGTTTCCAATGAATATTTTATCAGCTAATCTCAGGGGTGTCGGGCAATCCCCCAAATTGGAGTGGATTCGAGGTTGAAAACTTGTCACGGGGTTTATTTTCTTAGCATTCAATAGTCTAAACTAACCGATTATTCTAGTTTCGCTTTCAATTTACTTTGGGGCAGGTCAGTGTTTACTTTAGCTGTGGTGGAGTCAGATGGGAGGTCTGGCGGGTTGATTTCTCTATGGAACCCAACGATTTATTCTTGCACTGAAGTTATAAAGAGTAGACACTTTTTGTGTGTTTGTGGTAGTCTCATTCCTACAAGTATTACAATAAATTTGGTGAATGTTAATACGCCAAATGACGCGGCTGTAAGGAAGGGATTGTGGAGAAGTCTGTTGGAATTATGAAACTCGCGATAAGGGTTATGGGTTTTTATAGGCGACCTTAACGACGTACGATGCCCGGAGGAACGCATAAATTCTGAATTTATCGCTTCTAATGGGACATGTTCAATGATTTTATTCTTTCTGTAGCTTTGAATGAATATGATATGGGTGGGGCACGTTTCACTTACATCTCGGATAGTGGTGAAAAGCTAAGTAAACTCGACCGTACCTTGTATGCATTGGTTTTATTGAACAATGGCCTGGTGCATTGCTCCTCGCGCTAGACAAAGGGCACTCGGATCATAGGCCGCTTCTTTTGTGCATGGTTCCATCCGATTTAGGGCACGTGCCTTTCAGATTTTTTAATTCTTGGTTGGAAATGCAAGGATTTTCGGAGTACGTTTTGGCAAGGTGTAATCATTTTGTCTTTGGAGGGCCAGCTGACCTTGGGTTAGCTACTAAGCTAAGATGGCTAAAAATAGAACAAAGGATTGGGTTGGGGCTGAAAAGAAAAAAAAGGAGATGTATTGTGTCAAACAGAAGCGGGTCGCTGAATTGGAACTCATTGCCGAAGAGAGGTCCCTTTCACGTGCAGAATTAGAACAAAGGTTGGACTATAAACAATTCATGTTGGAGTTCGATCGCCAAAAAGAATCAAACACACGCCGAAAATCATGGGTGAGATGGGCGATCAATGGCGACGAAAATACGCGTTTTTTCACTCAATCATGAATG
The DNA here is from genome assembly GCA_947069175.1 of Scalesia atractyloides. Classification (NCBI taxonomy): domain Eukaryota; kingdom Viridiplantae; phylum Streptophyta; class Magnoliopsida; order Asterales; family Asteraceae; genus Scalesia; species Scalesia atractyloides. The sequence continues at coordinate 5,043,212 of CAMTDV010000020.1, read as the reverse complement.
CAAACACTAGTTCTAATCGCATAAATGGTGTGTTTATTGGGGATGAATGTGTGTCGAACCTGGTCGTCATCAAGCAACAATTCTTTTATTTTTATCACCGTTTATTTACCGAGCCAATGGCGGTAAGGCCTCCTTTTATATGTCCTCATCTTTCATCGTTGGCAATGGAAGACGCTGATTTTTTAATTAGGCCATTCACCTTGGAGGAAATTAAGGAAGCGATCTGGGATTGTAACGGTGTAATACCTTGTAAAATCGTGTACAATAATATAGTGACACGTATTGTATTTTTTATATAGTCGATTAAAGACTAATATGGACTAAAAGTGACAACATGCTCAAACCGAGCCTCTGAATGACTTTCTAATGTCAGCATGCATAAACCTAGCATCTGAATGACCATTAGTGTCATCATGCCTAAAAACGTAGCCTCTGAACGACCATTAGTGTCGTTATGCATAAAACGTAGCCTCTGAACGACCATTAGTGTCGTTATGCTTAAACTCGGCCTCTGAGTGACCGTTGTGTCAACATGCCTAGCCTCTGAGTGACATCGGAGTCAACATGCTTATACTGAGCCTCTGAGTGATCCTTTACATAGTCCTAACTCTCATATGTCCTGTTTGTTGGACGAGAGTGATTAAATCCAATAATATATAAAAGTTGGATAATAGAGGGATTAAAAGTGTCAACATGTTAATTTATACCTCTGAGTGACCTTTTAACGAACCGAAAGCTCGACAATGTCCGGGCATAATCCCGGGTATGCCAAGTATTGGCTACGGAAGGCTAAATATGCCAAAAAGGTGTTTTATAAGGTTTTTAGAAGCTTTAATAAGTTAAGGGGTTAAAAGTGTCAAAGTTTGAACCTGGCTAAGGGGCGGTCGCGAGTCGCGAGAGACTTAGTCTGTGTCTCTCGCGGGGCGCGAGAGAGCCTCTGCTGCAGAAAGTTTTGCTTGGTCTCCAAACAAAACTCCAAAAACCATTTGATCGAATCTATGGACTTGTAATCAACTATGCCACGTTTTGGGACACTTGTAAGCTTCATCTTACACCCCTAAACACATGGCTTCACCTCCTTTGAGTTCTCCAACTATAAATAGGTGCTTAAGTTCACATTCTAACTTGCACCTTTCTCATTAATTCACTCTTCTCCCTCCTCTGCAAGTTCCTAGCTAAAAGGAGCATCCAACTTAGTTCTCTTGCATTCTAGGAACCTCTTGTAAGTGTTCCTTGCTCTTGTATTTTCGTTTATAGGCTTTTATAGCCAAAAGTCAAGCGTTTTTCGGAAAACGCTTTGACTTTCGGTTAAGACCATTATGGTCCAGCCATTGTTCGAAATGAACATGGCTAAGTGATCGTAATAAGGTAGGTGTTAGTCCCTATAAAGGGCACCTCCTGAAGATCACGTTTGCTAGACCAATTGACGGGTCAAAGTTACGATATTAAAAAGTCAAACATGCCATTTTTCGGAAAAATCATAAATTGATCTTTTATATGTTATGAAACATGTTTTGACACTTAAACAAGTTGGTAATAATTATTAGAACATGTAAGAACATGTTCGGCTCGTTAATTTCAGTTCTAGGGTCGGTTCACAACAGAAAGTCGCGAAGTTTGACTTCTGCTTTGACTTTCGATTCTGACCCCATTTAGATTAGTTACCTACTGATCTGAAGTTGCATTATGATCATAATATAATGTAGCATAACCCTCTGAGGTTATATTACATGATCATAATCAGAATCTAAGTTTATACGCAAGTTCCATAATTATGCCATCTTTGACCAAAATGTCCTTTTTGCATAAAACAAGGTTTTAAATAATAATGAACTTGAAAAAGAGTTTCTTATTGATGTAATATTATAAGTAGGATTATTTGGGATGTTAAACCAAGTTATAAACTGAGTTTTCAAACAGGTCCTTAAACTATGTTGATAAATGACGATTTTAGCCCCTATGGCTTATAATATGGTTTTAATCAAATCTTTTCAAGGTAAATCAATTACCTACTGATATGTTATATTAAATAACATATCTAAGACATTTTAATCTGACCTTAACATCAGTTTTCATAAACATTGCATAAAGACGTCATTTTACGACATAAGCGCCGCCTCAGCGCATAGTATGGTTTTAAACCATATTATTGACCAAGACTTGATACCTACTGATTTTAAAACTTATTTTAAACATATTTACAGTAGGTACATGTTATAAACTCAGAATCCCAAATAATTTATAAACTATGTGTAAAGTGACCAAAATGCCCATTCAGTGCATAGTTTGGTCATAAAAGATAATTTACACATATAATTGACATCCTACTGATAATATCTCATAAATAAATTATTTTTCCAGAATACTTACGATTATAAACTTAAATCATATTCAAGTTCCTTTTATATAGTATGAAATTACCAAAATGCCCTTATGAGGCATAGTTTCGTTTTAAAACCTTAACGGGCATATAAGTTAATATCCTACTAATATTTTAACTTATTTAAAGTATAATGGCATATAGAACTTGTCAATGACTTATCCGGTTACCATTATCGCCTATAAGCATACGATTGATTATACGTAACTAGTTTACGTAATTTAACCGAAAAGGGTTTAACCTTGTCATTTAAGTTTCAAAATTCAGAATGTTTATAGTTTACCCATATTATACAAGTCAAGTACTTGTCGGGATTAAACTACATTCTATACGATCATCGTTTAATCAAGCGTTATACGTAATGATCGTGTACACTATTCGGTTTATAAGACCGTTAGTATTTAATTGGCTAGCTTATGCCATAATCCAGACTAGAGCCTTGCCGGTAAATGCTATCTCACTTGGTACTTTTGTATACGGCTGAGTTATTTAAAAATAAAAGAAGAAGACTAGCCCAGGTAAATACTCTCGACTTATTTTCCCTATATGGGCTTGGGATACGGTAAATTATTACCGCTTGGTCCGAAATGGGGTCAATCGAATGCCCGTTTGTGGCTAGTAAACCCGCATATTCTGTTTTAATCAGTTTTGTTTGATAACTTAAACATCACGGTTAAATTACCGTGTCCTGGATATCCTCGACTCAATACATTAGTTATTGGCCACGACCTTAGCACGAGGTGTAGGCATACACCTGTCAGATGCCCATATGCAAATTACCCAAGACGTTGGGGATAACTCCTTCGTGAGTTCGTAAGTGGTGTGTATTTAATCATGTCTCGGTTTCTGTACTGGGCCCTGTATGTATTGATAGACATGTGAATCTGATACAAGGTTGCAAGGTCAACTTTCCCATGCCGTTTTGCACTTAAAAATCATTTTAAAGTTTTCAAATGAGTCAGTTGGGTGTATTTATCAGCGTAAGCTGACGTATCGTCCAAAGGCTAAGTTGCAGGTACAATACGAAATAGGCCGGAAGCTGCTCGGTAGTGAATAAGAGGATCTTGAAAATCCTTAGATCTGCCCTAAAGTCTGTTTTATAATCTTTCTTGTACATTTTATGATCCGCCTATGGATCTTCTATTACAAACTTGTATATTATTTTGTATTTTCGAACATTCGGTTTGTAATAGTAATTTTACTCCAAGACTTCCGCTGTGCCATGTTTAATTTACTATGATGATTATCAACTGATGTCACGATACTCCCCACCCGGGCCCACCGGTGTATGGAATTGGGTTGGAAATCCGGGGGTGTGACAAGGTTGGTATCAGAGCCAATGTTTGAGAGAATTAAACACTAGCATTTCGTGTTTAGTCTCAAATTACACGAGCACATTCCTTAGACTTCCGAGTCTAGGCATTGACCTATATCATTATTATTAAGTTATTAGTATTGTTTTTGAATTGATTTTTAACAGGAGAAAATGCCGCCACGTGTACGCGGACAAAGTGGGAGAGGAAAAGGTCCAATGAGGGGAGGACCATCGGGGCGTATTCCCCCTCAACCTCATAACCCAGATGCATACCAAGAATCAGGAGATTCGTCTCCTTGGCAACCAGCGAGACGTTCTGTCTCCAATAGTCACTCGCCCTCACATTCCTAAAATTCTTACCACTCTCACCACTCTTATCATTCTCACCATTCCCATTCTCATCACTCTTACCATGAAGAATTTAACCCTAACCATTACTTTAACACACCTCTAGCCGATCAAAATCAGTTGGACCAGCCAAACCCTATGGACGAGGACTCCGATCCGGAGATGCCGCCGTCGGGATCGAATGTGCATCCCATAGAAATATCAAGCGTTTCGAACTCCTATGCCGGATCACCCTACCAAGGTCCTAATGAGTGGGACCAATACTGGAACCAATTCACCTTCGCCCACACTCCTTCTCATCACTCTCAACCACCTTCTGTTCAAGAAGATATCCACATGGAACCGGTGGACCAACCTCAACCACCACTTGAACCATCAAGGAGAAGGCGTGGAGCACGTATGTCGGTGCGTGCTGGACAAAGGTCGGGATCGCTGCCACCTTTGCCCAACTCCTACCCCAAAATTCAAGAGGACCCACAAATGGGTGGACCCTCTAATGTTTCACCTATAGTGGAACCAACACCAACACCTGCTGTTCAACCACCACTATCGGGTTATACTAACCCAATCCCCACATATCCGGACACGTCTTGATATGATCCTTTTAACCCATCTACACCGGTAGACTATCAAGCATGGTCGCAAGACCCCTACATGCAGGCGGTTATGCACAACGCACTTACCCGTCTTCTTTCCCACCTACTTATCCACCGACTGGATATCCAACTTGTGGGTACCAGTATCCGCTTATACCACAACCTCAACTACAACCTCCGCCACCACTTGAGGCCATTAATGATGCCTTAGAAAGAATGAAGGAAATGCAGCAACAGTGTAAGACCCTAAATACGTTTAGACCCAAAGCGACGCAGCGGAAATATGAATTGTAAAATTTCTTTCTTATAATTATTTTAAGGTACTTTAAACCATTTGAGTCGACCTCCTTTAAGTCGTTTACATCATTTATTCCTAACCAAGGTAACTATGTTACACGTGATTTCAGTTATATGACCACTACTCCGTATAATCCTCGTCTTCGACTTGATCCTCGTTGGTTGTCCATCATGATAGTCCGACTATCTGCGGTCACCATATAAATATAACCAACGTGTTAGTAAATGGTGACATCATATATTTTAATTTAAAACATGAACATGAATCGTCTACACATATTCATCAAACATTATATAAAACTCCAATAGGGTATTCTTCGAACTTATTCCTTATGCCGAGCCTCAAACTTCCGAGAGCCCAACCCTTACTTACCTGCATCCCTAATTTCATCCTCAACAAACAAACAGTTAGCCTCTTCACATAAACACATAATATCGAGCTGCATTCATTGGGCTACATCACATATAAGCATTTTCATGTATGCACATACATTCATACAGGTTCCATACTTATATATACAATAATAACATTTACATCTAACTCCTTCATTCTACAACTATATTCTTTTATATACACCTTCAAGTTATATTCACTTATCCGTGTTCGATCGTCGAACTTTAATTATGCCTAATAATTTATTTATAAACATACTTAATAACAAGTTTCATCTCCCCATTTGTGTAATACATTCCAACACTTTCATTCCCACGGGATTCAAATCTCGATCATACATATACTTTTATTTATCCCTTACAAGCCCGAAAGTCATTGATTGTATTCGTACACATCATTAAATCTTTTACGAACTTTTCCTAGGTTATGCTATCTTCCGGAAGTTTATCGAAGCTTTTACATAAACCTTAAAGGACACGGAAGTCCAAGACGCAATAATATACACAACAAACAGAATTTAATGTTTGATACGCATTCTCGCCATAAGCTACAGTCCATTCACCATAGCTTACAGTGAGGATTTTCTGCCAACGAGATGTTCTCTACCGTAAGCTACGGTCGGGTACCGTAGCTTACGGTCATGACTTTCTGCCAAAAGATGTTCTCTACCGTAAGCTACAGTCGGGTACCGTAGCTTACGGTCATCTGTTGTTACTGCTAATCTGCAGCTTGTTTTTGACCCAATTCAAGTTTTGCTGATCATCTAGGCCAACCCCGGGCCTTCCGAACACACCATTTCCAATAACTTAACATATTTTGTTTCTTTTCAAAACCTTCCAATTACTATATTAAATTTCCACTCTTTTCGTCTAATAATCTTTCTACGAAATTCACGACCCGTTTACCCCTATATTGAGGTTTCACGGTTTAGTGACATACCAATCCCTTTCAGGAAGTCTTATTAAAACATCTCTTATTTATTTATACGTTCTACTTTAGTTTCGACTATTCAAATATATAAACATTTCATGTACTTAAATACGAAGTGAGTTCAAGAATTCACTTATCTTAGCGTTCGCATTTGCATCCGTTACCTTGCCTCTTTCCGGCCCGATAGCCTTCCATGCTTTCATCATTACGACATGATTCCTACACTTTCATGTCATCGCAATCACATTCTTGTTAGCGTACACAATTGTACATATTAACGATTATACCAAATGCATATCTCATATTTGACTTTCATAAGTCAATCCTAACAAGCATAAGGCATATACTCAAAATCACATCTTTTCAAACTCATATAATTCATTATGTCATCACATATAATACGTACTGATATATCACATACCATATGACTTTCTATAATCTTATAATTATGACAAGAAGTCTAGCATGCTTCTTATGCGCAGTTGACTTTCAGAAATCAATGGTTTAACATAAAACTTTCGATATATTCTCAAAATTCTACGACTAGCATCATGACCCATGCTTAACAACCCAACATCGTTCCCACTTCATCCCTTTTAATGATTCCTATGCTTCACATTTAGCGTACTTTTACTTATCAATTTGATTAAGCAATTATACGAACATGTAGTAAACATCATATCGTTCCAATATTGTGTATGAGAATGAGAAACATATTTCTATTCAATTCATACCATTAACTACGTCTTCTCATGAAATCCTTGTATAATGCAATTTTCAAGTTTAATTATTTTCAAACATGGCATTATCACATTCCACAAATATTCCTTCATAGTTTAACATATATTTTCACATTCTAATCTATACTAGGCACTTCATCAAACATTTGGTGTGCGTACACCATCTAATGCACAACGTACAATTAATTCATGTGACAATCTTCCAAGTTCATAAAATTCATCATCAAATTCCTTTACTACAAAACACAACATTCTTTTCATATTATCAAACATGGTTAAACATCACATTTCTTTCGATTAGTCCATATTTACTCAAAACCCCAATTTCTTGAACATGGGTTTGCAAATCAAAAACTCCAACTAAGATGTTAACATCGATTATTAGTTAGATAAGAGTATCTAAGTATAATTTCAACCATCATATCCTTGCAATTTGCCCGATTAAGGGTAATTCATCAAAACCCATCTAGTATTCTAATCAACAAGGTTTAGAGGGTGAATTTGGTACTTACTTGATGCTTAGAAGGTGATAAATACTCCAAGATTCACAAATTATCCATGCAACTTCATACTTCTCTCATTCTTCTTCCCTTGGATTCACACAAGAACACACATACACACACACTATGTGTGTGTGTCGACACATGCTCTGCCCAAAATATGGGCTTTTCCATTTTCTCCATCTTTTTATTAAATGAACTTTCCAACTTGACCTCTTTTTGCCCCTATAGTTTTGATTGTTATTTGTTTAGTCACAAAACTTTATTATTTGTATCTAGCTTGCATTTATAACCAAGTTAACTAACTTAGTTACCTCCATATCACATTGTGTAAAATAAATCATGCTTGTAATTTAACATTAGTGTTTTGGGGGTGTTACAAACAGGCGGAGAAAACGGAGAAGAAAACGAACAAATTCTTCAAGAAACTCTCCAAATTGGTCAAGCGAAAGAAGGACGAGTGAAGTCTCTTCTAATTATATATAGTCCCTGCGAGGACATTGATTGTTTCTTTAGTCCCTGCGTGGACATTTTTATTTTCTTTAAAGTCCTTGCATGGACAGTTTATTTCATTTTCTAATATTGTAATTTCTATTGAAAATTTAATAATTTTGGAATTAAATATATATATGTATTCATCCTTTTGATAACGAGCGTCTCGATTTTATTCGAAATTTATGCTCTGCGATATAATTCCAAAAGGCCTTAATAGATTGATTATGCCAAGTGGCGTAGACCACACATTGGCCAAGAAATGATAGTTAAGTACGAAGGAGTCTTCTATCAGGATAGTTAAGGGAAGTTATCCTTCTATCCAGAGGTAAGGGACTAGGTCCAAACCTCCAAGGTCGTTAAGGTCGAAGGTGACCGGGATCATTAATCAATCATTAAGGTACTCTTATGTAACACTCAAGTAATGTGCATGCTCATGGTTGTGTGACTTGAGGAATCACACTAACCTGCAAGGTAATGGACTATGTCCTAACCTTATATAGCCCATGTGATCTATTTGATCCTGGCTAAATATCACCAGTGCGGTGATGAATAAAACATCCATTAGTGATGTATTACCCTTTCGGGTTATTTTATATAGCCCATGTGATCTATTTGATCCCGGCTAAATATCACCAGTGCGGTGATGAATAAAACATCCATTAGTGATGTATTACCCTTTCGGGTTATGATTTATTTTATATAGCCTATGTGATCTATGTGATCCAGCTAAATACCACCAGTGCGGTGATGAATTAAACATCCATTAAGTGATGTATTACCCTTTCGGGTTATGATTTATTTTATATAGCCCATGTCATCTATTTGATCCCGGCTAAATATCACTAGTGCCGTGATGAATAAAACATCCATTAGTGATGTATTGCTCTTTCGGATTATGATTAATTTTATATATAGCTCATGTGATCTATTTGATCCCGGCTAATATCATCAACGCGAGGATAAATAAAACATCCATAAGTGATGTATTGCCCTTTTGGGCTATGATTAATTTTATATAGCCTATGTGATCTATTTGATCCCAGCTAATAACACCATTGAGGTGATAATTTAAACATCCATTAGTGATGTAGTGCCTTTGTGCCATAATTTTATGTCCATTAGTGACAGGCCTATGTGCCATATTTTATGACCATTAGTGACAGGCCTATGTGCCATTTTATGTCCATTAGTGACAGGCCTATGTTCCCTATCTTATGTCCATTAGTGACAGGCCTATGTGCCATATTTTATGTCATTCGTGACAAGCTTAAAGGCTAAATAAAATTTGTCAAAGTATGACAATGACAGATGTGACAATGCGATCCACTGTCCAATAATACATGGACTAAGTCCAAATTGTAATTTGCCTTTAGTGGTCCTTTTGTGACCTAGGCCAAATATAGATATGTTAAGCCTAAGAGTTGTGATGTTATTCACACTAGAATAGGCAATGGATTCTTATATCCAATGTTTTTTAAGACCAATATGGTTGTTATACCATGGCTAAGAGAAATTTTATTGGTTTATAGAACCAAAGCTTTGAAGAATGGCTAATTCTAATAAGGCTCAAAGTAGTCATCGGAATGTCAACTCAAAGGACGCCGAAAATGCAGCCATAGATAATAATGAATTCCAAGCACGCATTGATGCAGCTGTGGAAAAGGCCATGGGTAAGGCCATAGAAAAGCTAAGAGAGTCGAGTGTACTCCTAAACCACTATCGGGTTACCCCATCCTCAGCTCATAAAGAGAGCTCTGTTCACTCATCAAATGCGAAGAGTGAACGTAAGAGGATAGGCTATGCTGATAGGTCCCGTTCTTCTAAGGACGGATGCACCTACAAGTACTTTCTCTCCTGTAAACCCCAAGCTTTAATGGGGAAAAAAGGAGGTGTAGAAGCCCTAAAGTGGTTGGACAAGATGGAGACCATCGTAGACATCAGCGGCTGTGCTGAAAAGGATGTGGTCAAGTATGTATCACAATCCTTCAAGGGCGATGCCCTAACTTGGTGGAAAGTCATGATCCAGTCTACAGGTAAAGTACACCGTATAATCTGGGATGGTCTAAGTTTATGGACCTTATTAAGGAAACCTACTGCCCACCCCATGAGGTGGAGAAAATAGAGACAGACTTCTTGTCTCTTTCTATGAAGAACCAGATTGTCGGAAATATGTTTCCGATTTCAATTCCCTATCTAGGTTAGTTTCCTATTTAATTACCCCTGAATCCAAACGCGTTGCGCGTTTTATCAATGGATTAGCGTCCGAGATTAAGGTCATGGTAAACGGTGCTCAGCCTAATACCTATAGGTTGTTGTAGACCTATCTCTCTCTCACCCTTGATCTTGTAAGGCAAAAGTCAGTTAAGCCAGAAACTGACGGGAAAAGAAAGAGAGAGGAAGACAATTCCCATAGATTTAATAAGAAAAATAAATGGGGATTCGGGTTCAAAGGGAACCAAGGCAAGTCGGCTGTGATGCCATTTTGCAAAACTTGCAACCGCAGACACTGGGGACAGTGTAATTCTGATTCACAAGCTAGACCTTGTGGTATTTGTAAAAGGAGAGGGCATAAGACCCTAGATTGTAAAGATCTTAAGGATGCTATATGTTATATCTGCAATGAAAAGGGCACATTGCAACTAACTACCTAAGAATTCAAGGAATAATAATCGAAGCCTGGAGAAACCAAGAAGGGGAAGGCATGCGCTTTTCGACTGACTGCTAAAGAAGCTGTTAATGACAATAACGTCATAACAGGTACTTTCCCCATTAACGATATTTATGCTAGAGTTCTTTTCGATTTCGGGTGCGGATAAATCATTTGTTGATCATAAGTTTAGTAAACTGTTAATTTACCCATAAGAACTCTAGATAAAACTTATGAGATAGAACTTGCCGATGGAACCTTAGAAACTGCTTCTTCTATTCTTGATGGATGCTCTATATCCATTAAGAATCATTTCATCCCTATCTCTCTTTTGCCAATGAAATTGCGGGGTCGATGTTGTCTTAAAGCATGGATTGGTTATCTTATAACCAAGCCCGTATTGCCTGCGATAAAAAGCTCATCGAAATTAAAATCCCATCTGGTGAAATGATCACATCCGCTGAGACTCACACTATGGACTGCCAACAAGGTGTCGTTATTTAAGGCATCCAAGTGTTTGAGAAGAGGTTGTGTCATCTACATGGCACAAGTTACCATAAATAAGCCTAAGCCAAGCATGGAGGGCCTACCAGTCATCTCAGAGTATCCCGATGTTTTCCCAGAAGAATTACCAGGCCTACCTCCAGACAGGCAAGTGGAGTTTAGAATAGATATCCTACCAGGATCAGCACCAGTGGCTAGAGCTCCATATAGGCTAGCACAAACGGAAATGAAGGAATTAAAACGCAGCTAGATGAACTTTTGGAGAAGGGCTTTATTTAGCCTAGTTCCTTGCCTTGGGGATCTCTTATCCTCTTTGTAAAGAAGAAAGACGGTTCGATGCGAATGTGTATCGATTACCGAGAGCTAAATAAGTTAACAATCAAGAATAGATATCCTCTGCCCAGGATCGACGTTTATTCGACCAACTAGAAGGGGCTAGTTACTTTTCTAAGATCGATTTGAGATCTGATATCATCAACTGAAGGTTAGGAGTGAGGATGTTCCTAAAACAGCCTTCAGGACCCGTTATGGTCATTTTGAATTCTTAGTGATGCCTTTTGGGCTCACAAATGCACCAGCAGCGTTCATGGATCTCATGAATAGAGTCTGCAAACCGTATTTGGATAAGTTTGTCATTGTCTTCATAGACGACATACTTATCTACTCTCGTAATCAAGTAGATCACGAGAAACATCTTCGGTGCATCTTAGAACTGCTAAGGCAAAAGAAGCTTTATGCTAAATTCTCTAAGTGTGAGTTTTTGCTCAGAGAGGTCCAATTTCTTGGACACATAGTAAGTGAGTGTGGTATCCAAGTGGATCCCACCAAAATTGAGGCCTTAATGAATTGGGAAGTACCCAAAACCCCAACAGAGATACGTAGTTTCCTAGGACTGGCTGGTTATTACAGAAGATTCATTGAGAACTTTTCAAGAATAGCCACTCCTTTAACTACCTTGACCGTAAGAATGTTAAGTATAATTGGGGTCCAAAACAACAAGAATCTTTTGAGATTCTTAAGCACAAGTTGAGCAATGCTCCTGTGTTATCCCTACCAAAGGGTGTTGAAGATTTTGTAGTCTACTGTGATGCATCGCACACTGGCATGGGCTGTGTGCTAATGCAAAAAGGCAAAGTGATTGCCTATGCATCACGATAATTAAAGGTGCACGAAAGGAATTACACCACCCACGATTTGGAACTGGGTGCCGTTGTATTTGCACTAAAATTGTGGAGACATTACTTGTATGGCACAAAGTGTATTATATACACAGACCATAAAAGTCTCCAGCATCTGTTCAATCAGAAGGAATTGAACATGCGACAACGCCGATGGTTGAAAACACTTAATGATTATGATTGTGAGATTCGCTACCATCCAGGCAAGGCAAATGTAGTTGCTGATGCCTTAAGTTGCAAGGAACGAGTTAAACCTATAAGGATTAACTCCAAGAGCATTAAGCTCAGAAATAGCTTAAATGAGAAGCTATTAGATGCGTAAAAACAAGCCCTATTAGAGGCTAATATCCCTAATGAGGGATTAGGCGGAACTGTGGATCAGTTAGCGCCTGGAAAGGATGGAATCCTTAGATTCAATGGAAGAGTCTGGGTTCCAATCTTTGGAGGACTTAGAGATATAATCCTCCAAAAAGCGCACAATTCAAGATACTCAATTCAACCGGGAGGTGACAAGATGTATCAAGACTTGAAGAAGAATTATTGGTGGATGGGTTTGAAGAAATCCATAGCCACTTATGTAGCTAAGTGTCTGACGTGTTCGCAAGTTAAGGCCGAACATCAGAAACCGTCAGGACTTCTACAACAGCTTGAAATTCCCACTTGGAAATGGGAAATGGTAACTATGGACTTGATTACCAAGTTACCTAAGACCAAAAGTGGAAATGACACTATTTGGGTCGTAGTGGATAGGCTGACTAAGTCAGCACATTTCTTGCTAATAAAGGAAACATAAAATTCAGATAAATTGGCTAAGTTGTATGTGGACAAGATTGTGTCCCTACACGGTGTGTCGGTATCTATTGTATCTGATAGAGATACTAGATACACATCTCACTTTTGGAAAAGTTTCCAACAATATTTAGGCACACGATTAAACTTTAGTACGGCTTACCATCCACAGACTGATGGTCAAAGTGAGCGTACTATTCGAACTCTGGAAGACATGCTCAGGGCATGTGTTAGGCAGAAGTTGGGGAAGCCCAACTATCAGGACCAGACTTTGTCCTGGAGACCACGGAAAAGATTGTGCAAATCCGTGATCGTCGCAAAGCTGCCAGAGATAGGCAGAAGAGCTATGCTGACAAGAGGCGTAAACCTCTTCAGTTCCAAGTAGGGGACAAAGTCATGCTGAAAGTATCACCTTGGAAAGGTGTGATGCATTTTGAAAAGAATGGCAAGTTAAGCCCTAGATATATAGGACCCTTCGAGATAATCGAACGTGTCGGCACTGTAGCTTATAAGCTTAGGTTGCCAGAGGAGCTTAGTGTAATTCATGATGTATTCCACATATCAAATCTTAAGAAATGTCTAGCCGATGAGTCGCTAGCAATATCGCACAAGGATGTGCAAATTGATGAAAACCTGAGGTTTATTGAGAAACCAATTTCGATCGAGGATCGACAGGTTAAGAAGCTCCGAAAAAAATGATACCTATAGTAAAGGTTAAGTGGGACGCTTTTAGAGGTCCCGAGTATACATGTGAGGTTGAGTCCACTATGCGACAAAAGTACCCCCCATCTTTTTGAATAAAATCTCGAGGTCGGGATTTCTTTTCAGGGGGTGAGGATGTTACACCCTGTAAAATCGTGTCCAATAATATAATGACACGTCTTGTATTTTTTATATAGTCGATTAAAGACTAATATGGACTAAAAGTGACAACATGCTCAAACTGAGCCTCTGAATGACTTTCTGATGTCAGCATGCATAAACCTAGCCTCTGAACGACCATTAGTGTCATCATGCCTAAAAACGTAGCATCTGAATGACCATTAGTGTCGTTATGCTTAAACTCATCCTCTGAGTGACCGTTGTGTCAACATGACTAGCCTCTGAGTGACATCGGAGTCAACATGCTTATACTGAGCCTCTTGAGTGATCCTTTACATAGTCGTAACTGTCATATGTCCTGTTTGTTGGACGAGAGTGATTAAATCCAATAATATATAAAAGTTGGATAATGGATGGATTAAAAGTGTCAACATGTTAATTTATGTCACACCCTGACCCGCAGCGGAAAAAGGTGATCGGGGCATGATTGGGTTTTCATCAAAGCTCATGACATTTATTATAATGTTTCATATTTATTATTACAATTTAAAGGGAATCATACAATCCAATCATACAATCAAATCATACAAGTACAACATGTTCTATACATCTTTCTAGACTTCATTATTTTTCTTCTAAGGCAATTTCCTATGTGTTCCTTGCTTCATACTGTCCACCTGTATCATGTGTAAAAATGGTTTTTTGATCAACAAAAAGTTGGCGAGTGAATCCTATGAAAACATTTAAACGTGTTTATTGTATTGATTATAAAATAAAGTGCATAACCACATATGAGTAAATGTAGATGTAAATTTATTCACAAAACACATAATATTAAATATTGCACACACATACAACAATTGATTGTTTTGAGGCACGCGTTGTTCAACTCGTCTCCCACGAGGAACTGATGGGCCTAATGAATGAGTTTTGAGGCACGCGTTGTTCTACGAACTGATGGGCCTAATGAATGAGTTTTAAGGCACGCGTTGTTCAACTCGTCTCCCACGAGGAACTGATAGGCCTAACAAATAATTTGCATACAACTTGACAATATCTAATACATCACAACAAACAATATTTACATTCTAAGTTTAGATCATAATATGGTATAGCACGAGTTTGAATAAGCGAATTAATTTAAGCGACACATGATACACCCCAAAACATGAATAAAAAGGGGAATTTGTAAGAATTCACTCACAGTGGTTGCGTTTCTTGGATTGATGATGAATGCGCACGAATTTGGATTTAACCACGAGAGAAACTAACCTAAATAATAACATAATGGTTCGGTAAAAAAATGGATTTTATTAACAATTTTAATAGGATTTTTAGATTTATTTTTGTGAGTTTAAGGTCATTTTCTAACTTTAAAAAAATATTATTTTTAAGTATTTTTAAATAAAACAAATAAATAAAAATATATAAAAAATGTTGACCTTTTGGGTTGACCGTTGACCGTTGACTTTGACGTTGACCGGGTCGGACTTTGTGTATATATGCGCTGGGTGAGGCTCGAACTCGTGACCTCCCGTACGCGTGCACGCAGCTCTACCAACTGAGCTACGTGTCTAACCCAAAATATTTCTATTTTTAATTATATTTATACACTATTTAATTTTATTCAGAAATCATTTATTTTAAAAAAGGATTTTAATTATGTCGGACCGGTGCACACAACAGGTCTCGAACCCGGGACCCGTTGTTTAGCGTTGCACACAGTCCACCGCTGGACTGTGTGTCTAACCTGGTTAATATACTGATTTTTATTAAACTTAACATCTTACAACGAGTTGATCCGGTTCGGTTTAAAAAGAACATTTTTATTTCAGAGAGTGAGGTTGTGTCAGGGATCGAACTCGAGACGTGTGCTAATTGTTTGCACACAGTCCACCGCTGGACTGTGTGTCTAACCCGGTTTAATAACTTGTTTTAATTAATCTTATAAACATTGTCGACTTCGTCTTCTTCGTTCAAAGACTCAGACGACCGATATTCTTCTGTTCTTGATTAAATCGCTCATCGAACATATTACTGGTTGAAATGTAAAGGATAAGAAGAGTCAAGGAATTGAATGTACCGATCAGACTGTATTTCTTAGAATTCCGGCAATGGTCGTCGGCTCTGATTTGTATATTCCGTCTGATTGAATCAATTAACAGTTTTGATCGATTAGTTGTGAAATTGGGTTACTAAACAAGGATTAACAGAAGGTTTAAATGATTATACCGATTCACAGCGTGATTTTGGAAATTCCGGAGGTTTTCCGGCGAGTGCAGAATATTCCGGCTACATCGTCTGGGATTGATTCTGGTTGATGGATTGAAGTTAGTAATAGTCTAACAATGGATTGAAACCGAAAGAGTCGAGGTATTTACCGTTTTGATGTAAGTCTCGGTTTTCCGGCGAAAGTCCGGCGATTGTAGAAAATCTCCGGCGAGTGAAATTGATTCGAGAAATGGTGCGATTTTGAGCGAAATGATTTCCAGAGACTTGGGTGAGTATTTATAGGGAAGAATCACGATGAATTGGGTCTGATTTTAGTCTTGATTCGTGGTCAGTTTTTCTCCAGCGGTTATGACTGATGTCGCGGGATTAGACATCGGTTATAACCGATGTTGATGTTAATACATTCGTTAAGTCAAAGGAAACCGTCGATAATTGGCGAAATCGTCGGAATTTCCGGCAAGAGCGATTTGGGCGCGCTGATGACCGAATTTGATTTCGAGTTTCATTATATGTTTTAATTGTTTCGATATAACAACAAACAACTCAAGTGGCGGAGTGGTTAAGTCTTTGTTGGTTGAGTCTTCCGGCTGACCCGGGTTCGAAACCCGGCAGCCGGTTTTCTTTTTTATTTATTTTATTTTCACTTTTTATCAATTATAGTTTTTAAATTCTAAATTGTTTAGTAATTATGTATTGTTTAAAATTAAAATAAATCATAAATACGCAACGAAATTTTATAACTGATTATTCGGTTTAATAAACGAAGCGGGTTTGGATAACCCGGTTTTTTACGGATGTTACAGTATCCCCTAGGTTGACTCGAAAGGTGGGTGGTTTTGACAATTATATACTTTGAAGGGGGTAAGAGTTTAAATTTTATTTGAGGCGGTAACGTTCCTAGTAAGGGTTGAATACCCTGTTACAGGAATCGCTTTTTGATGCCTAAAGTGTATGAATACGGAACATGGATAAACATAGTTGATTGACTAAGTATGATTTTATGTATATGAGTTTTGATACGTTTGGAAAGATAAGGTTATACCCTAAAACAAAACTTCTACCACTAAAACCTACATGGAACTTCTCAAACCGCCTGACAATGCCTCTGATCCTTTGGCAAGAATACTTATATATAGGAAGTACCAGCGACGTATCCACCATATTCTTGTCATATTTTCATTGGCTTTATCAGTAAGTTATGATTAGTTCTATGTGACTCTAGAACATAAACAAACACAACAACCAAAGCTTGAGTCTTAATTCTGATAGTATACATGTTTGAATGGTGACAATACCTCTCTCGTTTGTTATGATGGAGAGGTTAGTCTATGTAGAAGTGAGACACAACCCAACTTCTTTGAATGATGAGATTTAAATACGTTGAGATGTATGATGATATGAATGCTAAATCAGTGAGTATAAAACAAACTTCAACCATGACATTACTAAATCCTACATGGAACTTCTCATAACCGCCTGACAATGCCTCTGATCCTTTAGCAAGAATACTTATATATAGGAAGTACTAGCGGCGTATCCACCATATTCTTGTCAAATTTTCATTGGCTTTATCAGTAAATTATGATTAGTTCTATGTGACTCTAAAACATAAATAAGCACAACAACCAAAACTTGAGTCTCAAATCTGAAAGTATACATGATTGAATGATGATAGTACCGCTCTCGTTTGTTATAATGAAGGGGTTAGTCTAGGTAAAAGTGAGACACAACCCAACTTCTTTAAATGATGAGATTGAGATACGTCGAGATGTATGATGATATGAATGTTAAATCAATGAGTATAAAACAAAACTGAAATAGTAATTCGCATTAAGATTCTTGGATAAATTTCCAATTTATAATCGAGATTGAGATAACATAAAGAAAAACATAAAAACTAAACGGTTGGAGTTGAATCTTGATTTTTGGTGAAGGAAGGCTAGTTGGGTGGTTCGCTTGGGCCGTTATTATCTTCAACAGGATTGGCGTTGATGTTGTAAACTCTTCCTCTTGCTGGCGGTGGAGCTGGGTTTGCTTGATTTGCTTGGTTAACTGGGTTTGCTTGAGCTTGGGCGTTGATGATGTTAACTAATCGAGGGCACGTGTTTCTAAAATGGGTAGGGTCGCCACAATTGAAACAAGCTCGAACATATAGGAACAGGGGGTATTGGGGTTGTTGATAGGTTTGGATCATGTTTTGAGTAGGGGGTGAGGTTTGGTTTTGAGAGGTGCGGCAAACCTTGCTCAAATGACCATAGCGTCCACAATTCGCACATAGTCGACATGGTAAGGTAGATGGATGGTGATAAAAACAGGTGTTGCATTGAGGGTGAGGTCCAATGTAAGGTTTCTTATTTGGGTAAGTTGAGTTGGGTGCTACTTGAGTGACTGGGATGGCTTGGAGGGGTATGGCTTGTGAAGTTGGTTGATTGTGTTGGGTGACAGCGAGAATTTGCCCATCTCGTTTTCTCTTAGAAATGGGTTGTGAAGAAGATCGGTTCGGGTGGAGTTTGAGGTTTCGGTTGAGGTTTTATCCTTCTTCTTCTCCTCCGTGAAGTCTTTATTACGTATGCGGTTTTCGGTGAGCTCTGTAGCTAACTCCATTGCTGCTTCTAAAGTTGCAGGTGTGGTACTTATTACGGAGTCTTGAATTTTTGAAGGAAGACCTCTAATGTAGTGCTCGATCAAACGGTAGAGGGGAGTGAACAAGTTATATTACATGATCATAATCAGAATCTAAGTTTATGCGCAAGTTCCATAATTATGCCATCTTTGACCAAAATGTCCTTTTTGCATAAAACAAGGTTTTAAATAATAATGAACTTGAAAATGAGTTTCTTATTGATGTAATATTATAAGTAGGATTATTTGGGATGTTAAACCAAGTTATAAACTGAGTTTTCAAAAAGGTCCTTAAACTATGTCGATAAATGACGATTTTAGCCCCTGTGGCTTATAATATGGTTTTAATCAAATCTTTTCAAGGTAAATCAATTACCAACTGATATGTTATATTAAATAACATATCTAAGATATTTTAATCTGACCTTAACATCAGTTTTCATAAACATTGCATAAAGACGTAATTTTGCGACATAAGCGCCGCTTCGGCGCATAGTATGGTTTTAAACCATATTATTGACCAAGACTTGGTACCTACTACTTTTAAAACTTATTTTAAACATATTTACAGTAGGTACATGTTATAAACTCAGAATCTCAAATAATTTATAAACAATGTGTAAAGTGACCAAAATGCCCATTCGGTGCATAGTTTGGTCATAAAAGATAATTTACACATATAATTGACATCCTACGGATAATATATCATAAATAAATTATTTTTCCAGAATAGTTATGATTATAAACTTAAATCATATTCAAGTTCCTTTAATATGGTATGAAATTACCAAAATGCCCTTATGAGGCATAGTTTCGTTTTAAAACCTTAACGGGCATATAAGTTAATATCCTACTAATATTTTAACTTAATATAGAACTTGTCTATGACTTATCCGGTTACCCATTATCGCCTATAAGCATACGGTTGATTATACGTAACTAGTTTACGGAATTTAACCGAAAAGGGTTTAACCTTGTCATTTAAGTTTCAAAATTCAGAATGTTTATAGTTTACCCATATTATACAAGTCAAGTACTTGTCAGGATTAAACTACATTCTATACGATCATTGTTTAATCAAGCGTTATACGTAATGATCATGTACACTATTCGGTTTATAAGACCGTTAGTATTTAATTGGCTAGCTTATGCCATAATCTAGATTAGAGCCTTGCCGGTAAATGCTATCTGCACTTGGTAGTTTTGTATATGGCTGAGTTATTTAAAAATAAAAGAAGAAGACTAGCTCAGGTAAATACTCTCGACTTATTTTCCCTATATGGGCTTGGGATACGGTAAATTATTACCGCTTGGTCCGAAATGGGGTCAATCGAATGCCCGTTTATGGCTAGTAAACCCGCAGTTTTGTTTGATAACTTAAACATCGGGGGTTAAATTACCGTGTCCTGGATATCCTCGTCTCAATACATTAGTTATTGGCCACGACCTTAGCACGAGGTGTAGGTATACACATGTCAGATGCTCATATGTAAATTACCCAAGACGTTGGGGATAACTCCTTCGTGAGTTCGAAAGTGGTGTGTATTTAATCATGTCTATGTTTCTGTACTAGGCCCTGTATGTATCGACAAACATGTGAATCTGATACAAGGTTGCAAGGTCAACTTTCCCAAGTTATTAAAAGATTTTGTGTCGTTTTGCACTTAAAAATCATTTTAAAGTTTTCAAAATGAGTCAGTTGGGTGTATTTATCAGCGTAAGCTGACGTATCGTCCAAAGGCTATGTTGCAGGTACAATACGAAATAGGCCGGAAGCTGCTCGGTAGTGAATAAGAGGATCTTGCAAATCCTTAGATCTGCCCTAAAGTCTGTTTTATAGTCTTTCTTGTACATTTTATGATCCGCCTGTGGATCTTCTATTACAAACTTGTATATTATTTTGTATTTTCGAACATTCGGTTTGTAATACTAATTTTACTCCAAGACTTCCGCTGTGCCATGTTTAATTTACTATGATGATTATCAACTCACGTCACGATACTCCCCACCCGGACCCACCGGTGTATGGAATTGGGTTGGAAATCCGGGGGTGTGACAAGGTTGGTATCAGAGCCAACGTTTGAGAGAATTAAACACTAGCCTTTCGTGTTTAGTCTCAAACTTACACGAGCACATTCCTTAGACTTCCGAGTCTAGACATTGACCTAGGATGACTCATTTTATTATTAAGTTATTAGTATTGTTTTTGAATTGATTTTTAACAAAAGAAAATGCCGCCACGTGTACGCGGACAAAGTGGGAGAGGAAAAGGTCCAATGAGGGGAGGACCATCGGGGCGTATTCCCCCTCAACCTCATAACCCAGATGCATACCAAGAATCAGGAGATTCGTCTCCTTGGCAACCAGCGAGACGTTCTGTCTCCAATAGTCACTCGCCCTCACATTCCCAAAATTCTTACCACTCTCACCACTCTTATCATTCTCACCATTCCCATTCTCATCACTCTTACCATGAATAATTTAACCCTAACCATTACATTAACACACCTCTAGCCGATCAAAATCAGTTGGACCAGCCAAACACTATGGACGAGGACTCCGATCCGGAGATACCGCCATCGGGATCGAATGCGCATCCCATAGAAATATCAAGCGATTCGAACTCCTAAGCCGGATCACCCTACCAAGGTCCTAATGAGTGGGACCAATATTGGAACCAATTCACCTTCGCCCACACTGTCACACCCTGACCCGCAGCGGAATAAGAGTCGGGGCATAATTGGGTTATCACCAAAGCTCATGATGTTTACTAATATGTTTCATATTTATTAAATTCAAATTACATCTCAAATGTTCAAGTCAAATTCATACAATACAAGGAAAGGAAAATTAAATAAACAATCCAAAATCTAAACTGTTTTATTCTTCTAGGCCGTCCTATATGTTTCTTGCTTCAGCTGGATCACCTGTATCATGTGTAAAAATGGGGGTTTTTGGGTCAACATAAGTTGGCGAGTGAACCTTGTTAGAAAACATTTATTATTGATTTCTTATTGTATTTAATATGGAAAAATTGTGCAATAATCATATGTGAGCAAACGTAAATAAACATACAATAACAATAACAAACCACCTTGCATGAGTATATGACATGAATGATAATGTATATGTTGGCAACGTCACGTTCCGCTCATAGGTAATGGGGAACCGACGGCCTATGATGATGTATGTGCGATCAAGGCTCAATCAAACGGAGCCGATCGTATGTTGGCAACGCCACGTTTCGCTCATAGGTAATGGGGAACGGTTCCGCTCATAGGTAATGGGGAACAGACGAGCCTATGATGATGTACTGAAAATGATAAATTAAATCTAAACATTAACCACACAAACAATTTATACATATTGGATACACATTTAGTCATGGATATGATGGATGCACAAGTGTTTAACTGTAATAAAAATAAGACACATGATACACCCCAAAAAGTGATTTAAACGGGGAATTTGTAGAGATTCACTCACCTTGGGCGCGTTCGTTTGATGATGTTGAATACGCACGAGTTTAGAGGGTTGATCGACGAGGAATAACTAACCTAAATAATAACGAAAAGGTACGGTAAATAAGTGGATTTTATTAACAATTTTAATAGGTTTTTAGATTTATTTTTGTGAGTTTAAGGTCATTTTATAACTTTAAAAATATTATTTTTAAGTATTTTTAATTGATTTTTAAATTAAATAAATAAATAAAAATATAAAAAATGTTGACTTTTTGGGTTGACCGTTGACCATTGACTTTGACTGTTGACCGGTTCGGACTTGTGTTTGTTTGCGCTGAGTGAGGTTCGAACTTGTGACCTCTCGTACGCGTGCACGCAGCTCTACCAACTGAGCTACGTGTCTAACCCGAAATATTCTAAGTTTTAATTATATATATATACTAATTAAATGTTTTAATTTATTCGATTTATACTAAAAGAATTTAAGTGATTGAACCGGGTGTAGGGAAACCGAATCGAACTCGGGTCCCTTGGTTTGTAAGCGCACATCCCAACCAGTTGGGCTGTGTGACTTATCTGTTAAACTTACAATTTAAATTAATCTTAAGAACAACCTGGGTCCTACTCTAATTCAGTAACAAAAAAATTGGTTTTAATTCGGAAAGTCGGTGTGTTTCAAGATTCGAACTCGTGACGTTTGTTTTGTTTGTGTACACAGTCCACCGTTGGACTGTGTGTCTAACCCGGTTTAATATCTTGTTTTAATTAAACTTATACCTAATGTTCGACTTCACCTTCTTCGTTCAAAAACACAGACAACGATTATTCTACTGTTCTTGTTTAATTCGATTGATGGACATATAAATGATTAAAATGAAGTGGATAGAGAAGGTTTTGGAAATGAATGTACCGGAAAGATGATTTTTCTCAGAACTCCGGAAAAGTCGTCGGCTCTGTTTTATGAATTTCGTCTAAGCGGACCAATTAACAGTTTTGATTAACTAATGTGAAATTAAATGACTAAACAAGAGTTATCAGAGAGTTTAGATGCTCATACCGATTCACAGCGTGATTTCGGAATTTTCAGAAATTTCCCGGCGAGTGCTGAATATCCGACAACGTCGTCTGGGATCGATTCTGATTGAAGGATTTGAGTTAGTAAAAGTCTAACAATGGATAGAAGATGAAAGAATTGAGAAATTTACCGATTCGATGAATGTCACGGTTTTCCGGCGAAAGTCCGGCGATTTCAGAAAACGTTTCCGACGAACAGAAATTAGAGCGAAAGTGAAATTGGAGGATCTGTGAGTGTTTTTGAGTTGTGAGATGATAATATTGTTAGTGAATATCAGGAAGTAAATGATTTCGGTTTTCAACACCAAAAATCATATGAATCGAAGGAATTGAAGGCTGAATTGATTAGAACGTGGGTTGCAAATGCTTTATCGGTTATACTCAGTAACTCATGATCACTCAAACGTCTGGAAAGTTGAAAGCCGATTATCGGTTTCAGTTTTGGCGCAAACAGATAATTTCTCAGGTAGAAGTTAAGTTTTATTTGTTTCCTTGATTACACAAAAACAGCAAGTGGCGGAGTGGTTAAATGTTTGATGATTGTGTCTTCCGGCTGACCCGGGTTCGAAACCCGGCAGCCTATTTTCTTTTTTATTTACCTTATTTTTACTTTTTAACAATTTTAGTTTCCATAATCTAAAATGTTTATTAATTATGTATCGTTTAAAATTAAAATGAGCATTAAATAAGCAACAAAAATTTGAAACTGACTATTCGATTAATAAATGAAGCGGGTTTCGAAAACCCGTTTTTCGACGGATGTTACACACACTCCTTCTCATCACTCTCAACCACCTCCTGTTCAAGAAGATATCCACATGGAACCGGTGGACCAACCTCAACCACCTTGAACCACCAAGGAGAAGGCGTGGAGCACGTATGTCGGTGCGTGCCGGACAAAGGTCGGGATCGCTGCCACCTTTGCCTAACTCCTACCCCACAATTCAAGAGGACCCACAAATGGGTGGACCCTGTAATGTTTCACCTATAGTGGAACCAACACCAACACCTGCTGTTCAACCACCACTATCGGGTTATACTAACCCAATCCCCACATATCCAGACACGTCTAGATATGATCCTTTTAACCCGTCTACACCGGTAGACTATCAAGCATGGTCGCAAGACTCCTACATGCAGGCGGTTATGCACAACGCACTTTACCCGTCTCCTTTCCCACCTACTTATCCACCGACTGGATATCCAACTTATAGGTACCAGTATCCGCTTATACCACAACCTCAACCAAAACCTCCGCCACCACTTGAGGCCATTAATGATGCCTCAGAAAGAATGAAGGAAATGCAGCAACAGTGTAAGACCCTAAATACGTTTTGACCCAAAGCGACGCAGCGGAAATATGAATTGTAAAATTTCTTTCTTATAATTATTTTAAGGTACTTTAAACCATTTGAGTCGACCTCCTTTAAGTTGTTTACATCATTTATTCCTAACCAAGGTAACTATATTACACGTGATTTCAGTTATATGACCACTCCTCCGTATAATCCTCGTCTTCGACTCGATCCTCGTTGGTTGTCCATCATGATAGTCCGACTATCTGCGGTCACCATATAAATATAACCAACATGTTAGTAAATGGTGACATCATATATTTTAATTTAAAACATGAACATGAATCGTCTACACATATTCATCAAACATTATATAAAACTCCAATAGGGTATTCTCTAAACTTATTCCTTATGCCGAGCCTCAAACTGCCGAGAGCCCAACCCTTACTTACCTGCATCCCTAATTTCATCCTCAACAAACAAACAGTTAGCCTCTTCACATAAACACATAATATCGAACTACATTCATTGGGCTATATCATGTATAAGCATTTTCATGTATACACATACATTTGATACATGTTCCATACTTATATATACAATAATAACATTTACATCTAACTCCTTCATTCTACAACTATATTCTTTTATATACACCTTCAAGTCATATTCACTTATCCGTGTTCGATCGTCGAACTTTAATTATGCCTAATAATTTATTTATAAACATACTTAATAACAAGTTTCATCTCCCCATTTGTGTAATACATTCCAACACTTTCAATCCCACGGGATTCAAAACTCGATCATACATGTACTTTTATTTATCCCTTACAAGCCCGAAAGTCATTGATTGTATTCGTACACATCATTAAATCTTTTACGAACTTTTCCTAGGTTATGCTATCTTCCGGAAGTTTATCGAAGCTTTTACATAAACCTTAAAGGACACGGAAGTCCAAGACGCAATAATATACAAAACAAACAGAATTTAATGTTTGATACACATTCTCGCCGTAAGCTACGGTCCACTCACCGTAGCTTACAGTGAGGATTTTCTGCAAACGAGATATTCTCTACCGTAAGCTACGGTCGGGTACCGTAGCTTACGGTCATGACTTTCTGCCAAACAGATGTTCTCTACCGTAAGCTACAGTCGGGTACCGTAGCTTACGGTCATCTGTTGTTGCTGCTAATCTGCAGCTTGTTTTTGACCCAATTCAAGTTTTGCTGATCATCTAGGCCAACCCGGGCCTTCCGAACACACCATTTCCAATAACTTAACATATTTTATTTCTTTTCAAAACCTTCCAATTACTATATTAAATTTCCACTCTTTTCGTCTAATAAACTTTCTACGAAATTCACGACCCGTTTACCCCTATATTGAGGTTTCACGGTTTAGTGACATACCAATCCCTTTCAGGATGTCTTATTAAAACATCTCTTATTTATTTATACGTTCTACTTTAGTTTCGACTATTCAAATATATAAACATTTCATGTACTTAAATACAAAGTGAGTTCAAAAATTCACTTACCTTAGCGTTCGCATTTGCATCCGTTACCTTGCCTCTTTCCGGCCCGATAGCCTTCCATGCTTTCATCATTCATGATTCCTACACTTTCATGTCATCGCAATCACATTCTTGTTAGCGTACACAATTGTACATATTAACGATTATACCAAATGCATATCTCATATTTGACTTTCATAAGTCAATCCTAACAAGCATAAGGCATATACTCAAAATCACATCTTTTCAAACTCATATAATTCATTATGTCATCACATATAATACGTACTGATATATCACATACCATATGACTTTCTATAATCTTATAATTATGACATGAACTCTAGCATGCTTCTTATGCGCAGTTGACTTTCAGAAATCAATGGTTTAACATATAAACTTTCGATTTATTCTCAAAATTCTACGACTAGCATCATGACCCATGCTTAACAACCCAACATCGTTCCCACTTCATCCCTTTTAATGATTCCCTATTCTTCACATTTAGCGTACTTTTACTTATCAATTTGATTAAGAAATTATACGAACATGTAGTAAACATCATATCATTCCAATATTGTGTATGAGAATGAGAAACATATTTCTATTCAATTCATACCATTAACTACGCCTTCTCATGAAATCCATGTATAATGCAATTTTCAAGTTTAATTATTTTCAAACATGGCATTATCACATTCCACAAATATTCCTTCATAGTTTAACATATATTTTCACATTCTAATCTATACTAGGCATTTCATCAAACATTTGGTGTGCGTACACCATCTAATGCACAATGTACAATTAATTCATGCGACAATCTTCCAAGTTCATAAAATTCATCATCAAATTCCTTTACTACAAAACACATCATTCTTTTCATATTATCAAACATGGCTAAACATCACATTTCTTTCGATTAATCCATATTTACTCAAAACCCCAATTTCTTGAACATGGGTTTGCAAATCAAAAACTCCAACTAAGATGTTAACATCGATTATTAGTTAGATAAAAGTATCTAAGTATAATTTAAACCATCATATCCTTGCAATTTACCCGATTAAGGGTAATTCATCAAAACCCATCTAGTATTCTAGTCAAGAAGGTTTAGAGGGTGAATTTGGTACTTACTTGATGCTTAGGAGGTGATAAACACTCCAAGATTCACAGATTATCCATGCAACTTCATACTTCTCTCATTCTTCTTCCCTTGGATTCACCCAAGAACACAGAAACACACACACTATGTGTGTGTGTCGACACATGCTCTGCCCAAAATATGGGCTTTTCCATTTTCTCCGTCTTTTTATTAAATGAACTTTCCAACTTGACCTCTTTTGCCCCTATAGTTTTGATTGTTATTTGTTTAGTCACAAAACTTTATTATTTGTATCTAGCTTGCATTTATAACCAAGTTAACTAACTTAGTTACCTCCATATCACATTGTGTAAAATAAATCATGCTTGTAATTTAACATTAGTGTTTTGGGGGTGTTACAAACAGGCGGAGAAAACGGAGAAGAAAACGAACAAATTCTTCAAGAAACTCTCCAAGTTGGTCAAGGGAAAGAAGGACGAGTGAAGTCTCTTCTAATTATATATAGTCCCTGCGAGGACATTGATTGTTTCTTTAGTCCCTGCGTGGACATTTTTATTTTCTTTAAAGTCCTTGCATGGACAGTTTATTTCATGGACTAAGTCCAAATTGTAATTTGCCTTTAGTGGTCCTTTTGTGACCTAGGCCAAATATAGATATGTTAAGCCTAAGAGTTGTGATGTTATTCACACTAGAATAGGCAATGGATTCTTATATCCAATGTTTTTTAAGACCAATATGGTTGTTATACCATGGCTAAGAGAAATTTTATTGGTTTATAGAACCAAAGCTTTGAAGAATGGCTAATTCTAATAAGGCTCAAAGTAGTCATCGGAATGTCAACTCAAAGGACGCCGAAAATGTAGCCATAGATAATAATGAATTCCAAGCACGCATTGATGCAGCTGTGGAAAAGGCCATGGGTAAGGCCATAGAAAAGCTATGAGAGTCGAGTGATACTCGCTCTAAACCATTATCGGTTACCCCATCCTCAGCTCATAAAGAGAGCTCTGTTCACTCATCAAATGCGAAGAGTGAACGTAAGAGGATAGACTATGCTGATAGGTCTCGTTCTTCTAAGGACAGATGCACCTACAAGTACTTTCTCTCCTGTAAACCCCAAGACTTTAATGGGGAAAAAAGGAGGTGTAGATGCCCTAAAGTGGTTGGACAAGATGGAGACCATCGTAGACATCAGCGGCTGTGCTGAAAAGGATGTGGTCAAGTATGTATCACAATCCTTCAAGGGCGATGCCCTAACTTGGTGGAAAGCCATGATCCAGTCTACAGGTAAAGTACACCTGTATAATCTGGGATGGTCTAAGTTTATGGACCTTATTAAGGAAACCTACTGCCCACCCCATGAGGTGGAGAAAATAGAGACAGACTTCTTGTCTCTTTCTATGAAGAACCTAGATTGTCGGAAATATGTTTCCGATTTCAATTCCCTATCTAGGTTAGTTTCCTATTTAATTACCCCTGAATCCAAATGCGTTGCGCGTTTTATCAATGGATTAGCGTCCGAGATTAAGGGCATGGTAAACGCTGCTCAGCCTAATACCTATAGGCTGCTGTAGACCTATCTCTCTCTCTCACCCTTGATCTTGTAAGGCAAAAGTCAATTAAGCCAGAAACTGACGGGAAAAGAAAGAGAGAGGAAGACAATTCCCAAAGATTTAATAAGAAAAATAAAGGGAGATTCGGGTTCAAAGGGAACCAAGGCAAGTCGGCTGTGATGCCATTTTGCAAAACTTGCAACCGCAGACACTGGGACAGTGTAATTCTGATTCACAAGCTAGACCTTGTGGTATTTGTAAAAGGAGAGGGCATAAGACCCTAGATTGTAAAGATCTTAAGGATGCTATATGTTATATCTGCAATGAAAAAGGCACATTGCAACTAACTACCCTAAGAATTCAAGGAATAACAATCCGAAGCCTGGAGAAACCAAGAAGGGGAATGCATGCGCTTTTCGACTGACTGCTAAAGAAGCTGTTAATGACAATAACGTCATAACAGGTACTTTCCCCATTAACGATATTTATGCTAGAGTTCTTTTCGATTCGGGTGCGGATAAATCATTTGTTGATCATAAGTTTCGTAAACTGTTAAATTTACCCATAAGAACTCTAGATAAAACTTATGAGATAGAACTTGCCGATGGAACCTTAGAAACTGCTTCTTCTATTCTTGATGAATGCTCTATATCCATTAAGAATCATTTCATCCCTATCTCTCTTTTGCCAATGAAATTGGCGGGGTTCGATGTTGTCTTAGGCATGGATTGGTTATCTTATAACCAAGCCCGTATTGCCTGCGATAAAAAGCTCATCGAAATTAAAATCCCATCTGGTGAAATAATCACATCCGCTGAGACTCACACTATGGACTGCCAGACAAGGTGTCGTTATTTAAGGCATCCAAGTATTTGAGAAGAGGTTGTGTCATCTACATGGCACAAGTTACCATAAATAAGCCTAAGCCAAGCATGGAGGGCCTACCAGTCATCTCAGAGTATCCCGATGTTTTCCCAGAAGAATTACCAGGCCGACCTCCAGACAGGCAAGTGGAGTTTAGAATAGATATCCTACCAGGATCAGCACCAGTGGCTAGAGCTCCATATAGGCTAGCACAAACGGAAATGAAGGAATTAAGAACGCAGCTAGACGAACTTTTGGAGAAGGGCTTTATTTAGCCTAGTTCCTCGCCTTGGGGAGCTCCTATCCTCTTTGTAAAGAAGAAAGACGGTTCGATGCGAATGTGTATCGATTACCGAGAGCTAAATAAGTTAACAATCAAGAATAGATATCCTCTGCCCAGGATCGACGATTTATTCGACCAACTAGAAGGGGCTAGTTACTTTTCTAAGATCGATTTGAGATCTGGATATCATCAACTGAAGGTTAGGAGTGAGGATGTTCCTAAAACAGCCTTCAGGACCCGTTATGGTCATTTTGAATTCTTAGTGATGCCTTTTGGGCTCACAAATGCACCAGCAGCGTTCATGGATCTCATGAATAGAGTCTGCAAACCGTATTTGGATAAGTTTGTCATTGTCTTCATAGACGACATACTTATCTACTCTCGTAATCAAGTAGATCACGAGAAACATCTTCGGTGCGTCTTAGAACTGCTAAGGCAAAAGAAGCTTTATGCTAAATTCTCTAAGTGTGAGTTTTTGCTCAGAGAGGTCCAATTTCTTGGACACATAGTAAGTGAGTGTGGTATCCAAGTGGATCCCGCCAAAATTGAGGCCATAATGAATTGGGAAGTACCCACAACCCCAACAGAGATACGTAGTTTCCTAGGACTGGCTGGTTATTACAGAAGATTCATTGAGAACTTTTCAAGAATAGCCACTCCTTTAATTACCTTGACCCGTAAGAATGTTAAGTATAATTGGGGTCCAAAACAACAAGAATCTTTTGAGATTCTTAAGCACAAGTTGAGCAATGCTCCTGTGTTATCCCTACCAAAGGGTGTTGAAGATTTTGTAGTCTACTGTGATGCATCCACACTGGCATGGTTGTGTGCTAATGCAAAAAGTGTATTATATACACAGACCATAAAAGTCTCCAGCATGATTTGGAACTGGGTGCCGTTGTATTTGCACTAAAACTGTGGAGACATTACTTGTATGGCACAAAGTGTATTATATACACAGACCATAAAAGTCTCCAGCATCTGTTCAATCAGAAGGAATTGAACATGTGACAACGCCGATGGATGAAAACACTTAATGATTATGATTGTGAGATTCGCTACCATCCAGGCAAGGCAAATGTAGTTGCTGATGCCTTAAGTTGCAAGGAACGAGTTAAACCTATAAGGATTAACTCCAAGAGCATTAAGCTCAGAAATAGCTTAAATGAGAAGCTATTAGATGCGTAAAAACAAGCCCTATTAGAGGCTAATATCCCTAATGAGGGATTAGGCGGAACTGTAGATCAGTTAGCGCCTGGAAAGGATGGAATCCTTAGATTCAATGGAAGAGTCTGGGCTCCAATCTTTGGAGGACTTAGAGATATAATCCTCCAAAAAGCGCACAATTCAAGATACTCAATTCAACCGGGAGGTGACAAGATGTATCAAGACTTGAAGAAGAATTATTGGTGGATGGGTTTGAAGAAATCCATAGCCACTTATGTAGCTAAGTGTCTGACGTGTTCGCAAGTTAAGGCCGAACATCAGAAACCGTCAGGACTTCTACAACAGCTTGAAATTCCCACTTGGAAATGGGAAATGGTAACTATGGACTTGATTACCAAGTTACCTAAGACCAAAAGTGGAAATGACACTATTTGGGTCGTAGTGGATAGACTGACTAAGTCAGCACATTTCTTGCCAATAAAGGAAACATATAATTCAGATAAATTGGCTAAGTTGTATGTGGACAAGATTGTGTCCCTACACGGTCGTCGGTATCTATTGTATCTGACAGAGATACTAGATAGACATCTCACTTTTGGAAAAGTTTCCAACAATCTTTAGGCACACGATTAAACTATAGTACGGCTTACCATCCACAGACTGATGGTCAAAGTGAGCGTACTATTCAAACTCTAGAAGACATGCTCAGGGCATGTGTGATCGATTTAGGTAGAAGTTGGGACGACCACTTACCCCTAATAGAATTCTCCTACAATAACAGTTATCATACGAGCATCAAGGCTGCTCCTTTTGAGGCCTTGTATGGGAGAAAATGTAGAACGCCCGTGTGTTGGGCAGAAGTTGGGGAAGCCCAACTATCAGGACCAGACTTTGTCCTGGAGACCACGGAAAAGATTATGCAAATCCGTGATCATCGCAAAGCTGCCAGAGATAGGCAGAAGAGCTATGCTAACAAGAGGCGTAAACCTCTTCAGTTCCAAGTAGGGGACAAAGTCATGCTGAAAGTATCACCCTGGAAAGGTGTGATGCGTTTTGAAACGAAGCGCAAGTTAAGCCCTAGATATATAGGACCCTTCGAGATAATCGAACGTGTCGGCACTGTAGCTTATAAGCTTAGGTTCCTCTTACACCCCTAAACACATGGCTTCACCTCCTTTGAGTTCTCCAACTATAAATAGGTACTTAAGTTCACATTCCAACTTGCACCTTTCTCATTAATTCACTCTTCTCCCTCCTCTGCAAGTTCCTAGCTAAAAGGAGCATCCAACTTAGTTCTCTTGCATTCTAGGAACCTCTTGTAAGTGTTCCTTGCTCTTGTATTTTCGTTTATAGGCTTTTATAGCCAAAAGTCAAGCGTTTTTCGGAAAACGCTTTGACTTTCGGTTAAGACCATTATGGTCCAGCCATTGTTCGAAATGAACATGGCTAAGTGATCATAATAAGGTAGGTGTTAGTACCTATAAAGGGCACCTCTTGAAGATCACGTTTGCTAGACCAATTGACGGGTCAAAGTTACGATATTAAAAAGTCAAACAGGCCATTTTTCGGAAAAATCATAAATTGATCTTTTATATGTTATGAAACCTGTTTTGACACTTAAACAAGTTGGTAATAATTATTAGAACATGTAAGAACATGTTCGGCTCATTAATTTCAGTTCTAGGGTCGGTTCACAACCGAAAGTCGCGAAGTTTGACTTCTGCTTTGACTTTCGATTCTAACCCGATTTAGATTAGTTACCTACTGATCTAAAGTTGCATTATGATCATAATATAATGTAGCATAACCCTCTGAGGTTATATTACATGATCATAATCAGAATCTAAGTTTATGCGCAAGTTCCATAATTATGCCATCTTTGACCAAAATGTCCTTTTTGCATAAAACAAGGTTTTAAATAATAATGAACTTGAAAATGAGTTTCTTATTGATGTAATATTATAAGTAGGATTATTTGGGATGTTAAACCAAGTTATAAACTGAGTTTTCAAACAGGTCCTTAAACTATGTCGATAAATGACGATTTTAGCCCCTGTGGCTTATAATATGGTTTTAATCAAATCTTTTCAAGGTAAATCAATTACCTACTGATATGTAATATTAAATAACATATCTAAGACATTTTAATCTGACCTTAACATCAGTTTTCATAAACATTGCATAAAGACGTCATTTTACGACATACGCGCCGCTTCGGCGCTTAGTATCGTTGTAAACCATATTATTGACCAAGACTTAATACCTACTGATTTTAAAACTTATTTTAAACATATTTACAGTAGGTACATGTTATAAACTCAGAATCCCAAATAATTTATAAACTATGTGTAAAGTGACCAAAATGTCCATTCGGTGCATAGTTTGGTCATAAAAGATAATTTACACATATAATTGACATCCTACTGATATCATAAATAAATTATTCTTCCAGAATACTTATGATTATAAACTTAGATCATATTCAAGTTCCTTTTATATGGTATGAAATTACCAAAATGCCCTTATGAGGCATAGTTTCGTTTTAAAACCTTAACGGGCATATAAGTTAATATCCTACTAATATTTTAACTTATTTAAAGTATAATGGCATATAGAACTTGTCCATGACTTATCTGGTTATCCATTATCGCCTATAAGCATACGGTTGATTATACGTAACTAGTTTACGGAATTTAACCAAAACGGGTTTAACCTTGTCATTTAAGTTTCAAAATTCAGAATGTTTATAGTTTACCCATATTATACAAGTCAAGTACTTGTCGGGATTAAACTACATTCTATCCGATCATCGTTTAATCAAGCGTTATACGTAATGATCATGCACACTATTCGGTTTATAAGACCGTTAGTAATTAATTGGCTAGCTTACGCCATAATCCAGACTAGAGCCTTGCCGGTAAATGTTATCTGCACTTGGTACTTTTGTATACGGCTGAGTTATTTAAAAATAAAAGAAGAAGACTAGCTCAGGTAAATACTCTCGACTTATTTTCCCTATAGGGCTTGGGATACGGTAAATTATTACCGCTTGGTCCAAAATGGGGTCAATCGAATGCCCGTTTGTGGCTAGTAAACCCGCATATTCCGTTTTAATCAGTTTTTTTTGATAACTTAAACATCGGGGGTTAAATTACGATGTCCTGGTTATCCTCGGCTCAATACATTAGTTATTGGCCACGACCTTAGCACGGGGTGTAGGCATACACCTGTCAGATGCTCATATGCAAATTACCCAAGACGTTGGGGATAACTCCTTCGTGAGTTCGTAAGTGGTGTGTATTTAATCATGTCTCGGTTTCTGTACTGGGCCCTGTATGTATTGATAAACATGTGAATCTGATACAAGGTTGCAAGGTCAACTTTCCCAAGTTAATAAAAGATTTTGTGCCGTTTTGCACTTAAAAATCATTTTAAGTTTTCAAAATGAGTCAGTTGGGTGTATTTATCAGCGTAAGCTGACGTATCGTCCAAAGGCTATGTTGCAGGTACAATACAAAAT
Source organism: Scalesia atractyloides (assembly GCA_947069175.1). Taxonomy (NCBI): domain Eukaryota; kingdom Viridiplantae; phylum Streptophyta; class Magnoliopsida; order Asterales; family Asteraceae; genus Scalesia; species Scalesia atractyloides. Next base: position 5,008,581 of record CAMTDV010000020.1, on the reverse strand, counting down.
AGGCCGGAAGTTGCTCGGTAGTGAATAAGAGGATCTCGCAAATCCTTAGATCTGCCGTAAAGTCTGTTTTATATTCTTTCTTGTACATTTTGATCCGCCTGTGGATCTTCTATTACAAACTTGTATATTGTTTTGTGTTTTTGAACATTCGGTTTGTAATAGTAATTTTACTCCAAGACTTCCGATGTGTCGTGTTTAATTGACTATGATGATTATCAGCTGACGTCACGATACTCCCCACCCGGCCCACCGGTGTATGGAATTGGGTTGGAAATCCGGAGGTGTGACAGACGGGGACCGTGTCCCCGGCCCGGACGACTTTAATTTTAATTCCTCAAGCACTTTTGGAGTGGGATACAACATGATTTTCTCAAAGTGCTCGAGGAATTCTTCGCCAACCCACGCATTAATAGGAGTTGCTCGTCATCTTTTTTTGCATTGATTCCTAAGGTGAAGGACCCGTTGAGGCCACTGGATTATTGGCATATTAGCCTTATCGGTTGCATAAATAAGGTAATCTCTAAAGTACTCGTCAACAGGTTAAAAAGAGTGATTGGTAAACTTATTTCCGAGGAGCAAACGACCTTTCTAGCCAGGAGAAGTATCACTGACGGACCGTTGATTCTAAATTAACTAATAGCTTGGATGAAAATGAAAAAGAAGGCTGGATTGATCTTTAAAATCGATATTCACAAGGCATATGATTTTGAAGTTGGGGCTTTCTAAACTCTATAATGGAGCAAATGGGGTTCCCTTTGAAGTGGCATGGGTGGGTTATGGCAACACGCCATTTGGCTCGGGCATCCGTTCTAGTAAACGGCTCTCCAACAATGGAGTTCGAGTGCTCCAGGGGACTACGACAAGGTGACCCGTTGTCTCCTTTTTTTCTTTCTTATTACCCTGGGATCCTTGTCCGGGGTTATCAAGAAAGCGTCCGAGGTGGGCCCATTTCATGGGATCCGTTGTAGTAATATGGGTATGTCTCTAACTCATTTCTTATATGCGGATGATGTGGTATTTGTTGGGGATTGGTCTATAGCAATCACTTTAAATCTAAAAAGACTTCTAAGGTGTTTCTATTTAACTTCCGGTCTCAAGGCAAATCTCGCAAAGTGTAGTCTTTATGGTGTAGGGGTTGGGGAGGCTGAAGTGATTGACATAGCAAATGTGCTTCGGTGTAGGGCCGAATATTTTCCATTTAAGTGTCTCGGTTTATATGCTAGGGCAAAGATGAACCTAATAAAAAATTGGAAACCTATTGTTGTTCTTTTCAAGAATAGATTATCCATTTGGAAAGCGAGGAAATTATCATACGGGGGTAGGATTACGCTTTTAAAATCAGTTATGAGCTCATTGTCGACATTCTTCTTCTCGCTCTATAATTCTCCCTCTCTAGTCTTGAATGTGCTTGGACATCTAAGGAGGGTTTTCTTTTGGGGTGGATCGGAGGTTGAGTCAAAAATGAGTTGGATGGCTTGGGACAAGATGCTCCGGTTGAGTATGGTAGGTTGGGTTTCGGAACACTACGGGATGTTAATTTCGCCATGCTCGCCAAGTGGTGGTGGCGGTTCAAAACAGAAAAGAATGGGCTTTGGAAAAAAGTTATTTGGGACATCCATGGTAGTTCGAGGTCATGGTCATACATTCCGGCTGAAATCTCCATTTTCGGGTCCTTGGAAGCAAATTTTCAATATATCCTTGCATCTAGCTAATTTGGGGGTCGATTTGGTCAAAGCTATAAAAGGTGAAGTGCGAGGCGGGGCTGTGGTTACCTTCTGGCTGGATGTTTGGGCTAGTACTGAGCCTCTTGCAGCTTTATTTCCTAGTTTGTTTCAACTGGAACAACAAAAGCGATGTTGCGTGGCTGCTCAGGTTGGGGCCGGGGTGAACGGGTCAGGTGGGAATTGGATGTGGAAGCGCCTGGTGTCCAGTCTTGAGGAACTTCTGTAGTATATACACTTTTACAGGGTGTAGTGTTATCATCAAGTGTAGACCGATGGATATGGGAGCTCGATAGCTCCGGTTGTTTCTCTGTTCGCAGTATAAAGAAAATCCTCCAAGTGGCGAATCGGGAAGTTACTAATTATGTATGGCAGATTGTTTATCAGTGGTGTAAGCATCTAGTTTTCATTAGCACAAGTATATCGGAAGCTCAAACAAAAAACGTAAGGCTTTCCATGCTATATGGAGGACATGATATATTTGTATGATTTTAATTTAATACATCAAATAATTATTATCAAATACATAATTATGATAAATAATAACTAAATAATATATATTATATTAGGCTTCTGTTCAAATAAGAACTATCACAAGTTGTGAGAATCATAAGAACTCTTACTTTCCGCGCAAGTTTGGCCTTAATTTTTTGCACAAACGTAGATAAAAATATTATAAACACATCTGTAAAAAAACAAAAAAAAATTGTCGAGTCAGTAGTTTTGTTTACGCGCTGATGTAAGTTTTGTTTACGCACTGATGTAAATTTTGTTATGAAAATAAATATTTTTTTACACCTCATGTAAATGTGTGTGTGCGGCATTTAATTTTTTTTTCTGAAACAAGTGACTTTTTTATGATTTTTAAGGTTTTTTTTTTTTTTGAAAAAACATTTTGGATGGCTTAGTTCTTATTATTTTCACAACTCAAAATGGTTCCCATTTTACCCTAACCCTATTATGTTAATTTATAAAGATAATTATATATTTATATAACAAATAAAAATGAACTAGCGAACCCGAATCAAGCTCGATCTCAAGCTTAGATGAGTTCAGGCTAAACCCAACCCGTTTACAACGAAACATTTATCTGGCGTCATAATCTATTATACTAGAGCGATAACCTTTTATAAGTGATTCAATAGTAAGTCGATATTGATTGTTGAATTGACCCGACGTCTCGTCCTTGTACTTTTACAGTACTTCAATATAATTTGATTTCTTTTGTCTTTTTTAAAGCCTTGTATTCGTTTATTAAACTTGTTTATATACGAGCTTCTACATTAGAGGTGTACCAAAAACCGGTTGTAGCACCGAAACCAGTTTTTTTTAAACTGGTTTTAACATGAATCAAACCGTTGGTTTGTATACTGGTTAGAATTCTTGATCTTTGAAACCAGCTTAAGCCGGGTTTTTTTAGTCTAACTTGGTTTTTAATCAAACCGAACCAATTAGTACCAGTTTAGGTACCCCATCATACAAAACCGGTTCAATTAAAAACCGATACACCTCTATAATCTAGATAGAGAAGAACGGGTACAAAACTAAAATTAAAATGAAAATGTCATTTTAAGCAGAGTTATCGCCAGCCCACACCTATTTTTATATTTCAAAAATGGACCAATAAATCCAAAAACCGGGCCGTCAGCCGTTGGGCCTCAGCCAATGACTAGTGGTCACGTGGATGATTGATCCCGAATCCCGCAATATTTACGCAACATCACGTGCGCTGATTTAACGCGTTTTTTTGACTTATTCGGAACCTTCTTTCCTCTATTCTTCTTCCATTTGTTTTAAAAAGATTTTAGAAACGGTACAAGTAATATATTTTATCTAACTAATAGTTATGAGTGTAATCGTGTTGTTTGTTTCAGCTTTTAATGGACTGTAGTTCAGGTTTTTTTTGGTTCGGCAATTAATGATTTAAACTTTTTGCAAGCGGATATTAAATAGTTTAGACATTTGTCTCTAAATGGTTAAGACTGCTTATCTGAATTGGTCATATTTGCCTCTAAATGCTTAAGCATTATAATGGCTTTTAATGGTGTAGACTTCTTATTGGTTAAGCACTTACTAATTTAGAAGTTGTCAAACAACCACTAAGTTATTGAAACGTAAAAGCCGATTGAATTTGTTACACGAATCTTATAGAATCTCAACACGGTACCTTTACCCAAAATAATAATCTCAAAGAGAGAAGGATTGAGATCAAAACTTAGAGAGTTCGACTTTGAAAAGGTAAACCTTTTGCGAATGTTCAGAAAAAGCATGGATTGGCAGACATGTGACATCGCATGGTCCGTTGAGCCTATGTCCATGTAATTTTGAAGTTAGAGATGCTAAAAGATAAAGGCTAGTTACATACAAGTGTGAATTTTATAGACACATGAAATTCATTTGATTGATTTCATATTTGATTTCATATTTGACTGTAAATTTCATAAAAAATGTCATACAACTTAGTCAAGTGACCATTAAAGTTTGGATACATGTTATTTTTTATTTTCTTTTTTTAATAAAGTTTTATATAGAGTCGTTCTTTAAATATTAAGTGTTTGTGTTTTAGATTTAAGTAAAGTGATCATTAAGTAAATTGTTTGGTCACTAAATCCATTTCATTTTTACAGGTTATAACTAGGGACGGACTTACCCTTTAGCCAAGGTGAGCGGTTGCACCTGTTGAAAAAAAATGTGTATATTTAGACAAAAAAACCTAACCATACCACTTGAAAATATGATTGAATACATCATTCGCACCCTGATAAATAATTTATAGATCCGCTACTGGTTATAAGGCGTTCTTTGGAAAGCTACCTATCAGTCGTTTAACTTTTCTTTGTCAGAATTAATTTATAAAGTTTGTAAGGTTTGTTTCTATTATCTTCATTTCCTATCATTAAATATTTAATTGAGGTCACACTTTCTGAAATGTTCTACATCATATGAGTGATGAGAAGAATATATGAGATAAACTATATTTGCTATTTGTTTAACTTAATTCGTAAGATACAATTACTTTATTAAAAAAAATATAGAGAGACATATTTTCATGTAATTCCGGTACTAAAATATGTTGTGCCTTTGCCCAACTAAATTATTTTCTAAAATAAATTAAGACCAATTATTAACAAACACATATCCGCATAATTCCTTAAAAATAAAACACATAATTGTCAGAGTAAATTACACGTACCGGCATACGGTCCGTATTTCACTTGCATGGTTCATGTGATAAGATCATATTTCGTTTTTGATTATATTTGAAGAATTCACAGACTTAATCATCACTGTTTGCCCGCCTATAAGACATGCGCTGAGGACAAGTAAGCGAGGGGCGCCAACCAGGTGGAGTGTCACCTTGGTTGCGCATACCACAACGGCCAGGCGCGAGCGTGGGCACTATCAGGAGGCGTGAGTGTGGTAGCTGGCGTGAGTGGGCTTGTTTAGGGGTGTTTTGGGGCGTTGTTGGTAAAGTTACAACAACAGGCTCAAGTGAGGGGGGCACGAGTGGGCCAGGTGATAAGTAAGCATCTAGTTAAAGCAATGTGTCCTGATATTAGATGATAAATCCGGGTTGTGACTTTAGCCACAACATATAGTCTAACACAGTTGATTCTTTGAATGAAGACGTAAAAACAATACCTTAAACACACTTTTTTTTTCTCGAGTGAAGGCTATTGAATTATTCCAAAATCTTGTCATTACTTCATACCCCACTAATTGTTTGTTGGGAAAAAATCAACTTACACATCAAAATCAAACCTATGTTTAGGTATTAATTACTCTTTTTGGTTTGGTTTTCAAATTAAAGGCTATCATCATTCCAGATAACGACTTGGATTGAATGGCGCCATTGATGTAACACTCGCTTTAAATTTTTAAATAAATAAAGCGAGTTATTTATTTTTGAGATAAATTAAATAGATTATATAATTTATTGTTTGAATGGGCTATGACATAATCTAAAAGTTTTCACATTTAAACCGATCAGCACCCTCCTCTCATAGCTGAGGTGAATCATGGGAAGAGATGATGATGTAGCGTTAAGTAGGGATAAGATCGGTAATGCATTGATACTAAACCGAAAGTCTTAGTCTAGAAATTTACCAAAAATGGGTACCGGTATCGAAAGTACTCAGTACAGTACGATACGATATTCGAAGGTAACAAGACGGTAAAATACCGTACCATACCAAAAGTATTGATCCCGTAAATGCCAAATGTGGGTATTGAATTGGTACCAAAATTCGATTATTACAATACTGGAAGCGAATTGGTCATCCTTGGCATTGAGGTGATGATAGTGAGGGATGAGTGATGGGTATGAGAGTCTGTGTGTTCCATGGCGGCAAATATGTGCGCTAACAGCGCTACAGTGTTGGGTGAAACGGGCGTTGCCCCTCACAATTGTGAATCCCCTCGTGGGTGTTAAGAGCGCAAATTCCTTTAATTTATGCACTGTTAGTTAATAATTAGTATACAATCCAATCATTCATCCTCATCTTACTATTTCATTTTTCACTTTTTTATTACTCACCTTACAAAATTTCATCCTCCACACAACAAAACGTAAGTGAAAGGTGAAATGTGAAATCATAATTGCCTATGTAGTAACACTTTTCTTTTTCATATCGCCCCACTACAACACATAGTCTAACCGATGACTTTAACTCAGCCTCTCGTTCACACAAAGACCACTATATCTAAAGTAATACTAGCAGGTTCGATCCGGTTTTCAAAACACTATACCTAAGTAAACGTTATCTTAATATTAAACACGTAACACACAGGTTCGATCCGGTTTTCAAAACACTATACCTAAGCAAACGTTATCTTAATATTAAACATGGGAAGGTCTAGGTCTTTTGTTAGTCCCTGATTATTAGCTACCAACTCCATATTAAACGTTAAACAGGAGTCAGGAAATAGGGTTTTGTTTTGTTATTTATTGTAAATGTAAATTAATTTAAATATTAGATGAGATAAAGATATGCTACGTAGAAGGTATCTTCTGCGTAGTCTATATTAACTAGGGAGCTATTATTTTAAGTACCCTCTACAAAATCATAGGCCATGGAGCATTATTTATTTAATGATGCAAAAATATAAAATAAACTTGGAACAAAAGACAAATTGGATTTAAATAATCTGATCTGATTGTTTTTGGCGAATAATAATCCAAACAGAATTTTTTCCCGATAGTGTCCCATCTTTTTCATTTTGTTTGTATAATGGTCTGCCGTTAAAAAAAACATAATTGAGTTAAGTTTTTTTTTAAATTACCAACCGATGTTTTAGGGCTTTTGATTATAACGGGGATACAAGTCTACTGATGTAAAACTTACCTCGAAACAAAGCTCCAAACGACAAAAACGGTGCTTCGATTCGGGTGTTTAAACTTCCAATTAACAAGAATCAAGCCGTTTGGAGCACCGTTTATAGGTAAGTTTTACATCAAGCATCAGTTTGTAATTCGGAAAAAAAATTAACTCTGTTAAGTTATTTTTAACAGCGGACCATTATACAAGCAAAACGAAAAAGGTTGGACCACTGTCGAAAATAAACTCAGTTGGGATTATTATTGGACAAAAATAGTCGGTTCGGATTATTTAAATCCAACTTGCCAAGAATTAATGGAAACAAATTTTAAGAGAAGTGTGTGCTTTGGCCATCCTGTAAAACAAGACAAGAATATAAGCATACGATTCTGATCCTAGGAACCATGAGGAATAAGGTTTATGTTCCAAACCATAGTACTAGAAAAGCTTAAAAACAAGGCATATAACCAGCCAAGTAGCATTATAAAACAAAACAACAAAAAGAAAATCTTGTAGAAAACTGATTAACAAATTTAATGACAAAAATTAAGGTTATTGTATGACCTATAACTCTAATCAAATCCACTGTTACTCCATAAGGTGTACAATGTGTGAACAACAAACACATACACAAATCAACCAAAACCTTAAATCTGTTGTTTCAGTGTCACATCGATTATCCCAATTCGAGATTTAGGCCTGTAATGTTCATCTGTGTCCACCTCCTCAATTTCCTAAAAAACACAAATTCAAAAATTAAACCAATCTACGATTATTTATTTTCATTTCAAACGCAACAAAGAACATACATGAACAATTGTACTATTATAATTACCTGAACAATATCTTCTCCCTTTATTACGCGTCCAAACACATTAAACTTTGCATTTAGATCTGGAATTGGTGCGGTCGTGATGAAGATATCGAATCCTTCTTTATCATGTTTAGTATTTGATGTACCAAGCATAAAAGCTTCATGTTTTAATCTGGATGGAAAAATAATGATGATGAGTAGAGTAAATTATGCATTGAAAACGATGGTTTGTGTGAATTTAAATAAACCTTTTCTCAAGCTGATTGTAGTGCTTCTCTCTAGAAGTCCAGTCCTCAATAACCGCATGATTTTCGGCGTCACCTCCTTGGATTACGAAATGTTTCACTAGCGTTGAAATAGCATTCCCTTAAAGTGTCCCTTTTGGCTGCAAAACATATTCAACAAAATATGGAGAGAAAAAATCGCATTAAACTAATATAATATTAATAGATGGCATGACATTACTGTTTATACATATACTCACCAGCATCAATAAATTCATCCACAATTTCAGGTGAGCCTTCGTTGTAAAGTTCCACAGTAATCAAACCTTTGGAAGTGTTAAAAATCTGGATATACAAGTATGCCAAAACACACAAAGAAAGACAACAAGATAGTAAAGTATCAGAACCACAACCGTTGAGCTGAAAGATATCCAAATGGATTGTTTTTCGTGCAGACACAGAAACTTACAGCGTATTTAGGAACGTCAGATTTCTTTGAATCTAAAATGTCATCTTCAACCTGTGGTAGATTAAAGTTACAAAATTTTACAATATACCTAGTGGAACAAAATATTACCTCACCGTTTGATGATACGTTGGAAAAAAAACACCATTAAAGATGTTATCATGTAACCTACTTTCCCAATACTTTTTTCGTAATCATGAGAGCCCGCTAGGAAATTCTCGAGGCCCCACCAATGGCCTTCAAGGGGTTAAGGCAGAAACTTCCCCAATAGTAGACACGTGGCATAAATTTAAATGCCCCTAGACTAAGAAAAACAACAACATGGACAAGCATTTGTACCTGAAAATTTGATGTTCCTTCCTCTGTTTGCATTATTGACCTAATAATAACACACAAACCACTCATTAGGTACCTTTAGCATGTATCGTATACGTATAATCAAACCCTAGTTCTTGCAATATTTGTAATCAACCCCTATCAAAACACGCTTTTTGCCATTCCCAGTGCCGATTAAAAAGTGGGATAGTTGTAAGGCACGGTAGAGGTTATCAAACAAAGCATTTATTAACTGCTATCAAGTTTCAACAAACCTTTGAGACCAGTGTCTGTATGTAGCAAAGAGGAAAAACACCATGACGACCGAAACAACACTGTACAACGCAGCAACACTGATATTACTTGGTGCTTTCTTCTTTTTGCTTTGCTGTAACAAGCTTGAGGTTTAATCCTCGCCATGAACGACAAAACCTATAGAGATTACCGTATCTCAACGTACACACTTCAACAAAATAAAGACAAATGAGCGTTAACTCAGGTCCAAAATCCAAATCAAGTTAAGAAAATCCCCAAAACATGTAGGAACCATTCATATATAAATCAAAATAAAACAACTTTATTTGAATTACAATACAATAATCTAAAGGAAAACAGTAAATTACAATACAGATTACAACTGAAATAAACCAAAATACAAGAATGTGTAAGAAAAACAGAAAATCTATGACTAAGGATCATGTTTAGGCCTGTAAACGAACCGAACGTGCATGAACTGTTCGTGAACTTGCTCGGCGGGAAGTTCATTTATGTTCGTTTATTTAATAAACGAACGAACATGAACACACATTTTGTTCGTTCATTTATGTTCGTGAACGTCCGTTTATGTTCGTTCATTTGTGTTCATTTATATTCGTTATTTACATTATGTTTTTATGTTCGTTCATTTATGTTTGTTCGTTTCAATTTAAATACATAAGTAGTTATGTTTATACACATATTAAACATAAAAGGAACTTTTAATACTCATATATAGTATACATTCATTATATATATATATGATAATTGGTATTGGGCTTTCTAGTAATAAAATTGGGTTTTCCAATGTAATTTATTGTAATTAATCACTAATTACATAAAAAAAATTACTTTATTTTAGTAAATTATGTTCGTTGGTGTTCATTTATGTTTCTTCAATTATGTTCATTTGTGTTGTTTCTTGTTTGTTAAATTGTGTCCATTTAAGTTTGTTTGTGTCTGTCCGTTTACTTCGTGAATTGTTCGTTCAGGTTTTAAACGAACGAACACGAACAAAAAAAATGTGTTTGGTTATAAGTGGTGTTCGGTTAAAGTAAAATGAACGAACATGAACATGCCTCTGTTCGTGTTCGTTCAGTGCCCTAATCTTGTTAAATATGGGCCTCTTAAAACAAATTTCGAGTCCGCCAAGAGAACTCCTCGCTTGAGAAACAAATTTAGGGCTGTAAATCTGTCCAGAGTTGGTGAAAACACTTTATTTTTCACTAACTTTTCCAACATAACATAAGATCCAATAATATAGTTTCCTAGCAGATCTTTAGCAGTGGAGATATCAGATATGGTAGGTTGATTCGAATAAGTTAACAAAGAGGAGTTTACAATTTATTTAATAAAGATAACTAAGGATCATGAAGTTAGCAGAATCTGCAACGGTATTGAAGAATTTAAATGCATAGAGAACATGAACCCTAGAAAATGAGAAACATCGAAAGGGGGTGAATTAATTACCTGAAAAGAAGAAGCAAATCGTGTTGGAGAATTGCGGTTTCGATGTAGATTCTTCTAACACAAATCAACAGACATGCTTTCGAATTCGAAATACAATAATATCTTCCTTCCTTCATCGGCATTTGTCGTTTTGGGCCCATCATCCCGAGGATTATGGGCTGGGCTGGGCTGGATTGGTTACTGGAGATCCAGTTAGTTCCTCTTGACTTCTTTAGACTAGTGCGCTATATACCATTATTTAACTAAGGGAACGTAAACATAATAGTAAAAATAACAATTAATGTCAGGAATTCTTTTGATTTTGATTCGGTCATTAGTACAACTTACCAAAGAAACAAAAACATGATACGACCAATAATACCGAAACATGATCGAAAATAAAATGAAACAATCGTACGACTTTGTCGTCATATTGACGTTTCTACCATTTACTAAGGAACTAACATATAAATAACATAGTCAGAATTTGATTGTTGTCTTATACAGCATACGAAGAGAACAAAAGTAGAACAAATAACGAGATTGTTACATCGATCAACAATAAAGAATATCAATCGCGGTACCAACGTTGTTCGGTCAGTATTAGACCGTTCGTTTTGCTACATGTACAACACCAGGTTCGATTGAAACTTAAAAAAAGAAAAGAAAAACCAAAAAAATAAAGGAAAGGTGAAAAAAAATTTCATAAAAGACAAAAATCATAAAAAGTAAACAATCATTGTAACTAATAAGTTCATAAACTATATATATATAATATAATAATTACATGTTTTATTAAAGGAAACACTTTTTTATATCTGAATATCACATAGCCAAACATTTGAAAGGAAGGATTTGAACCACATCATTTTTGCCGTTATCTTTATATAATTTGCATTTATTATATTAGTTGCTTAATATTGAATTCTCTTTTCTTTTATTAGTATTTAGATACATGCTATTAGATTTTGTTCACCATCTTTTATGACCTTTGTATTTTTATTTTACTAGCCTCGTTGATATGATGAGAATTTACAATGAAGCATGTTTACATAATAAACCAAAAGCCTGTATACAACAAGTTATTTAAATTACATTTTCGTCTTCTTATCATTTCGTTTGAGAGTGACCAATTTCATTTAAGAAAGTGCTGTACTTATTTCCGAGTTTTTGAGTCATGTCGAGCATGGCACATAACATGACTACACAAAATACAAAATCTGTATAGGTTGTTCATTTCGGCCCAGTCCTGCAAGTTCTCAATCTAACCTGCTGAGATTTGACGGTAAACTAGTACTTGCAAAGGATGCTTGTTCAGTTGTTCGCGATCATACAATGAAAGCTTATGCAATTTATAATCCTCATCACCAAAGAAAAAACAGATGCCAATTTTCAACAATTAGAAAGCTTGTTATATAATAATGTAATGCGCCGTAAACTCCACAGAATTAACTGTGATTCTTCTATCTACCAATGCCTGTACCTTCAAGCACTAGCAGATGGTTTCAGCCTGCATCTTTTCATGAACTGCTTTATAGCATTGCAAACTACAAAGAGGTAGCCTTGATTTTGAATCTCGATACTTGTACACGTTGGTACAGGATGGTCCAACACACATTTCTCTTGATGGGGGGTAACTGCAAAAAAAAAAGAACCCGTATAATAGATGAATTGTTCATTTTGATTTTTTTGAAACCTTAAAAAATAATATGTTTTATTACTTTAGACTTACCAGGTAGGTATTGAATTAAAAATATGTGGCAAACCAATATCTTCCGCAAATGCAACAGTAGTTCCAGTTGGTCCAATAACTGTCCGAATAGTGTTGGGTGCTAGTATTTTTGCATTGGCAGCCTTTTCCTAAAGATACGAACGAAAGAAAAAACATAAAATTGTTAAAAACCACATGGTTGACTATCAACCAACAAAGTCAACATGACCCGTACCTGCGCCAACTCTTCCTGGCGCTTCTTTAATTTGTCTTCTCGTTTCTTCCTGCTTGAATCTTGACCAAGTATCTTCCTAATTGCTTCAGCCTAAACAGTTTTTGCACACAGTATAAAAAAGATAAAAAAAAAGACCGTAAAAATTTGGTCAAGCCGTCAAGGTAAGTCAAACCTCTGATTCACGAGCTGCTTTCTCATTCTGAATCCTGCGTCTTTCGGCAGCCTCAGCTTTCTTAAGTTGCTGCTCCACATCAGTAAGTTTCTCCTTTTGCTCTGTATATATTAAAAGCAAAAAACCACAAGCAAATTATGAATCCAAACGGTTTAGCGTAATTGTGTTTTGGAGCTTTGGTTCACATTGTTTGTAAAAACTTACTTCGAGGTGCAGCAGGTGGCAATCCGTTTGGAAACTCGATTTGAGTAGTGGCAGAAGCAGAATCCTACCAGAACGTATTGCACGTTGACGTGACGTGAGAGTTGTTTCCCTCTTAGCTACATTTGAAGAATCGGGAGAATCGTTTCGAGGATTTCTTTCCCTTGTTTCCTTCGTTTTCATTATCAGATATCAGATCTTCCTCCTCGTAATCTGTGTCAACAGAACCACTATCTCTGCCTGACGTTAATGGGCTCGGGTCGTCTTTAAACACTCTAGAAAGACTCCTGTGTTTCTTACTCGAATCATCATCGTAATCTCTACTTCTAACGCTTCTCAGTTTTTCAAGATACCGTATCTCATCATCGTCTTCGTCAACAAAATCACCATCTAAAACACGTTTTTTCGGTACCCTTTTGCTCTTTCTAGTGCTGTCTGTTTTTTCAGTACCCATTGAAGCGTTTTCTCTCCCGAGGGTAAAACCGACCCTAGAGAAATCCTTCCAAGGAATCCCTTGTAACCCGATCTTTTTATCTAAACACGGAGAATCGTTTTCATCGGAATTGTCCTGAAATTGTTAAAACAAATTAAGTAACTCCAGAAAGTAATTAAAAGTAAAGAACTTTGAAAATTCGATTTTAATGGTACAGCTGGCTGTTTGCTTTGGAACGGACCTTGACCTTCTAAACCGAAACAGCCAAGTTGACTCTCCTTTGTGTAGTTTTTATTTTAAATGTTGAATATGCAGTTATGTGTGTCTAATATTCATGAACCAACCATCTAATAAGCTTGAATATCTAACTCAAATACTGATCTTTATATAGGGCTGCAAACGAACCGAACAAATCCTTGTTCGAGTTCGTTCGTTAAGGATATAAGCGTGTTCCTGAACACTAACCGAACGAGATTTTCTGTTTGTGTTCGTTCGTTAATTTTGAGTAACGAACATAAATGAACATATTCACGAACATAAATGGACGAACGCGGCCTCTGTTCATGTCCGCTCATTTAACTAAACGAACAAATTCGTGTTTGTTCATTTATTGAATGAACGAGCACAAACAACTTCCCGCCGCACGGTTCATTAACTATTCGCTGAACATTTGGTTCGTTCGCAGCCCTATCTTTATATAATTAACTAAAAACGCGGCCTCTGTTCATGTCCGTTCATTTAACTAAACGAACAAATTCGTGTTTGTTCATTTATTGAACGAACAAGCACAAACGAACTTCCCGCCGCACGGTTCATTAACTATTCGCTGAACATTCGGTTCGTTTGCAGCCCTATCTTTATATAATTAACTAAAAACAGCCCAAACTGAATCGTTTTTTACTGGTTTGACCAATCCCACCGCCCAACCAACTAAAACAGCTGGCCTCGGCTTGCCGTTTTTCTAAACCGTAAAGTTTGCCCAAAAATTCTGTCGAAACCGGCTGAACCAGATCGTGTAGTCGTGTACACCCCTAAAATTGGGTACACCACAAAATAAGATCAATAACCAAATGTAAGGAAAAACATACAAACATGAGTTGTAAGCATATCCAAGCTCAAAAAACATATACATGCCAAGATTATAAAGCGACAAGAGTGGACAAAAGAGCAATTAAAACATACTGTACCTGAAGAATCAACTTTGGCCGAGTACGAGGGGCATCCAAAGATCCTGAATTCTTCGAAGTCGCCGAATTAAACTTGGGTTGAAGAGTCCTTGTCACACCACCTAACTTGAGTTTAACCTTTTTTAATTGATTTTCATTTGCATCTATCGAGCCACCATTGCTATGCGATTCATTACTATATCTCTTATTTGAGTATTCACTTTCTGATCTTGTAATGCATTGATTAAGATTGAATACTTTTCTCTTAGGATTAGCATCAACGGCATTCTCGTCACTTGATATCTTTCCAGCTTCATCTGAAGGTGGTGTTGATGATAAAGATGATTGATCATGGTTTTCAGGTAATGCCGGAACCTCGGGTTTCGGTCTTCTGCTGGTTTGGGTCCTCTTTCTTTTAAAGGTGTTCCCGGTGGCTTCAAGTCGAGGACCTCCAAACTCATCCATGTTGGCTTGCTTTTTAGCCAATAATTAGATATTGGCAGAAAGTCGCAAAATTGTAAGCCCACTAATACAACAAGTTAGAGCGTAGTAAACGGTCCTGCAGAAAAATACTGAACAGTAAGCATCGTAATCTTAACAATCCTTGATGACTCACAGGCGACAAATTTCTTAATCAGAATGAAATTTGGATACAGATAGTTGTCCAGCGTACATATGTTCTTTGAAGTTAAAAGTTGTAACATATGATCACACATGCATATACATTGTTCCCAAAAACTTTAAGGAATTTATAATTTATTTTTCACAGATATACTCATATACCAAGTTCCCACACTTGCCCATTAGCCGATGATGAACTAGTAAATTCATTATACCACAAACAAAAATTTAAATCTGCTTATTGTGTCTATCTGGACCTTTTATACAATTTAACTGTCAAAGTAAAAGTTTCAAAGAAACCATATCATAAATGTAGTACCCATCTAGTTATCTACCACAAAAAAATCAGTACTTTACGATCATGGAATTTATCAAAAGGTTGACCAGACAAAGTAATCGAAGTTTAGCTTTAGTAACAAAAATATCAGGCACAGTCACGACATACAGATCATTAATATTAAGTAACCGAATCGAATTTTAAAAACACAACTGTTAAGGTCACGAATGCTGATACACCATAAAAAAGGCAAACATTCTTTAGTAACAAAACTTTAGCAGCTTAGCAGTCCATATAATAAAGTTATTACTGCAGCAATCAAAATCATAAAACAAGCTAGTCACATTTATAAAATATACTACAAGCCGATAAAAACAAAACGAAGCAGGTACATGTCTACTGTCTAGACTTCTTCTCCATGTCAAATCGGGTCCTTTTGAAACAAAAAACTTGATTACAAATGTAATAATATCCAAAGCTAATTGTGTAAACCGTCCCCTTTAAAGAATGGAAAACCGTATAACATCGATTTTAAAACTCAACCGTACCCGATCGACCATCATAAGCCAACGAATAGCATTCTTTTACGAACAGATACAAAGATACAATGCAACAAAAAGCAAAAACAACCCACAAAAGGTGAAACACCATAGAGAATAAAAAAACGGATCCTTTCCTGTTTTAATTAATTAGCATCACATATCAAAATCAAATAAACAACCCCATCGAAAACCAAAAGAAAACCCAGAACCATAAACATCATACACATTACAAACACAGCAAAATCCACAAAATTGACACAAACCCAACTTAGGGCATACACATCAATCCAATCCAATCCAATCAAACCAACAAAACAACCCAAATCAAAGTTGAAACTAAAGAATTACCCAGTAAAAAGATTCAAAATTAACACACCACCAATCACCGACAGAGCGAACAGGTCGAAACCCTTGTGGGTTGATAAAGGGGACCGTAGGTTAGAAAAGACACACAAAGAAAGTGATGATCGAATGAAACACAGGGATGGTTAATTGAATAATATAAAAGGGGGAAAAGAGAGGAAGGTGAAATTAGGGTTTGAGAAATTGGGGGTGGGGGTGAGGGTGGGTATAGTGGGAAAGATACGGGGTGAAGACCGCTCGTAGTCGTAGTAATCTTCTCCATTTTTTGATTCCTTATGATACACATACGAGAGACCCTGTGATTGATTTTGCTTACTCGGTTTGACCCGGATCCAGAATCCGTTTTTCTACCCAAGCCCACCCGCAACTTCTCTCTCATCTCCTCCGTTCCTTCTTTCCCACTTCGGTTCTCTCTCTAGATTAACGGTCTTTTTTCCTGAAAGTATATGCGTATGTTAGAGTTTAGACCTTTCGCTCATGCTAGCACAGCCCATAGTTTTAATTGTAACTAGTGCTTATTCCCCACCGGGAACGACGGGAATCTGGTTGTATCGATTTGGTTCGTTATAATACCGACACTCACTAATGCAATTGAAAAAGAAAACCTAACATCAATCAAAAACAACAAAAGCGAATATCAATACTAATATTGTTCAGTTGATATTGGTTTGGTTCGTTTGCGTTCTATGTTTAATTTTTTTCAACATTGCGATATAGAGTTTACTGAAAACGAATATTGCGCGGCTATCATACCAAACCGAGCCGGAACCGACTGAACAGCATTTGTATCGATACTGGTATTTATTTTTATTGTTTTTGTTTTCGATAACCGTACTAAATTGAACTGAACAATATCAGTACTTGTATGTATTCAGTGTTATGGTTTTATGTTTGATAATGGAATACCGTGCCGCTACTTTAGTGAACCAAACGAACAACAACGGTTTTGGTATCGATGTTTATTTTATTGTTTTCTCTTTGGATAAACTAATTTGTATCACTACTGTAGCGTAATGAACATCAAAACTGGTACCTAATTCATTTTTATGGTTTCCGGTTAAGAAAAATTTTCACTTATACAACTCTATTTGCGACGACAAATGAATATCGGTACCGGTACCATGACAATCTGAACCGATCGATATCGTTCGAACAACCTCGGTGCCGGTATGATGTTTGTTGGTCAATTTTAATTTCTATACCGAATGCATATATCGTACCAGGTACTGTAATGAATAGATATCAATCTAGTACACGCGGTTACGTACGCTCACAACGCGCAAACAAATAACTTGGAATGGTAAAAAGATAAATAAACATGGATACGAATTTAGAATTTATTTTAGAATTACTAAAAGTTCAAATTGACAATAAATCATGCCCGCCATAGTGTAAACACATGTTAATTTCCATACCGAATGCATATATCGTACCGGTACTGTAATGAATCGATATTGATCCTGTACACATTGTAACGTACCTCACAACACGCGAACAAATAACTTGGAATGGTAAAAAGATAAATAAACATGGATACAGATTTAGAATTTATTTTAAAATTACTAATAATTCAAATTGAATAATAAATCAGGCCCTGATAATGTACCGTCACAACGTGAAGCAAAATGGTAAAATGTAAATAAACATAGGTATGGTTATAAAATTACTAAAAGATCAAAATGTATAATCATAAAACACCATTAAAAACAAATACTTAAAAATTGTTGGTTACTATTCTGTATTCATCCCTCTTTGTTTTGGGAAGGTGGTACAGCGCCAAAGAGATAATGGCGCCTCAGTGGCGCTCCTTTAAACACCGCCCTCCATGGCGCCATTGAACAAAATTTTGAATCCTTGCAAAAATAATCAAGGCGCCAAACAAGAAAACCTCTCCCTACACATATATAACCCAACATCTATATAACCCGCACTATACATTTAAGTTATATAACCTCATTTTCTTACACAATTATCAGTTTCTTAAAAAAAATTAAGGATTTTGAATACCCATTAGCCATTACGTGATTTTAAATACTAGTACTCATTACGTGACTTTAATACCCAGTGCATGACTACGTGATTATATCTTTTTTGTTTTGTCTACCGCTTTCTATAGTTTAGACTCGGTACCCATTACGTGATTTTGAATACTCAGTACATTACTATGTGATTTTTGCTCTGTTTTGTCTACTGCTTTCTATAGTTTACTGTTCTATAATTCACAAAGCTTGCGGATTAAGATTTTTATATTTGTATCACTTTCCGAAAGAAATGATTATCATTTCTGAAAGAGTAAACTTCGTTTTGCTCCCTATGGTTTGTTGTTTTAATGGTTTTGTCCCAATCATTTAAAAATAGTCATTTTCCTCCAAAAGTTTAATATGTTTTTTCCATTTTGCCCCCGCCTCTAACTCCATCTAAAGTATTCGTTAACTAAAAGGGCATTTCAGTAATTTTATAAATGTTTAGTAAATTTATATTAAAATTCCAATTCCAATACTTATAAATGTAACTTTCTTCTCCGTCACCACCACCATCCATCCATACTCCGGTCCACCACCGTTTTCCACCGTCTCCGTTGCCGTAACCGGCGGCCTAGCCGAAATCAGAAACGACTAGACTACGAACTTCAAATCTATTCAATACTCACCCTCAAAGAACAATAACCCCAAATTTTGAACCTCAAAATCAAACCAAAAATACCCAAAACCTTGAACCTCAAAATCAAACAAAAAATACCCAAATTCACTGTTCACCAGCACTCCCTCTCTCCCCCTCTATCTTTCTCTAACTCATTGAATCAACCCAAATTCTACTACCACCACCACAAAAATCAAACCAAAAACTCCCTAACTCACTGACGAGATTTGAAACCTCCACCATGTCTGTGGAGATTGAAGGAGTGAAACGTAGGTGCTGGAGCAATCATGGTGCTGACGCAATCTAGGTCTACGGCGATGATGGTGCAACAATGGAAGTGGCCAAATCTGAAACCTCTACTCACCGGCTAGATCTGAAACCTCAACCACTCGCCAGTGCTGATGGCTTTGGTTGAAGACGCCGCTGAAGAACAGGTGATAGTGCGACAATGGTGGTGATGATGGTGCAGCAATGGTGGTGATATTGATGAACGGAAAATGATGGTGGTGGAAGGTGCTCATGGGTGAAGGTCGGCCGGTGGTGGCTGGAGTCTAGTGGCGGTGGAGTTGGTAGAGAGAGGAGACCGAGAGAGGAAAACGGTGAGTGTTTATCATGAACTAATTGTTTTCTTTGCCACAATTTTGTTGGTTCAGTTTACAATGTAAACCAAAAGACAAACGATTGAGAGAGGTATTGTTGGTGTGCATCATCATCCACATGAACTAATTTTATAATGTAAAATAATGTAAGATTGATATATGTTTAGGTGAAAAGACTCAAATGCCCATATTTTATCTATTAAATTACCAAAATACCCTTCTAATTAAATAATATTTTAGATGAAGTTAAAGACGAAGAGCAAAACAGTGATAAGTTAGTAAACTATTGGTGGAAAATGGCTATTTTTAAATAATTGGGGTAAAACTGTTAAAACGACCAAACCACATGGAGCAAAATAGAAGTTTACTCTTCTGAAAATATGCAGCAAATAGTTATCACGTAAACAACACCTGACAAACAAACATTAGATATTATATAACACGTGAATATCTATTACTTAGGTACACCTCAGAACACAAACATGTAACAAAAAAATCTAAGAAAATGCAGCTTCAACAAACATGTGTTTCTTCTTGGGGTAACCCATACCAAGTGCATGATTGATATACACCTTCCCATCCTTCACCATGGCTGCAGTTGCAAACCTATGTGTTATCACAGGTGACCTTCCAACAACCGAACCGGTTAACCAATCATCACCGGTCTCAACTAGTTTCACACCAGTGACTCCAGCCACAACAAGTTTTAGTGGGTGACAAAAGTTCCAAACCATCTGCAAATGTCAGCTTACTGTCAACTTTAATCACACTGACTGAGTTGTCATTATTGATTTCAACCTTGAAAAGGGTTCCTGTGATTGTGTGCGCGACAATCAGGTACCCGTTTGGATGGTAGATGATCCCATTAAGGGTCATTATGTCATTGTACCATTCTTTAGCGTGGAAAACCGGGTTCTTTATGATCGATAAGAGTTGACCGTTACCCCGACTTTCCATATTTGAGTACCTTTGACGTCTGTTACGTATGCATTTCCTTCTGCATCAACGGTAACATCATCTGCACAAGTTTTTCCATCGCCTGCTAAATGACAATTTCTGTTATTACTTTAGTTTATGAGCAAAACCTGAAATTTAGTATATACCTAAAGTACGACAAAAAAGTGTAATTTACTCTTAAATAAAAGAGTGATCAAACCTGAGGGACTGAGGTGAGTGTAAAACAAGCGTTCCCACGAATCCAGATCATAGGCTGCAACTGCATGGTAAGTGTTGCCAAACACATCGCGATGGCCACCAACACTCGGTTCCTCGGGCGGTCAATGAAAACACCACATGTCCCGTTCCCAACAAAATCGGTATTTTTCACTACAGGGACCTCTTCCAGGACAACTTTTGGGTTGTGGTTGTCGGGAACATGGACAAGGCCGAGGCCCCCTGTGTCCGTGAAGGAGACGATGAAGCGACGGTTGACTTCGTCCCATTTGCTGGATTCTCTGAGCCAACTTGTGCTGTGAAACTGGTAGTAGTTAGTGGTCGGAGTGGCTGATTCGAGCGATATAATGATGGCTAATGGGACGGCTGTTGGAGCATAAGTAGCAACAAAAAGTTGGTGGAGCAAAAAAAGGAAGCCATTAGGATGAAGATACAAGAACAACTATATTATAGCATCTTATTAATATTACAATATCTTTTGGTCTTATATCACGTCTAGCCCGCAGTTTTTAATAATAAGCATTCTAGAAAAACAAACTGCATTTGTTGATACTTTTATTCTTTAGTAATAAATGGAGCATGGACATGTATATCATATCCCTTGATCCCATACAAAATAATAAGCAAAATTTGTAAAATCAGATGTCATGTCATATTTTTTCAGGTTAGAGGTAACTAAAAAATTGTTACGATAAATAATAAACAAAAATGTTAATTAGGTTATAAAAAAAGGTTGCATCAAATGATAGAGAAATTGTTATATTAAATGCCAAAAAAATTTGCCACACTTTCCATGCCGATATATAATCAGATGATGATTTCGGATTAATTCCCTTTATCCAATGTCATGTTACATGATTGTTAGTTTGTTACAGAAATAACTGTATGTATCTAATTCACATACAAGTTTTTTTTTCATTTCAAGACTAAGACTATAGGGATGATACAATTGACATCCCTTCATATCTACAATGCACAGCATCAGCCGATCACGTATACTCAGGAGCTGATATGGCACGTCTGTACGGCTGCCAAATAGCTTCTTCAAATAACAAATGACCAATTCTTGCTCCAAAAAGAGAATCTGAAACATGATAATATTGAGAAAAACAATATAAGTTAACATAATATCCACCTAAACCAAGAGAATATACGGACATACACATTTGTGTGCATACTTAGAGGTGGGAGAATGTGTGTTAATGACATAAGTTTTAATAGGATTAATGTCAACAAATAGCAACTTGCTTTCAATTTTTGTTCCATGTGTCATATTAGACATTAAAGTTATAATAAGCATTCCACTTGGTCATTTATAAAAAGAAAATGCCCATAATACCCCAAATGTTTCCACTCGGCCATTGTACGCGTCATTGTTGTTAACAATGTTGAAGTCACCGTACAAAGACTAATATACAACAAAAGGGGCCTCTTGTTATTTTACGAGTTAACGCCAAAACTTTTTTGTCCACATTTTTTTATAAAACTAAGATTTTACAATAATAACCTACTTTTTTTTCTTTTTCTAAGAAGCTATTTAAGACGTTGGTAAGCATTTAAATACCCTTGGGGCAACAGTCAACCCGTCGATTTCGTTTTTAGGCAAGTTTGATTTGACCCGCTGGAGATGTCATAGGGCCCAAATAGATCCGATTGTAAGTCAATGGGTCAAAGTTATCAACCGTCACTGGTCAACATATTTATCTTGAGCATAAATGATAAAATCAGAAATTACCAAAGTGATGATCTTGTATGAAAATGAAGACCATCAACTCCATTGTCTTCCCGCTCAGCAACAGCACCACCACCAGATGCAACAGCTTTATTCTCCAAGCCTTTAGTTTCATTGCTTTCATCATTTGTTGATGCAATATCTTCTGAAGAATTTGAAACACAGAATTTCTGTAGCCACCTGTCAGTCTCCCAAAGGACATGCATTATGCTCTCCCGTGATGAATAACCATGGCTCTCAAATGGTAGGATGACTAGGCGAGAGAGGGCCCCGTGACCTTTTAAAGCATTGAAGAAACGATCCGACTGCATCGTAATAATAATCCATAGTCACATGTATTGCAAAGAAAACTGTACTCTTTAAATGGGCACGTCAAAATGAGTAGCTTTTGTATGGGTCGTAACTGGTTGGTCGGGTTGTCTCATAGTTGTTAATAGCGAATAGTAGTAAATAGCGACAAGCTAGCTATACGCTATGTAGCGATAGCGAAGAAACAACGGGCGCTATTTTATAAACAGGATACACTAGAAGAAAATTTTAAAATATTTTATAAAAAAATCTGGTAAATATGGAAGAATATACGCTTCTTATTTCAATCCTGTAACAAAAAACCCTAAATACGCTTATCTTTTCAGTATATACTTGTGTTTATTAAAAAAAACCTATTTTATCGCTATTTCATCGCTTTTTTGGCACTAAACACCTTACAGCGGGAAGCCCCCGCTTCACTACGCTATTCGCTATAGCGAGCGTAACGACCGCTATAACAACTACGGGTTGGATTAACCCGGAACACATTTTGTCAAGAATTTTTCCTTTGTTTATAATCAACTAATGTGTTAATATAAACAAGAAATTTCCATTATTCCAGTATTAAACTTCTTAAATAAATGAATTAACACGCTTTTATGCACTAAAAATACACCTTGGACGACTTTCCATCCATTTCATGTTTATTAATTTTTTTTAACATTTGAGATAAAACATGCTATTTCATCCCAAAATTGTTGTCTACTTGTCCACATGTTCATCGGAATTTTGCTAACTAAAATCTACATTAACAGTGCATATCACAAATTGTGTTTTATGTTTGTGATTGACAATTTCAGGAAAGAGGGAGCCGCCTGTATAGACCCGTTCATAATAAGTAAATGGGCCAAAACTGTCACCTATAGTCATGAACTTTTTGTTTGCAGAGAAACAAAAATGACGTATTTTCACATTGCAGACTAAATATCAAGGAATAAGGTGTTAAATATTAAATCTCACCTGCATGGTTAAGGTTCCTGAATTATTGTCTTCTTCTCCATGAATTAGCAAAATGGGCTTCTTAATTTTATTGGCGACATGAAAGGACTCATCTTGATGTAAGTATCAGTAGCTTCCCACAGCGTTCTATCCTCACTCTAATGAAAATATATTCATAACATATATCCATAAATACATTATACATATCAAAGATTAAGTAAGTAAATTGATTTTTTTGTGACTGAAAGAAAAAAGAAAATGTTACCTGAAACCCAAAAGGTGTTAGTGTTCTATTATAAGCTCCTGAGCGAGCAATTCCACAAGAAAAAAGATGAGGGGCATGTGCTAAAAGATTTGCAGTCATAAATGCTCCATACGAATGTCCCCCAATAGCAATTTTGTCTGGATGAGCCACCTTCAGTTTTTGAAGAAAAATAGCATAAATTAGATTAATCCCAGGTACAGGTGGCAAGGTTAGGGGTCGTTGAGTAACAGTCTAAAATATATTCAAGTCAAAACGGGTAACTTTTAGCTCCGGCTGAAACGGGTTGGGTCGGGTCGCTCCACAACCACCTTTTGCCCATTTTAAGGACTTCTTTAACATATAATGTATTAAAAATTATTATGGCAGTAACAATGTAAATTAACCTATTAGTAATTAAATGGATCAGAAGAAAAGAATTTACCCCGCGGCGGATAACTTCCTGAACTGCAGCCTCTGCACTCCAAACAAGTTGTTCAACATAACTGCTCACGAAAAAAAAATCACATAAGTTAGTCATTAAACTTTGAGAAACAGTCATAAATAACCAAACAGGATTATGTCTTCATCCACAAAAGATTACCTATCATTTGCTTCTTCTTTTCCCTCACCAATGATAGGTATTGTGGGCCCAGACAATATCGCAAATCTGCATAACTTATGATATCATTAAACTGATCAAATACTAAAGGAAAATCATGTAACGAATTTTTAATATAAATTATTTTAATTTTAAATAAAATATTAAATAAACTAGTAATACCTCCTTGCCAACCAAAGCAACGGTGAAGTTGAACCTATGCCAGGAAACTCATTAGGTGAACCACGAACTTGACCCGCTGCTTCTTTATTCTTAAACTCACCAGGATAAGCCCAAACCAAACAAGGTAACGGGCCATCCCGTGACGGGTCATAGCCAGGTGGCAGGTACAAATTTGCCGTCAATTGCACCCCATCTCGTCTCTCATACCGCACCATTTCCTTGTGTAATGATGCCAACTGTGGGTATGGATGTGGAAAGCTAGTGATTTGAAATGCTTTCCTATCGGGCCATTGTTGTAAATAATATTGGGTGTTTTCAGTCTTTGACTCTTTGGAAGTCAACACTTTTAGCTCGTTCACGTTCAAGTCTCCTGCTGTTTGGTCCGACATTAAAGCCACAACACTCTCGTAATACTTCTCCTTGTCGCTCTGCCATATTCTCTCCTTATCTCCCGTATCTCTGAAATAAGTTCAGCCATATGATAGAACGATAACAATAATTTAGGGTTTTTACATCAAAATGTATACTTTAACCATTTTTAAAAAAATAATTTATTTGTATGTAACATACTTACATGTCAAAGAGGTCTAAGAAAGGTATGTTTCCTTCTGGGGTAGCACCACTTCCGTTTAGTAATAAATACGTCCCTTTTTTATCTTCCTTTTTAAATTTAGCAATGATATATGTTCCATCTGGAGTTCTCCTCAACATGGGAGAACCAGGGTCCGAGTATACATCTTCAGACGATCTATCAAATAATAAACGTGGGGTCTCGTGGGACCCAGGGGCAACCAACCACGTTCTTACACGTCGTGTTTTGTACCATGATTCATATACTAGGGCAAGTGAATCATCACACCAGCTAATTCCTCTGAAAACATTAAAAAGGTCGCATCAGCTACTTAACTTATTTGTAGCAAAATTACTGTGTAATTTATTTTAGATACTTACCCATAGCGAAGATCAAGCTTAAAAAAGATTTTTGGCTCTTCACCTTCAGAGGCATCGGCAGCTTGTGTGTAGACTATGTCACGAGGAGAAACTTCTACTTTAGCATCACCATCGTCTTGTGTCTCCACCCTTTAAAAAATAGCATTTATTTAAACCATTAAACAGGAAATAACACAATCTGGGGGTGTTTGACTTGGTGTTTTGAAGTCGCATATAATCCGTTTCTAGCGTTTGGGTATAGTGAAAATTATTCATATCATTTAGAGGTTAATTAATCAGCTTTGGAGCAGCTGCAAGCCTGCAACAAAACAGTTTCTGCTATGGAAATTATAATATTAGATAGATTGATTCATAATTAGAAGGTTACCCCTAGGGTAAAATAAACTATTTTCAATAAGCTGATAATCACATGATATGATTTTAAGCAAGAAGTATACATACCAGTAAAGATCCGAAGGCTTATCTTCTCTCCAATTCAAAGACCGCATGCCTTTTCTAACACTATTAAATGTAATTGGAATATCCTCAGCAAGAGGCAAATCACAAAGTGTTCTTATAAATTTCCCATCGGCGGACCACAAATCATCTTTTGTAGGGAATCTGCCACATGGCACGTTGAAAGAAAACGGCCTATGAATTGAGCTTAGTAAAACATATTTCTGATCAGGAGATGGATCAGTGACGTATATATAGCTGGTTCCCCGAATAATTTCACACTTCCATCTAAAGACACCAAAACAAGCTGTGATGTGGCGTAATATTCGAATAAATCTTCATCGTATTCATCTTTCAGCAAATCTTGGTACGTTCGGGATTGAACTACACTCTTTCGCTCGTTTGATTGGATTTTAGGACCTGAAGGGACTAATGGTTTTTTCGGTGGGCTTCCACGAGATAATGGGATTGTACAGACTAAGAGTGTAGAATCATTGACCCACACGTAACTGCAAGTCAACAGAAACAAATTATTGTTACCAAACAAGTTACTTTATTTCTTAATCGTTCGGATGCAAACCAGAAAATATAGGTGTCAGTTTTAACCCACTTGGGTTGTGTTCTATCTCTGACGGGTCAAATCAGTTAAACATAAGAAATTCCCTTAAAAAGATACGAATCGTTATGGTCTTATTGAAGTCACTGAAGTGTACTCAGCTGCAAAAGAACCTCCTAAATCATTTAGTTGAAAAGAGTGGAACAATATTGTAATTATATAGTGTGTATGGTTATGTTTAGCAAGTAATATTTATAAAAATGATAAATAAGAGTGTTTACAGCCTTACAGGTCAGACAGACCAGTCCTGTTCCGCTTGACTTGTACTAAAAGTTACCCGTTTTGACCCGTTACTCAACCCACCCGACCAACCAATTTTGCCAGCTCAGAAAGTGATCAATACTTGTCAAAAACTGCATTGAGAAACACATCTGGCGCGTGAAACAAGGGCTTAGCTTTTCCAGTTTCCACATCTGCAACCCATACTCTAAGCTTACTGCCACTATCGTCCTCCTGTTTCAGTTCATTTGTTAGATGATTAGGCCTTAGGGTTAGCAAGACTCTTTTATGTACAGAATCGTAGATAACTGGATGGTAAATCAAAATATTACTAACACGTTTTCTTTATTCGGTTTCAGTAGTAATCATAAAGGCCACTACCTGGTCTTGCCGAATGCTGAAGGCTAAATGTTTGCCATCTGTTGACCTTGTTAAGAATAAAGAAATGAAAAACCAATTTTAAAACAGAGAAAAATGGCACAGCATTGTAGCATGTATCATAATAAAGAAAAGGGCAAGATGCATGAACCAGAAACGAACTTTAATTTTTTCCCAGATTTAGTAGCTAACTCTAAATTAGGATCCCACCAATATGTCAGCCGCAACATTAGATACCATACCAGATACAATATATATTTAAGATTATTATTAATTGACAAATCAGTGCCAGGTGACGTACGTATACAGTAAAATGACAAATATGATGCTACATCAGTGATTTATAAAAAACAAGCAAATTTTTTACTTGCTACGGGTTGAAGTGTTGACAGTTGTTGCTTTAGTTAGTAATAACATGTAACTTGGTTGCAAAAATGAATAATAAAGAGTAAGTTGGTTACTATTTAAGTATTTGAGACTGATTTATGGTGTGCTAAAACGAGAACATGTTTAAAATTCATTTCTATTTCGTGCAGTTTCCCTAAATAACAAGATCAAAGACGATAAAGGTTACCATGAAACAAAATTGATCTTCGATCCATCTGGAAAGCCATGTATCACTTTTTCTGGACCTAATGTGCCATCATCCTTTAGATCATGGATTCCAATACCAGTATAGAATGACCTATAAATAAACAACAAATTTTATTCATTCAACTATATCAAGTTATCAACCACATTTATAAGTATATAAATAAAAACACTAGCATTCCCGTGACTCACATCCTACTACGTGTATTAGATTTCCCATCAATACGAATGCCTGCAAGTTTGTCCTCTAGTTTTGCCAGCTCAGACAATGGAGGTAAAGATCTTCGCTTTAGGAATAAAATTTTATCCCTGTTTGGAGAAAATGATAAAGATGGAAGTGGTGGTGCATCAACAATATCTTTAATTTCTGGTGGAGGCAGGCGATATCCACCGTTCGATTCTAATTGCATCACATTTAAGATGACATAAAAACAATTAGTTCATCACCAACCCAAAACATGCATATTTAAACCAAGTCAATTGCCAATGTAGAACTCAAATTGTGTGCAACACATGCTGTGTAATTAGGTCTAGATGTTAGGGTCAGGTTGGAAACACACATACAAATAAATTGCAGAAAAGTAAAGAGCACAGGATTTACGTGGTTTGGTGGCTGCAACCACGATACAGTAATATTGCTCTTTGCTCTCGTGACGAGAAATTACAAGTACAAGATCATCTAATTATAATTACAGATTATGGTTTATAACTTGTTCCCCAAGAAAACAAGTAAATGGCTATAATTAAATGAAACGGGGCGATCTTTAATTTAATTAGTCTACCACTTTTATGTCTTCTAAACCGGGCCCAATTAACTAATTAAGCCTCTATAAACCCAACACTAGAAACTAAAAATTAGGGCTGCAAACAAACCAAACGACCACGAAAAAGGCCTTGTTCTTGGTCATTCATTAAGAAACAAATGAAAAGTTACCGAACGAGATTTTTGTTCGTGTTTGTTCATTAGGGAAATTAATGCGTCGATGTTCGTTCGTTAATTTAGGAAACAAACACTAAGTCATAAATGAACATTCATGAACACAAACAAGCGTTCATCAACATAAACGAACACACTATTTATTACAGATATGCATCTACACTTATATCTGTTAAAAGGTACTGGGTACACAATATGATTAATATTATGTAATATACAATATACAATACACTAGTATTTATCAAATATTTTATTAATTAAAATTTTGAAGTATTTAAATAAAATTTAAAATTTAAAAATCCTAGTGAACTAGCAAACACAAATAAACACAAACAAACATAGACAAAAACGTCTTAAACGTTCACAAACATAAATAAACAAACACAGCCTCGGTTCATGCTCGTTCATACAACTAAACAAACAAAATTTCATGTCAATGTTCGTTCATTTACTAAACGAATGAACACAAGCGAACTTCCAACCGAACGTTTCACAAACATGTTCGTTCTAAATTCAATTCGTTTGCAGCCCTAACTACAATCAACCGCCTACACAAGGTCTGAAACATTATATACAATGAATTACAGTAATAACTAACGTTTTCAACTAATTACTCTTTCAATTAAACTCCAATAACAATCAACACACATGATTATCGAAATTCAAAACAACAGTTATATTAACTACCGTCATCTTCATGTGCAGTTGAATAGCCATTAGGACCAGCAGCGTCTTCAGTGGCGACTGCGGCAACAGGTACAAGCTTCTGTAACCTTGAAGTAGACATAGGTTGAAGAAAACGGTTATGTGAGTGATTTCGAGTTGTAGATGATGAAATACGACGCCGTTTGAAATGTAGAGAAGGGGGGAAATGAGGAAGAAGAAGAAGAGTGGGTGAAGTGAGAAAGAGTTTGTGTAACCGCATGATGATTGATTGCTTGAAAAGT
Organism: Scalesia atractyloides; assembly: GCA_947069175.1. NCBI lineage: Eukaryota > Viridiplantae > Streptophyta > Magnoliopsida > Asterales > Asteraceae > Scalesia > Scalesia atractyloides. The sequence goes on along the minus strand of CAMTDV010000020.1, from coordinate 4,978,807 downwards.
AATGGATTAATGGCTTCTTCAATCGAATGCGAATATTATTGTTAGATGATGTGCTGCTGGTTGTGTTTGGGGACATTTGTTATTGGACCAGAGCCTCTGACACTGATATTTACCCGATATCCGACCCGGAGTACTTGATACTTGTTGGTGGTAGAAAAGTATCTGATTTTTAATGAATAAAAAAATAAAAGGTGATTATATTGTAATCTATGTCTCAATTTTATAATTGGTTTATAACATAAGTTTTTTTTTTATTGTTTTCTTGTGGGATTCTCTATACTTTTATCATCTCAGCAAGTTAGCATCAAATATATTTGTATTGTTAAGATATAAGTGATAGTAAAAATATGGCCCATGACAAAGTAAGTACCAACTTGCTTATTCAATGGGATTCAATTCTAAAATAATATCGGCGTCTTTAAGAATTTATATAACATGTTAGAACGCGAAAAAATGTGTCCATATGCCTTAACGATAAACAATATAATTACTCTTTAAACCATAAAAAATGTCCTTACTAAACCTAATGTCAATGGGCTAACTTCAAAATCATGAAAATTGATTTGTAAATGGGTCTGTATTAGAATTGGTATGGGTATGCTAGTTAAAAAATAAATAAAAAGATTAACTTATATATATGGATTTTTTTTTAAAACAGTCCCCTCGAAATCACGAGCCATGTGCGATGGTCCTCCCCACACGCCATAAAGGCCGACGATGGATATCTTGTAACGTTTTCATAACTATAATATCTTCACAACCACAAAAGAAAGTTAGTGTCAACTACTAGTCTCTCTAGCTAATAGTGACTTTCTAATTGTAGAATTTGATGACAGTTGAAGTGTCATGTAAAAATCTAAATAAACTAAATAGCTAGAGTAACTAAAATAAGTTTATATATGAGAGTGTCATGTAAAAATCTAAATAAACTAAATAGCTAGAGTAACTAAAATAAGTTTATATCAATGAGAGAAACAACGGTTCCTCCGGATTAGATTCACAGTGGATTTTAATTATGTGTTAATTGCAACAATAACATAAACATGATTGCATAACTCAATCAACAGGTTGTGATTATTCAAAAACTAAGTACTTCAATTGTAAAACAATGGAAGGTTATCATATGAACATCAACTTAAATTATTAACCCCAATCCTATCAAATATATCCCAATTAGTAGAACTCTCGGGAACTGAATGAATTAGAAATAAGGTTCAAATAAAAACAATCGTTACAACCAGTCAATCGAATCAATAGGTAAAAAGCATCGTATGCTTAGATTACCAAGTTCACAAACAATGAAAACACATAAAAATCTATCCACTTACAAGAATCCTCCACCGGAGGAAACTACAAAGGATTTAGCCGCTCATGTTGGTGATTTGGTCTTCAAAAGCTTGATTCATGGTTGATATCATCTTCACAATCTTTGTTTCGGTGAAAACTATGGTGGAAGAGGTGAGAAATTCATCCAAAGAATGATCCTTGATCATCTAAGTTCGTCTGGTGGCTAAGTAATATCTATTAGGGTTTTAGAACTTGTTTTTATACCTAAAAAACTGAACCCCGCGTTTCAATCCGGGTCTCGCCGTAAGCTATGGTATGCTGGTCGTAAGCTACGACGGGTAGTTTTTGCCCTCTTTGTTGCTCAGTCATAACTTATGGTTGCATGCCGTAAGTTAGGGCAGTCCTGTCTTCAATACTTGCTTGGTCATAAGCTACGGCAACCCAGCCGTAGCTTATGGCGGGTTTCTCCAACATCTCCTTTCTTCCTTTTTATCTTCCACAAATTGACCAAGAGGCCCTCGAACTTCGTTCTTTCACGTTTCCATGCCTCTAAGCTATCCTCTAAACCAAAACTCATCCCGAACAATATCTTTTGCCTTGCTTATCACCTTCGGGTGTTCAACTCACCTTCAAGCACTTTAATTCCACCAATTTAAGCTATTAATCTGCAAAACCATAATTTATTATAGTTTTCACATTCAAACAATATAATCATCTAAAACACAATAAAACCCATAAGATAAACACATTAATGCTCGGGTTTTTCCCTTTCCATTAATGTTATAGTCATTTCCTCATTTTGGAATTAGTTTCTTATTATACCCCTCGTGTTTGGTTCCCCTCCCCCCCCCCCCAAATTTGCGGGTTGCGATGAATGTAAACCCTAAAGCTTATGCCATCAATGACGAATAAATAAAGGGCCATGGTCATTTTTTGCTCTCCTATCAACCAAGATGAAGAAAGAAGATGAGAGGCAGGTAATCCGGTCTGAATTCAGGACCAAGAAAGAAAAGAAGAGGGGGTGTGTTTTGTAACACCTAACACTAATTTAATTTGATAAGTTTACATTTAGATATTTTAGTTATAAGTGCGATATCTTTAAAGGCAAAATTGATGCCATGTCATCACATAACCAATTTTCAAATAGGTTTGATACATCCAACGTGAATTATTTAAATACACCAAGTTTAACGCACTCTGATGTAGCTAAAAGATGTCGGTAATTTAAAGAGTTCATTTATTTGAAATTATAATTTTAATCCAATAGTCTTTGTAGGCGATGGCCTTTTTGCTTAGCATCGGGTGTTCATACCGCAACAATGGTGTATGTTCAAGTCCTACAAGGTGAGCATTAAGTGAATTTTACAAGTAAATAGCAGCAGAGGGTGGAGTGTTTAATGTCCAAAAAAATACAAAATATGTATCAATTAGGAACACTAGAAACATTGATTTATTTTATTTTTGTTAATAATAATAATAGCAGTTAAATGAACACCACAATAAAAAGTCATTTAAATTAGCTGTCTTCAATAGAGGAATACCAAGTCATATAACAAAAGTGCTTGTTATACATAAAGAAAATTTGAAACTGAATCAAATTAGAATTTTGAAAACGAATAAACCGATTATGAGAAAACAAATAAATAATATATATAAATAAAAACTATATGTATTTTTATGAAAAAAATAATAATTTATATTATATATATCATCCGAATTCGAATACATAAGGTTCAAAAATCATTAATTCAAATTCAATTCGAAAACTGAATTTGGAACTTTGTTCGGGTGCAAACTCAATTCGAAAACAACTTTTAGTTCAAATTTGATTCGACTTTATTTTTAATTTCAAATATGTAAATTCGATTTAATGCACGCTATACAATTTAAAAAAAATAAGGTATTTAAGAGAAGTATATTAAATATTTGCTTCCCATCTTTGAAATATTAGCTTCATATTCACACCTAATAATATCTCCATTTTATGTTTTTCCCAGATTCTAGAACACAAAAAAAAAAAAAAAATCTTAGCAAGCTTTGTAATCACATGTAAAGATATTAATGTTGCAAGTGGACGTGGAACCCCATGATTGGTCAGCAGATGATAAGAAACATAATGTTAAAAAATCGTTACGTTTTGCATTCATATATCTATCTTCACGTATCATATCTTGTTACATATTATTACCATTCACAATAAGCATTTCTTCAAAAGAAACTCTCATTAACAACAATGGCATCAATTGCTGGTGTTAGCCTCTCAATTCCAAGAGTCTTAGCCAACCCATCATCGGACTCACCCAGGATCATCTCAGGCCTAAAGCCCACATGTGTCAAGATGCCCACCATCATGACATCCGGTAGGATGTACTTGATGCCAGTGAGGGCCGCCCCTGAGGGTCTGTCGGAGAAGATAGACGCTAGTATCAAGAGCGCTCAGGAGTCGTGTGCGGATGACCCTGCCAGCGGTGGATGTGTGGCGGCTTGGGATGAGGTTGAGGAGTTGAGTGCGGCGTCTAGCCATGCTCGGGACAAGGCTAAAGACGCGGACCCTTTGGAGACTTACTGCAAGGACAACCCTGAGACTAATGAGTGTCGTACGTATGAGTAATTGATGGTGTTACGTCGGGTAATATTGTTATGTGGATGATTTTATGTATGGTTTTATGGGTGGACAATTGAATTACAACGGTCGATCTAGATATGTTATGTATGATGGAAACATGATATATTAATAACTCAATCATATATACCATAATTATATTTGTTACATGATGATTTGATATGTAGCTGGTTTGTATTATCTTATCCAAGTCATCTGGCTCACGGATTCAAAAAATATTTTGAAATATTAAATGTGTGTTATCTTTGTATCGAGATAGAAGGTAAATGGACAACAAGTTGTGTCGTTTGCATAATTAAAAATAGATTAATTGTGTAGTTTTCAATTAAATTATATTAACTTTACTATATTATTGATAAATCAATAATTATTCTATTGTCAACCCACTACCTTCGACCCCAACAGTTACGACCACCATCACCCAAATCATAAGAAAGTTAACTTTTTCAACGTGGACTAGGGTCTTAACATGTCGATTCTGACTAAGTGTCATTGTCATTATCTAGTTGCATCCGTAGGTGAGTGCCTCACCTATAAGTGCATACACTGTGTTTTTTTATATCGCCTAATATCTCTAAAAGGTTTAAAATTTTCAATTGTAGTAAGACTCTTATTTAATGATATAGAAAAGGTTTAATCTAGTTTAATGGTTTAATGATATAGAAAATACAACCGATAACAAATCTAAACAAAGGGTCCATTATCGATTTGTCAATTACGGTGTCTATTAAAGTGTGAAGTCAATAACTTTAAAGAAAAATATGAAGCTGAAATTCTAATGTGGATTCTCATATGGTCCTAACTCGTAACAGAGTAAAAGAATATAAGATAAAAAACAGTAGAAAAGATATATTAATGATAAATAAGATTAAGATGTATATTATTAACTAACTTGTACGTTGTAAAAGAGACCATAACAACACACAGCTTCATTTTATTTTTTCGATGAACTTAATTATATAAAGAATAACATGTTTCTAATATAAATTAAAAAAGATTTAATTAAAAGTTTTTAGTTTTCAAAATTAAATATAAGAAAAGAAAATAAATAGCAAAAGATCACGAAAAAATTAAAAGAATAAGAAAAGAAAATAAATAGTAAAAGATCACGAAAAAAATTAAAAGAATAGGAAAATAAAACAGCTAATTAAGACTTCTTTTATATTACTAGCCAACCAAAAGTCAGAATTTTAAAAACATATCCGGGTTTGTAAATCTTCTGTTGTGGCTTTGGCCAAAATGGTGAATAAACATCCCAAAAAGATGGAGACACCATTGTAGCAAGCAACTAGCATTTAAGCCCCGTGTCGACTCACTTCTTATTCAATGTCTAATCTCACGCAAGATATAACGTAATAATAAGGTTGTTTTAATGCAATGTCATTACAATCGGATGAGCGAAACCCTCATCACAACTACCGTTGTTTTCATTTCCGAAATTCACAAACTACAAACCACCATTGTTAAGTAGCCACAAACTAGTGTCGTCAGCTTCCTATAGTATTCTCTTTGGTGAACTGATCGAACCTCGCTTGCCAATAATTGGTAGCTCTAATGCCAATGTTAAAGACTGAATTTGAAAGAGAATTTCTAAAGGAAGAGTTAACAAGTTAACTATTTTCTTGTATAGTTGTTAACCACTTAATTTGCAAAACATAGCCTCAACTATAATGAGTTGACTTTAGCTACTAAAATCAAATCACATGTAGCAGACAATCAATTCGAATACATATTATTATCTCGGTTTTGTTCATTCATTCAATCATAGATGTTCTAATTCTTTTATATTGAATCTTCCAAAAAGTTTCGATGCCAATAGAAAGATTCTTTGGTTCATGGGGACTCTCACAAAAGGGATTAGTTGTTTTTGGGGTTTTATTTAAGGATATTGGATTTAGTAATGAAGATTATTATTAATCGGTTAATAATAATCTTCACTGGTAATGTGATTACTAATACTCCTAACTTTCACTTTCGTTACCAGTGACAATTTAACTATAACGAAAAAAGTGACTTTATGTGTCTCTAATGAATAAGTAATTGACTTTTATACAACAACAATCATACCCAAGAAATCCCACAAATAGCTTAAAAACTATATGTAGAGTCTGGGGAGGTGTATATAGACAAACCTTACCCTCATCTCTTAGGATAGAGAGACTGCTTCCAGAGAGACCTCAGCTCGAAACAGACAACCAAGCAACAAACAAAACAAAATAAATAGGCAAATAGAAAAAAAAGAGTGATGAAAGAGTAACATAGCAAACATGAAAATGTATAATATGCCAAGTCCAAAAGGGTTGATGAAATAGTAACATAGGAAAAACAGGAACATGGATAGTATGACATACAACATATATAGATGCCAAGTAACAATCACACGCCAATTCAACTTAAAATGTATAAACATCTAGATGCTAAGGAAAAACTGTATTTTCCCCTAAAAGTCATTAATACTAATCCTACGCTGTAATATCCGTCAAAAACGGATTTACCAAACCCGCTCCGTTTATCAACCGAACAGTCAGTCAAAAATTTCGTTGCGAATTAAATGCCCAAAATAATTTTAAACGATGCATAATCGATTATTATACGGGAATATATAATTAGTTTTTGAAAAACTGTTAAAAAACGCAAAATAAAAAAATATTGGTTCTGCCGGGTTTCGAACCCGGGTCAGTACCGGTTCAACCACAAGTCTTAACACACAACACACAAACCACTGCGCCACTGATGTTATTTGTTAAATAATAGAATCATTTAATTGATATAATGACGTTACGAATTCAAAACCGGCGCTCAATAGTTCAGTAGTCGGAAATCCCGGAAATCTCGCGAGTCTTAACGACAACTTACGTTATAACGTAAACCATAACTAAGACATCGGTTATAACCGACGTTTGAGTCCGCGACACCTTCTATAACCGCCGGAGTTTTTATAACTTATGAATCCAGTCGGAAATCAGACCAAGTTCTTCGACGATTTGCCCTATAAATTCACCCACAACCCACTGCAAACCTTTTCGCTCAAAACCACACCTTTTCTCGGCGTAATTCCACTTGCCGGAATTATTCTGTTCGTCGCCGGAAAACCGTTTTCCCCATTTCTGAGCCTTACTAAACCATTTGAACTTATACCGAAGTCACCCACATATTCTGTAAGTTTTCTGGAGACTCGCTGCTGCAAGACACTCGTCGCCGGAAGGAATTTCTGTCGCCGGAGTTCTGCCGGAAAACAGAGGAAAGCGAGTCGGTATACCTCACGCTTAATTTCCTTTATTTTTACTTATATCTCATATGTATTTAATCATCAAACACTAAAGAAACCTAATTGAAATTTCGAACCGGTCAGACATCACTTCTGATTATAACTCAGCGAAGAAGACGAAGTCACGGAACGTATATGTATAATTAAAATCAGGATATTACTCGGGTTAGACACACAGTCCAGCGGTGGACTGTGTGCACATTAAACATACAAACGTCTCGAGTTCGAATCCGGTTTCACACACGCTGCCTTAATAAAAATGATTTTTTTTTATTAACTGAACCGGAGTCGCCATAGGTATATGTTAAGTATATTAATAATCGGAATATTAACCAAGTTAGACACACAGTCTAGCGGTGGACTGTGTGTATGTTTAAGTCGCACGTCACGAGTTCGAGTCCGGTCTTCTGCATCGACCCGGACAATTATTAACCTTTTTAAATAAAGTCAGAAATGAAAACAAATAGTTTGTATTTAAGTATAATAAAAATTGGATTATATAACATGTTAAACACACAGTCCAGCGGTGGACTGTGTGTTAGTTTAAGCCACAGGTCCCGGGTTCGAGACCTGTGGAGTGCACCGTCCGATTCGCTTAAACTGTTTTTAAAATAAAATGATTTTTTGTTTAAACTAATTAATGTATAAATATAATTAAAATCAGATATATAACGGGTTAGACACGTAGCTCAGTTGGTAGAGCTGCGTACGGGAGGTCTCGGGTTCGAGCCTCACTCAGCGCACCTATATTCCGACTCGAACCGATCAACGGTCAGGTCAACGGTCAGAAAAAGTCAAATTGTTTTATTATTTTTATTTAATTATTTTAATTAAAAATCAATTAAAGTACTTAAAAATAACATTTTTAAGGTTAGAAAATAGCCTTAAACTCACAAAAATACACCCAACAATCCTGCTAAAATAGATTAATAAAATCCGTTTACTTACCAAACCATAATGCGATTTATCTAGGTTAGTCTCACTCGTGGTTAAAACCACTTCGCGTGCATTCAACATCATCAACCGAACGCACCGAGTGGGAGTGAATCTTACAACTCCCCCTTTTAAATTACACGTTTTGGGGTGTGTCATGTGTTATAAAAATAATTAACTTGTTTATTTAAACTTGTGCCATACCACATCATGATCTAAACTTAGATTGATTATATTGTTGTGATTACTTATTTCCTTTTGCCAAATCATATGAAACTCATTCATTAAGCCCATCAGTTCCTCGTGGGAGACGAGTTGAACAACGCGTGCTTCAAATCAAATTCATTATTGTTCATGTGTGTATCATTGAGTTTATATTGGTTGTAGTTGTGTCATTCATATTATCATGTTATGCAATTCATTCATTAGGCCCCTCAGTTCCTCGTGAGAGACGAGTTGAGCATCGCGTGCCTCTAAATGTTCCATTATTGTTCATATGTGTTTTATTTAATATCTTATGATTGTTGAATAAGTTTTACATCTATTTTTATTCATGTTTGGTTGTGCACATATTTCATAATCAATTTAAATAAACTTGTTCAAATGTTTTCCATAGGATTCACTCACCAACTTTATGTTGATCCAAAAACCCTTTTACACATGATACAGGTGAACAGGTTGAAGCAAGGAAAACATAGGATATGCCTTAGAAGAGAACAAAGAAGCTTAGATTGATAGTTAGAACATGTTGTAACATTTATTGTAAATTTCCATTAAATTGTAATTAATGAATATGAAACGCATAATAAATGTCATGAGCTTTGATGATAACCCAATCATGCCCGATCACCTTTTCCGCTGCGGGTCGGGGTGTGACATACGCTTCCATGACCTTCTATCCTGGACCATGTTCTCAGAGATGTGCAACTCTAGCAAATCTTGTCCAATTCGTTCGTCCCAAATCAATTTCGGTCGTCCTCAACTCCTCCTCTCCACACTGAGGGTGTTCATATTATAAGTACGGATTTAGAATCTACATTTCTGTGTCTAATTAGCCTATTGATCATATACTTCTTTTTTCAATTACATATCTTCATGCATGTTGAGTTTTCTATAAATTTTTGTTCTTGATTTGCACCAAAAAGAATATTGTAAAATGTTTGAAATAGACATAAATAAAACTCAAGAAGATACTCTGTTAAAGTGAGATTGTTTGTGGCAACGGAATTGAAAGATAGGAGAGTTGATGGTCGGTATAGATTATTATCGATCAATTAGTTTAGATCGTTATGTATTTTTTTAACGGCAAACTAACTTACACCTAAATGCTTTCATATATGCAAATTTGTATGATTTGAAGTTTGAACCCTCCATCTCATAGAGAGAACACACTTTACCAGCACACCGTATCTGATATGAGGACTTCTTTATGTAGCTAGTCTATTGTTCTTTTAATTCTTTTTTTTTTTTTTTTTGCATTTTACGTGTCTTCATGCACATTGCGTTATCTTTAATTTTGTGTTCATGCTTTGTTTCCATTCATTGTGAATTTTGATTCCAAATGTTAAAACTGTGATATTATCTTGATACCGATTTCCTTTAATTCATAGTATCCTAGGAGAAAAGTTATTGCCAATTTAATTTGTAGTATTATCTTGACACTGATTTCCTTAAATTCATAGTATCCTAGGAGCCAAGTCATTGCCAAATAAGATTGTTAGTTCCGTGCTCCTGCGGTTGTTTAAAAGCTCCTGTATCATAGGATAATGATGTCAAACTAATTGAATTGAAAGATCATTTGTGACTTAACCATATTTATATAACATCTAACTAATCCAACGGTTGAGCTCTATGCAGAGGCGGACCGTGTTACAAGGGGTAACCCCGTCACCCCTTGACGCTCCAAAGGCAGTGTAAATTTTGGAAAAAAATTGGCGTTTTTTTGATTTCGTTACCTTTTTTTTTAAACGTTACCCCTATGCAGATATTCTAGATCTGTGACCGACTCTATGGAGATCAAGTATATATGACCAGATCTATCATAATCAATAACTAAATAAGACGCGACTTATTAGTTGTGAAACAAATATTGGTTTAGATAAGTTGCTAAGATAATTAGAAAACAAATACTCACCGATTACACCAGTCAATGCCATAACCAGCCGACCCAGACCCAAACGAAGGTTGAATAGTACCCATTAAATCCAGATGAGGAGGCGGTTCATGTCCAATTACAAGTAACTCATCGAGTAGGGTTTTCATGTCCGATTATGAGAAGAATGTAAACAAGAGAAGGCATAATAACCTTTTTTTAAATGGCAAATTATTCACATCCCCATTGGAAGCTCGTTCCACTAAGGCAGCCGGTCATTACAACAGGCACAAAAAGTGACACAACGTTCAAGTGAAGAAAACCCCATAAAAACCTCCTAGCCAGTTTAGTGCCCCACCCAAAGTGCAATGGGTGGGACTCGAATTCGGGTCTCGGTGGAAAAAACAGGAAAGGGTACTTTCGAACTTTTCGAAAAAACACGATTAGAAATTTCAATCGTATATGGCACTCGAAATACAATAATTATGTATAGGCCATTGGTGAAAATAGAAGAGCAAATCTCTTGCTATTATCAAACACCATATTAATATCAAACATTGTATTGTATTGTAATTCATTCAAAGACAATAATATGTAACAGTAACAGCCACAAGTGAGACTGAAACCACATACATCAAAACTAAACAAAAAGTTGACTAACAGACCCATAATAAAAGAAACTCAATACTAAAACCCTAGAACATGTCCATATTGAATGATGCAGTAATAGGCTGACCAGAGCAAGGAAACTGCCAAGGTTCAAGCAAAGTATCAGGAATCTCCAAAGCCAAACCACTAACTTCTTGAGCAATATGCAAAACAGACTTCAAAGAATGAAACCTCTCAGTCAACTCAGTGAGTTGAGCCCTCAAAACATTGTTCTGAGAAGCAGCCCCAACATACATTTGTGTTGCCCCATCAATCTTCTTCATTATCGTATTATTATCATTCTGCAACTGAGTTATTTCAGCCAACAGCTCATCCAACCGCTGCTGCTTCTTCGCACGCGATCTGCGTGCAGACTCTCGGTTCGATATCATCCGTTTTCTTTTCCTTTCATCGAGATTCGCGTACCTCGGGTCGTTATCGGACCCCGTGGGAGGCTGGTGCTTGTTCGGTGATGCCATCAAGTAGGACAATTAATTAATTAATTAGGGTCTATAAAATGAAATAACAAAATAGTTAAAAATTAGAAAGAAAAGCTTAGGGTTGATTCAATGGTTCATGAGAGCTCGTGAAACCAGTAGAGAAAAACGACGGAAAACGAGTGAAGAATACGAATTCGACGCATCAGTATAGCATACGTCATGTATAAGAAAAACTCATCTAAACAATTGAAGTATCAGCAAACGAAATCGCTAAACCCTAAATAGAAACTCCACAAGAAGCCGACTCAACCGATCTGCAGAGATTGAGAGAGAAGGACCTGGAGAGAATAAAGGTAGGTGAGCGAACCAAAAGATTGGGGAAAGAAGGTTAACAAGGCATTTGGGTGGTGATTTTATAGGGTGAAAAGCGTGGATTTGCAGAAATATTAATAATATTTTAAGGTGATAGCCAATGGCGGATATCCAGATCTCACCTCCTTTTTTTGACTGGTCCTTGTAGATTGTTTACAACAAGATTAGTCCCTAACGTTATTCATATTTTATATGATTACCTTCGTTTGAATGTGTTGTTAAATGTAAAGACAAATTTATTTGTTTGTTTGTTTAACTAAGCACAAGAAGTAAACGAGATTGACTTTTTTTTTCTTATATTATTGGTGAGGCTACTTGGTGTGGGGGTCATCCAGGCCTGGCTTGGGGACGCCCCTCAACACTATTTCCGGGGTTGCGTCGGCGTCGTTAACGTCTTCCCTAAGACGTTGTTGCCGGTCCTCTCTCTCTCTCTTCTTCTCTACACACACCTACACATACATACATATATACATATATATTCTTTTAGGCCCATCCTCCATTTCCTAGGTCCATCCCCTTAGCCCATCCTCACACCCATCCTACGTGACGCTGATGTGAAGGATCATCCTCCAAGGACTACCCTCATCCCATACCGAGTAGGCTAATAGTGTATCTTATGAGTTATGACTTTCATGTAATGTTATAATCAATTTGAACTAATGAAGGCATATGAGTTTTTCTAAAACGTAAGGTTTCAAGAGATGGTATACACGAGATATAGTGTATTGACTTTTGGGTAGTATCGCATAGAAGTGTTTAGTATGGACGGATGGAACAACAAATTTTACCAAAGTTCTTGCTTGAACAACTATGGTTTCAAAAAGATTTGCGGACGGATCCTTTTAAATTGGTTGGGACTGTTGGACTGACAGAAAACATCTTGTTTGGTGGTTTGAATTAGTTTTTCAATATGTTATTTTCAAAAATCATTAGTTTGTATTAAAGTTGTTAAATATGATTACGGACGAAACCTTTTAACTTGGTTGAGACCGTTGGACTGAACAAAAAACATCTTGTTTGGTAGTTTGAATTAGTTTTTCAATATGTTATTTTCAAAAATCATTAGTTTGCATTAAAATTGTTAAAGATGATTACGGTATATTGTACATCATGCATATTTGTGTAATCTAAAAATGGTAAAAATAAATAATAAAGGTAAATTATCGACCTCATTTTCTTCTAACAATAAACGAACCATATAAACTTTGAACAAGACAAGCCAGTTGATTTGCTTCGGTTTAGTCGGTACAGTCGATTTCAATGGTTTATGAGCACCATAATCAATTAATAACCTAGGTAAAGGGTCTTTTGTTATTGACAAGTTCTTTTATATTTTGTTACATATTCTACATTATATCTATTATATTGTTTTTTTAGAACTTATGGGCTTTCTTCACATGGGTTTTCTTTGTTGTTTTTTGTTGTTGGTAAGTGATTTCGGTGCAATAGTTCAAACTTAGGATGCTTATTTGTAACTTGAAGGGGTGGTATTGATATTATTCTTAGTGCAAGGGTCTATTTATTATGTTACTGCATACACAGAGGCTTAGAATATGAAATAGCGGCAATTTTGAAGGAGTGGCATCGGTGTAAATATGATGTACGGGTGGCTGCCAGCTAAGCCACGTAAATGTTGATTGATCACCGTCGGTTTCTAGATGGAGATATTCACGGATCAATTTATTAACACGTATTGTTTACATTTCACGTTATTTTTCAACATCCTTTGTGATGGTGATTTGTGGTTAAGTTTTTTAAAGTTAGAGATTTGCCAGTGTTATGTGAATCACCATCCTTTTTGGATGATTGTTTGAGGATCCTATTTTAAGGTTTACATATTTTAGGTTGATGGGATCGTAGCGGTTAGAATCTTATAGGGGCAACGTTTCAAGAAAAAGAGTAACGAAATAAAAAATGTTAACTTTTTTCAAAGTTTACATCATCGGCGGAGCGTTAAAGGATAGCGGGACTACCTCTGTTATAAAGCTAGGTCCACCCCTGACGGGGATAAACTTTTATGGTATATAAGATGTTAAGATTTAAGATTGAATAGATTTTTCATCCAAATAATGCCGTTTGTCAATAATTTTGATTAACGAAATTTTGTATACTTGTATGAGTCATGAGTGTGTGAATATATATTAATCAAATTCTAAAATTAATATTGATATTCTATACAAAACTTATGAGATATAATAATCTAAAGGTAACTAACATTGAGAGGATGACATGATTATATATAATACAATTTCTAATTTGAATTTAGTTTTGTTCATTTTTGTAATTTAAATAATTTTCACATAATTTGATTTTTTTATAATTATATAATTAGATCCGGAATTAAATTATATTTAATTGGAGTATATTAAATGTTTTTCTTAAAAAAACTTGGGATGCATTGCTATTTTAGTAGTGGGTATAAACTAGTTACAATTGTGCCCTAAACCAGTTAGAATGGCGTGCCCAATTTGCCCATGTACAACGTATGACCGAAATGTGTTATTATAATGAAATGACAAAAACCAATTATGATTTCACAATCGAATTAAAATATATGTCTCACGTGTTGAATAATTATACACTTCGCATGTGATGTTACTTTACGTAAAAATTAATATAGAAGACATTATGAACAAAATTACAATACAACAAGTAAATTATTGCAATGTTTGGTATGTTAGGTTGTATGCCCTTTAACAATGTAACACATGTACACAATGCATAAAAAGATAACCAAAAGTAATGAAAGAGACGATTACATAAGTGTCTCTTAAATCACATTCAATACGATACATACAAACTTATCACACAATTTTTTGTGATTTTAACATGCTATTGGGTTTGAGATAAGTTAACTTCAATTTTTGTCCATGAGTTCTCACCATTTTAACTACTCTAGTATCGCGTCCAATTTTTTGCATATCATAGCCACATGTTTAATTTTTTAAATGTCTTCGTCTGTAATGCCAACTTTGTCAAAAAAATTTAAAAAATATATGAAATAACTAAAATACTCTTTATATTTTAAAAATAATGCATAAAATAAAATCTCAAGTTTTTTTAACGGCAAGGAACGACGTGTCAACCATCGTGACACCAAGCGTTGTAGCCAACTCGACCGTCGCTAGCCCTTGGCTCTCCCAGATGTGCGGAAACCCGACCTCCACCGCCCGAAGGCACGACAGGATTAGTCGGTAAAACCTCGTCTCCCATCCAAGACGAACCGGCGCCACCCGTATTCGCCTTTCACCCGGATGCCGCATAAAAATAATGGAGAAAATGGAAGTTGAACCTGAGTTACAAGAAACACTAAGTTTTTTCCCAACCACTCCACTGCTACCTCATTGGCAAAAAAAATTCAAGTATCCCCCCTCTCTCCGATCTCACTTTCTCTATCTTTGTTTTTGAAACATCCACAAGAGGGTAGGGGCGCTCCACTAGTGATGGAATTACATCACTCACAACATCCAATCGCCATACATCACGTCATCGAGTCAAATTTCATCACTAGTGATGGATTTTAGTGAAAATGCCCATCATTTGTGATGGTTTTTTTTATTTTTAAATTATAAATTTACAATAAAAATATAAATTATAAATTTCATTTAAATAAAAAATTCAATATTTCTAGACATACAACTTAAAAATAAACATATAAAAATAAAAAGATACATAAAAAAACCTATTTCGTCAGAATATGGAAATTCCAAACCTAAAGAACCTACAAGTTCAATTAACTCATATCTCAACCGAAAGTGAAGTTCTTCATTACGCAAGTCTTGTTGGACATTTTCGAGAACGGGAGCTTGTGTGTGAGAATTGGGCACCCAGTCTGGGGATATTGCACGTACATCTTCTTTAATTAGCATATTGTGCAATATGATACATACATATACTATGCTATGGATTGTTTTTTTATTCATCGCACGAACCGGTCGGTTTAATATCCCCCATCTACGCTTTAAAACACCAAAAGCCATCTCAACATCTTTTCTTGCCGATTCTTGCAATTTCTTGAACGTCTTTTCTTTAACCTCGACAAGAAATGAAAGTGCTTTCACAAAATGTCACACCCCCAAATCCATACACCGGTGGGCCCGGGTGGGGAGTATTGTGACGTCAGTTGATAACATCATAGTTAATTAAACACGACATAGCGGAAGTTTTGGAGTAAAATTACTATTACAAACCAAATGTTCGAAATAAAATAATATACAAGCTCGTAATAGAAGATCCACATGCGGATCATTAAAATGTACACAAAGAATATAAAACAGACTTTAGGGCAGATCTAAGGATTTGCAAGATCCTCTTAATCACTACCGAGCAGCTTCCGGCCTATTTCGTATTGTACCTGCAGTTTAGTCTTTGAATGATACGTCAGCTTTCGCTGGTAAATACACCCAACTACTCATTTTGAAAACATTTTTGAAATGATTTTAAATGCACAGGGCACAAAATCTTTTATAACTTGGGAAAGTTACTTTGTAACCTTGTTAACATATTCACATATTTGTCCATACATACAAGGCCCAGTACAGAGACCGAGACATGATTAAATACACATAACTTAGAACTCACAGAGGAGTTATCCCCAATGTCTTGGGTAATTTGCATTTGAGCGTCTGTCAGGTGTATGCCTACACCCCGCGCTAAGGTTGTGGCCATTAACTAATCTAATGAGCCGAGGATATACAGGACACGGTAATTTAACACCCGATGTTTAAGTTATCAAACAAAACTGATTAAAACAGAATATGCGGATTTATTAGCCACAATCCGGCATTTGATTTATCCCATTTCTGACCAAGCGGTTGTAGTTTACCGTATCCCAAGCCCGTATAGGAAAATAAGTTGAGAGTATTTACCTGAGCTAGTCTTCTTTTAATTTCAATAACTCAGCCATATACAAAAGTACTTAAGTGCAGATAGCATTTACCGGCAAGGCTCTAGTCTGGATTATGACATAAGCTAACCAATTAATACTAATGGTCTTTATTTAAGTCATAGACTTAGACCGAGTAGTGTACATGATCAAAACGTGTAATGCTTGATTAAACGATGATTGGATAGAATGTAGTTTAAACACGACAAGTACTTTGACTTGCATAATATGGGTAAACAATTAACATTCTGGATTTTGAGATTAAAATGATAAGGTTAAATCCGTTTTGGTTAAATTCCGTAATCTAGTTACGTATAACCAACCGTACGCTTATAAGCGATAATGGGTAACCGATAAGTTATGGACAAGTTCTATATGCCATTATATTTTGAATAAGTTAAGATATCAGTAGGATATCAACTTGTAAATCCGTTAAGGTTTTAAAACGAAATTATGCCTTATAAGGGCATTTCGGTAATTATATATCGTATAAAAGGAACTTGAATATATTTTAAGTTTATAATCATAAGTATTCTGAAAAATAATTTATTTATGATATAATATCAGTAGGATGTCAATTTTATGTGTAAATTATCTTTTATGACCAAACTATGCACCGAAGGGGCATTTTGGTCATTTTACGCAAAGTTTATAAATTATTTGGGATTCTGAGTTTATAACATGTACCTACTGTAAATATGTTGAAAATAATTTTAAAATCAGTATGTAACAAGTCTTTGTCAATTAATATGGTTTAAAACCATACTATGCGCCTAAACGGCGCTTATGTCGTAAAATGGCGTCTTTATGCGATTTTTATGAAAACTGATATTAAGGTCAGATTAAAAATGTCTTAGATATGTTATTTAATATAACATATCAGTAGGAATATTTACCTTGAAAAGATTTGATTAAAACTATTTTATGAGCCACAAGGGCTAGAATCGCCATTTATCGACATAGTTTAAGGACTTGCTTGAAAACTCAGTTTCTAACTTGGTTTAACATCCCAAATAATCCCACTTATAATATTATATCAGTAGGAAACTTATTTTCAAGTTAATTATCATTAAAACCTTGATTTATGCAAAAAGGACATTTTGGTCAAGAATGGCATAATTATGGAACTTGTGCATAAACTTGAATTCTGATTATGATCATGTAATATACGATCATAATGAAAATTTAGATCAGTAGGTAACTAATCTAAATCGGGTCAGAATCGAAAGTCAAAGCAGAAGTCAAACTTCGTGACTTTCGGTTGGGAACCGATCCTAGAACTAAAATTGACGAGCTGAACATGTTCTTACATGTTCTAATAATTATTACCAACTTGTTTAAGTTTCAAAACAGGTTTCATAACATATATAAGATAAATTTATAATTTTTTCGAAAAATGGACCTGTTTGACTTTTTAATATCATAACTTTGACCCGTCAATTGGTCTAGCAAACGTGATCTTCAGGAGGTGCCCTTTATAGGGATTAACACCTACCTTATTATGATCACTTAGCCATGTTCATTTCGAACAATGGTTGGACCATAATGGTCTTAACCGAAAGTCAAAGCGTTTTCCATAAAACGCTTGACTTTTGGCTATAAAAGCCTATAAACGAAAATGCACAAAGAAGGAACACTTACCAGTGATTCCTAGGGTGCAAAAAACTAAGTTGGATGCTCCTTTCAGCTAGGAACTTCCAGAGGAGGGAGAAGAGTGAATAAATGAGAAAGGTGTAAGTTGGAATGGTGAACTTGATCACCTATTTATAGTTGGAGAACTCAAAGGAGGTGATGCCAGGTGTTTAGGGGTGTAAGAGGGAGCTTACAAGTGTCCCAAAACGTGACATAGCAGTTTGGGAAGCCATGGTTTCAATTTAATGGTTTTTGGAGTTTTGTTTGGAGACCAAGCAAAACTTTCTGCAGCAGAGGGCTTCTCGCGCCCCACGAGAGACCCAGGCTAGGTCTCTCGCGGCCCGCGACCGCCCCTTGGCCAGTTTCAAAAATTGGCACTTTAGTCCCTTAACTTTATAAAGCTTCTAAAACCTTTTTAAACACCTTTTTGGCACTTTTAGCCCTCCGTAGCCAATATTTGGCATACCCGGGATTATGCCCGGACATTGTCGAGCTCTCGATTCGTTAAAAAGTCACTCAGATGTATAAATTAACATGTTGACACTTTTAATCCTCCATTATCCAACTTTACATATTTACAAAATTGAACCCTCACGTTCAACAAATGGCACGAATGAGAGTTAGGACTTCACAAAGAAAGCACTCAGAGGCTTATTATAAGCATGTTGATTCCGATGTCACTCAGAGGCTGGGCATGTTGACATATCAGTCACTCAGAGGCCAAGTTTCAAGCATGTTGACATATCAGTCACTTAGAGGCTAATGATTCAAGCATGTTGACGTATCAGTCACTCAGTGGCTGTTATTTATGCATGTTGACATCGGACGTCACTTAAAGGCTCAGTTTGAGCATGTTGACGCCTTTAGTCCATAATAGTCTTTAATAAACTATATTTAAACGTGTCACTATACTATTGGACACGATTTTACAGGGTGTTACACAAAAACAAACCACGATGGGTAGATACCATCCACAAGAAGAAAGCCTCGTCTGTAATATCTTCCGTTAATCATAAATGGACAGAAAGGTGCGGTACCATCTGTTACGGTTTGAAACAACGACGATGTGTACAAAACATCGATGTCGTTGTTTGAACAAGACACCAAAATACGAATGCCAAATCTATAAATCATTCGTGCCACCGTTTCAAGTATGATGGTCGGTCTTTTGACGTCACCCCTAACATACGCCCCTCGTAACTCTCTTTGACAATTTCTCCATTCGATATGTGTGCAATCGATGCTACCGAGCATCCCTAGAAAATGCCATCTAGCCTCATGCGCGACATAAATACGTGCGATGTCGTGTCTCGTCGGTTTACGTAGAAACTCTTTGGCATACAATTTAATGATGCATTACAAAAGAATTGCAAACATTCACGTGAAGTTCTGTTTGACATGCTAAGTATTCTCAAATTGATCGGAAGGGTTACCTTTCGCTAGTTGGCGAATGGCGGACGTGCATTTTTGTATCCGCATGAAACTTCGTTTGCCCCTCCCATCGTAACGTTCTTGAAACCATTCTTTGCTTGCTTCAATGTCTCATCAAGTCTTTAAAAATAAATCTTTTGGTAAATGAAACATGCATTGTAGACAGGATACTCCACAAAATATTCCTTCATTAACACTTTGTTGGCATGTATACGATCACGATCCACCATTTTCTTCTTTGGACGGCTCGAACCTTCAAGTTCCTTATACACCTTCTCGAAAAACTCAAGCGTGTCGTTGTCGGAAGACATATCACTATTGGTGCCATCAGAAACGAATTCGTAGGAAATTCCATTTTTTAAATTATGAGATAGAGAGTAAAGATGTATTTTTGTGGGTTAAAAGATTGTATTTTTATGGGTTAAAGAATATAAAGTGTGTATATATATATAATGGTAGTTTTATGTAAAAAAACTTGTTTCCAACGGTATAATTCACGTTCAAACGGTAACATATAACGTTCGAATTTTAAATCCTCACGCGTGATAGTGGCCACGCGTTGTCAGTCAACGCATTATCAGTGGTAGTGGCGGGGTGTATAACGCGCAACAACGCATGATGAATCTTCGACAACGGAGCGTCCCGTCCAGCCTAACACCACCATCAATCATTCACTGCCATTCCTATGCCCCTCATTTAACGTTAACAAATAAATAAGATTAACAAAGTGAATGAAAACTGTAAAAAAATGAAAATGCATGAACGCATATACCGAACACATGTTTTTCTTTGATAAAACTAACAAAAAAATATTACTATCTGGACACAGATGACCCTCATCCAACTTTTAACACTATCCATCATTTATTTAGCAAAAAATTTGTTATCCATTATTTATTTAGCAAAAATACTTTGTGTGAGCTTTTTACTACTCAATTTTCACATATTTTGACCCCTCAACTTTTATTGTTATACACATCAATCCTTTTAGTTTGGGTCTTACTATTTACACCTAACTTTTTTCTATTTGCATTTTTGCACCAATGACGTGACATTAATAATTCAAATTTGTGTTTTTTCTTTTATAACTTCAGATATACAATGTTTTATAAAAAACGAATATGGTTTTGCGATATGCTTATTTTTATCTACGTTTTGATTTAAATTTTATAAACAATGGAGCCGTATCAAATATAATGTTTTATAAGTCGTTATAAAATTTTATATTCCGGTTTTTATAAAAGTCATATCAAAACGTAGATAAAAATAAGCGTATCACAAAATCGTATTCATTTTTTTAACAAAACATTGTATATCGGAAGTTATAAAAGAAAACACAAATTTGAATTTATTAATGTCACGTCACTTGAAGTAAAAATAAAATTTTATATTCCGTTTTTTTATAAAAGTTATATCAAAACGTAGATAAAAATAAGCATATCACAAAATCGTATTCATTTTTTAATAAAACATTGTATGTCGGAAGTTATAAAAGAAAACACAAATTTGAATTTATTAATGTCACGTCACTTGAAGTAGATAGTAAAAAGTTGGATGTACATAGAATCACTCTTTAGTTTTCATTTTTCAACCTCTTTATTTTCAATCTTTTAGTTTTCAATCCCTTTGGTTTTCATTTTTTAGTTCTAACCTCAACACTTTTTCACTTTCAACTTTGGTCCCAGATACTTTTTTATCTTTTACAAGCTTGATGTTTAACGTTTCAGTCTAAATTAGGCGAGTAAACACGTTGCACTGCACGTATGTGGTTCAACGTTTTTACTTCTATTTTTTGTGGTTTAACGACCATGTCACAGCTCACCAGTCATAAGCTGACTTAGTTATATTTTTCAATGTTGTTTTACGCTTTACTATATTTTTTGCAAGTTAACACGCAATATTTTTACGTTTACTTTTTGTTCGGTTTCACGATCCCATCGCAAAGCACATGCCCTATATACAAGTTTAAGCTTATGATATAAAAGTTAGGGGTCATTGGCAATGCTTCAACCCGGTTTAATCAGAGGGTGCAAGCAACGTCAGTCTCAACTCTCATGTATCAAATCGGTTACACGTCCAACATCCGTTACCGACACCTTATTCCAGATCACCGGATGTTTAACAAAAGTATGTCTTTGTTATTATTATATATATAATTTATGAACCTTTTAGCTACAATGATTTCTGTCTTTTGTGATTTTTGTCTTGATCTTTCCTTCTTCATTTATACTTTTTATTTTTATTTTTCTTTTTTAAGTTTCAATTGAACCTGATGTTGTATATGTAACAAAAACGAACCGTCTAATACTGACCAAACAACTTAACTACCAAAATTGATATTCGTTTTTATTGTTTCGATCGATGTAAACACATCTCTGTATTTTTTGGTCGTATCATGACTATTTTTGTTTCTCTTTTGGTAAATGTCGGTATCTTAATGTACTGAACCAATATCAAACGAATTCCTATCATTAACGTTATTTTTACTATTGCGTCTACATTTCTATTAAAAATTGGGTCGCCCCGTCACAGAGCACAGGTATAACCCACTAGTTATTTTAATTTAGACCTACTTTTCTGTTATGTAAAGTTGATCATTAGTGTTAATCCTGTAGTGAAGGTGAGTGTGTGTTATTGGATTAAGTACCTACAAGTGCAATAATGGGGTTAGTTTGAGAATCATTTACATATAGACAATTGAGATGAGTGTGTGGATGTGGACTGTGGACTGTAGAAGAGTTGTGAAACTATGAGGTTGTTTATTTAGAGAATCATTTATGCATGAACAAATATCCTATACTAACACAGGTGAGATATTGCATCCAAAATATATATCCAACAACAATGGTTTTTGTAGTAGGATTTACAAAATAGCATGATAAGAAGACATCATTGATTACTATGGTAGGGGTTATATGTACTATAGGTAATCCAACACTGTTAGAAATTTAATTGTGGGAAACACGGGATGCTAGGGACCTAATGTCCTATGTTGTCAAATATGCTAGGGCACTCAAGGCGTATAGGCCGAGCTTGGAGCCTGGGGCATGGTCCTAGGCGTTTAAAAACCGAGTGCATTTCTAAGCTAGGCGCATTTAGGAGTTCAATACACGTTTTAGGCTAGTTTAGGTTGTTTGTGCTTATTTAGGTTGATTTCAACCTTATTTAAGGGTTTTCTTTAACCATTTTTGGCCAAAAAATCCCCTGAAGCGGAGCCTGAAAGCTTGCCTTACAAGGCGTAGCGCATTAGGTGCGCTGGGCTGCGCCTGAGCACCTAGGCGCTGTTAGGTCAGAATAGATATCACATAAACACTAGAACAAAATGCAGCAAGCTCACACATTCACACACTCTAACTCACAAGAACAATAACAAAAGACTTATAGTGGTTTGGTCTAATCTGACCTACATCCACTCCACAACTAGTTCTTCCTTTTGTATTAGGTGCTCAAAGTGTACAGGTACAAAGATAAAAAGTATTTATATTGTACAAATTAGGTTACTGAATATAATAATAATATATCTTCATCAGACTAGAAAATGACCAATCCTTTTCTTAAAGGAACAATCCTCTGCCTAGAGGAAGAATCACCAGACTAGAGGAATAATCCTTTACTCGAGTCAAATCCTCCATAACCCAACAATTTCCCACTTGGAGGCTTTGACGACTTCGAACTGCTCTTCTTAAAACTTCATATTCATAGGTACCTATATAAACACTTCATCTTCACTAGTTGTGGGCGACCTTCTCATCAATTAACCTGAAGGCCAGTTGAAGCTATGCAAAGCTTCAACTTCTCTAAGGTGGCAACCTTAGTCAACATATCAGCTGGATTCTCAGTTCCTTTGATCTTCTTTAACTTCAGAGTGCCATCACTGACTTAATCTCTGATAAAGTGATATCTCAACTGTATATGTTTCGTTTTCGAATGGAAGACATGGTTCTTTGTAAGGTGTATTGCACTTTGATTGTCACAAAACAGTGCACAATCAACTTGTTCCTTGCCAAGCTCTTTGAGAAAATTCTTCAACCAAATAAGCTCTTTGCTTGCTTCAGCAACTGCCACGTACTTTGCTTCTGTGGTTGAAAGGTCAACACTTTCTGAAGTTTGGACATCCAACTTACAGCAGTGCCATCCATTGTAAAGACATACCCTGTGTGCTTTTGAATGACTCTTTACACCACCAAGGATAGCATCTGCAAAACCCTTCCGAATAACATCTTTCCCCTTAAAATGCAATGCCACTTTTGAAGTTCCCTTTAAATTTCTTAGCAGCCATTTAATACTTCCAATTTACTCTCCTTATATTGGACATAAACCAACTAACAACTCCCATTTCATGGGCAATGTCTGGTCTCGTGCATACCATTGCATACATGAGGCTACCAACTGTAGATGCATACGAAACTTTAGCCATTTCTGCTTTGTCTTCATCTGATTTAGGTGACTGAACTTTAGAAAGCTTAAGTGACTTCCCAAATGTGTGCTTCTGATCTTGGCATCTTTAAGGTCGAATCTCTCTAACACTTTCTCAATGTACTTCTCTTGAGAGAGTGTCAACGAACCATCTTCTTTGTTTCTGAAAATACTCATCCCGAGTATTTGGTTTGCAGCTCCCAAGCCTTTCATCTCAAATTTTTCAGACATTTGTTTCTTCAACTTCTTGATTTCTATCATGTCCGAATCGACAATTTACATATCATCCACATAGAGTAGTAGAATGACATAAGAACCCTTAAAGCTCTTATTGTAACAACAATGGTCATTGTTACATCTCTTGTAACCAACTCTTCCCATGAAGTTATCAAACTGCAAATACCATTGTCTGGGCGCTTGTTTCAAACCATACAAACTCTTCTTCAATTTGCACACCAAGTTTTCTTTGCCTTTAACCCGAAAACCTTCGGGTTCTGTCTTGTAGATGTCTTCTTCTAGGTCACCATGTAGGAAGGTTGTCTTGACATCTAGCTGCTATAGATGCAAGCCTTCTGCTACTACAATGCTGAGAACAAGTCTGATGGTAGTCATCTTCACCAGTGGAGAGCATATTTCATTGAAATCAATTCCCTCTTTTTGTTGAAATCCATTGACTACTAATCTTGCTTTATACCGTTTGGTACCATCATGTTCATCCTTGACCCTGAAAACCCATTTATTCTGAAGAGCCTTCTTCCCAGATGGAAGCTTTGTCAAAAGCAATGGCTTGTTCTTCTTAAGCGATTTCATTTCATCTTTCATTGCAAGCTCCCACTGTAATGAATCTTTCTACTCCATGGCTTCAGAGTAACACTGGGTTCACCATTTTCTGTCAAAAGTATGTAGTTGATTGATGGTGAGTACCTGCTTGGCGGTCTAGAGGCTCTAGACGATCTCCTTTATTGAACTTGTGGGGTTTTGGGGGAATTTGGAGTTGAAGGAGTAGATTCGTCTTCCTTCGAATCATTACTAGAATCATCCCCTAAGCTCCCACTGTCGCTTGACTCATCCCCATTTTTTGGAATGTCGACTAAAGCTTTTTTCCTTGTTTCACCACTTTTAAATTCAACATATTCTTTCTGAACTTCTGGTCCTTTGGTGTTTCTGTCTTTGTACAATTCGTTTTCATTGAAGATGACATTTTTGCTTCTGATTACTTTTATGCCTTCATTATCCCAAAGCCTGTAACCCATTTTTTTCTAACCCATTTTTTTCTGACCCATAACCAATGAATGTGCACTTCTTGGACTTTGAGTCTAACTTATCCCTGCCACCATCTTCTAACAAATCGTAAGCACTACAACTGAAGACTCTTAAGTGTTTGAAACTTACCTCATTTCCTTGCCACATTTCTTCTGGCAATTTAAAACCCAAGGGAACGGATGGTGAACGGTTGATCAAGTAGGCTGTAGTGTTAACTGCATCTGCCCATAATGTTTTGGGCATCTCGACATTCAACCTCATGCTTCTTGCCCTCTCATTCAAGGTTCTGTTCATTATCTCAGCTACACCATTCTGCTGAGGAGTTCCTGGAACCGTCCTGGTCATCTTTATCCCTTTTTGGTACAATAGTCAATAAACATCTTGCTTATATATTCACCACCATTGTCCGACTTTAAGCACTTTACCTTCAAAGTAGTTTCATTTTCAACAGTAGATTTCCATATCTTAAAAGCATCAAATACATCAGATTTATGTTTAAGAAAATAGACCCATACCTTGCGTATTGAATCATCGATGAAGGTAACATAGTATCTCGAGCCTTCTTGAGATGAAACTGATGATGGTCCATATACATCCGAGTGAACAAGCTACAACTTTTGAGCTTTTGGTGTCCTTCCGGTCTTCACAAAAGTGACTCTCTTTTGTTTACCAAGGACACAAGATTCATAGAATTTAGTTTCCACTTTCTTCAAATCTGAAAACTTCCATTTATGAGCCAACATATTCAATCCCTTCTCGCTCATGTGTCCGATTCGGTTGTGCCATAAATTAGATGGACTCGGACTGGTGGTCATGGTATGAACACCTTCGGCATGAACCTCTGCCATGTATAGAGTGCCTTTCTTCTTTCCTTTGGTAATCACTAAGTTGCCTTTGATCACTTTCCATTGTCCACCCCAAAGTGAACATTTAATCCTTCATCGTCCAATTTACCAACTGAAATCAACTTTCTCCTAAAAATAGGAATAACACTGAGGTCTTCAATGAGGTCTTCAAGTCTATATCTCCAATACCCGTAATATCAAGCATTTGATCATCGGCTAAACAAACTTTACCAAAGTTACATGTTCGTACATTCTTAACCATATCTGGGCATGAGATAGCATGGAAAGAAGCACCAAAATCCATAATCCAGGATTCCACTGAATTCTCAACACAACGTATGAGAGCATCTCCTGATCCCCAGAGGATACAATATTTACTTCTTTCTTTGCAGTTGGTTTTGTACATTGGCTTCTAAAGTGACATTTTTCTTTGCAGTTCCAACATTTAGTGTCTTTTCTGTTCTTTGACTGCCCCTTTTTTCTGGACTTTGACCTACCTTGATTGGTTCCTATGTCGTTTCTTCTTCCTCTACTTTCTATGTGCAATAAAGAAATTGTACTAGAAGTTTCATTATTGTTTCTCCGTCTGATATCTTCATTTATACTCAAGTCACGAAAACTCTAAAAAATGAGTTTGGTAGTGCCAGATGCACTACTAACAGCTGTGACAATGCCTGACCAACTATCGGGCAAAGATGATAAAAGGAGGAGCGCTTGTACTTCATCATCAGACTAGAGGAATAATCCTCTACTCGAGTCAAACCCTCCTAACCTAACAGGCGCCCGCCTGGAGGGCTTTTGACAACATAGCTAACGCTAGTTATTCTTAAATACATACATATCCTTATACCTGTGCATGGATGTGTGCATGCACACATACATGAGCAGAATCGGTTAGTGTTCCTATATAGTCTATAGACACCTTAGTAATGCAGTTCTTCATCTGTTGCTAGCTACACATAACATTGGGTAGTGGTACCCAGTGGTAATTTGTGATTAATTTCAGTATTGAAGTCTCACTTATACAACAAAGGTGTGTTGAAACAAAGTATGGCTTATTTGTTTAAAGCTTTACATGATTAAGGTTTTATAAGGTGGCTACACTTAATTTGTATGTTGACACTGATATCACGGTATATGAAAGTTACATTAAAACTTTTTAAAATTTACATCCTCTTATCATTACCCTTGTCAGATAACGTCGGTGCAGTCAAGAAACGACGGCGTTAACACTTCACTCTTTGAAAAATGAGAGTATGTAGAGAAATTACATCGAACACGTAATTTATTGCGCAAAGTTCTGGAACCAACATGATTGTTTATAAAATATGAAGCTTACGATGATGCAGTGAAGTTCTACACTGGAGCAATGCCGATATTTAAGGTTAATTTACTGATTGTTAATTTATTTGATAAATGATAATTATATCAACTTATTGTGTTCTTTTCGATACTCATGAAACCTCACTTGGGCTTTATCAATTAGATTTGATTTATCTTGAACTTCACAAGGCATATGGGGACTTCTCATTCCAGGGGTGTGAGAAAGCTTCAGGTACATCTAATGTCAGTAATTTTTAACAAGCTTCAGGTACATGTGTTGGTAATTTTTTTTTCTTATCACAACGCAAACTGATGAAACGTATTTAAATGTTATATATCCGAAGGGACAACACAAAGATCTTATACTGAATCAGATTCAATACAAGCATGAGCAGAGGCTGTAATGCTTCTTAAGCAGTTAGATATTCCGGTCCGTTGATGGTTTCAAGGAGGGATGGTATTCATAATTCGTAACATATTACAGGGACAATATGTGTAATTTACGTTGTATATTTTTAGTGTATACATGTTGTTGTGACTTGTGCCTTTGATTGTTAACATACATCATTGTTTCTATGTGTCACCTGTTCATAAATATGAGTTCTTTTAGTTGCTAATCGCTATAATAGGTGCCCACTCGTGAATTTGTGGGAGCTGTTCATGCTTATCGTAAGTCATTATTCGGATTGTAGGGAAAGTAATTACTTCTCTTACGAAGATGCCACAACTTTAGAATTTGCTTTAGGCTCAGAAAAAAGGTTAACCGACCGTGAGAAATAAACACCACAGGATGCGTATGCTCTAAATAAAGTCGAATTCTGTCACTTGTACGCATAAATTTAATGGACTTTTAATTTAAGGAGACATCATGATATTACTTGATTCTTGAACATGTTTTTGTGCTAGTTTGTTTAGGGTGAGTAGAGGGTGGTTCATAGTTGTGAAATATGGTGATCATTTAGTTTTTTTTTTGTTTTCTTGATAACACACCATGGTCATCCTCTACCGCTGCTTATAAATATACTTCATTTGTCCATCATAGGAAATATTTGAAAAGAGACATCATTATATACATACTTTAATACGACTAGGCTACAATTATTTGGATCGGTTATTATTTAATGACTTTTTTCTTTAATTCTCTTCAGGTTGGACTTTGAAAAATAAATTACTAAATATACTCAAGTTTTATAATTGTTCAATTCACGTCATCGACTTTAACCCATTGTTAAAAATTTTACAAAAACTAAACAATATTAAAACTCTATTTAATTGTAGATTAATTAAACTTCTTGAAGCTTAAGAAACCTTCAGTCATCACATTCACTTGAGGCTTCTAACTTAACAAAATTTTAACTTTTTTATAATACAAATTTTGAACTCCAAAAAGCCTAGCTTGAAAATATATAAATATGGTAAAACTTCAAGAATGTTGGCTAGAACAGTTTCCTTGATTTTTTGAAATATTTTGACAAAGATACATTCTAATTCTAAAATGAGTACAAAAACAACAAGCCAATGAGATGGTGGTGGAGCGCTAATCGAAGAGACCTGGTGTTCAAGTGACCCAAGTTCGACTCCGGCCCCCAACACTTAGTTTTGGCGGCACCTGGTAATTATGGGAGACTAGGCAAGTAGGCGGTGATTGCTAGTTTGATCCTTGAACTGAGCGGGTTTTATCTCACCGCACTGTCGTACCTTCGGACGAGTGTTCATGAGCTTTGACCCTTGGTGAGGGTTTTTCCTACGATATGATGAATTTCACTAGTAGCCCATTTGTTTTCCGTTTAAAGAAAGTATAAAGGCGGCAAATGTACAAGTTGAAAAAGAAGGAATACAAATTTCTCTTCATAAAAGAAATCAATTTGGGCTCATAACTGTAAAAATCCAGTAAATCATTTAATGGGCTTTGAGATCACCAGTCCGGACTGTACACTTCACAGTCCTAAACACACCTCGGCCCACCATACCCACTCATTTTTCCCGCCAAAATCCTATCCACACCCACCATTTAGGCGCCAAAATCCCTCTCCATTTTCCCGCAATTTTCACTGCTCATTTCTTCATAGTGCCTCTGTGTTCAGTTCACCTCCCAAATTTTCGATTCCAGAACTGCTGAAACCCTAAGGCACTATGGATCTCAATTTCAGTCAAGACAAAGGTATGTATTATTAATTTATCATTATCCGTCTTCAGATGATACTCTAGATCCTCACTGCACATCAAATCGATGCTAATAGCTCGTTCGTTTATCTATTCAACAGATCTGGCGACAGATTTTCTTCAAAACTTCGTTGATGCGAACGGAGAAGCTAAATATATGAACATCCTTGTAGGTTTTCGTAAAACCTAATTCATTTTGTATGTATATGTATATATGCTTATAATAATTTGTTTCGTGCACAGCAAGATGTCGCTAACCGTAAAATCAAAGCGATTCAAATCGACATTGAAGACCTATTCGATGTAATTTCTGCATCTCTGCTCATGAATTAGGTTTATGACTTGATAATAATTATTATTATTATTTTTTAATTTTTTTTTTGTTTTTGTTGTTGTGTGAATTAGTATAAGGATTTGGATGAGGAGTTTGTGGGACGAGTGACTGAGAATACTCGGAGATATGTTGAGTGTTTTGCTGATGCAATTGATGAGTTGATTCCTGAGCCAACAGAGGCTTTAAAGGATGATGATCATGACATATTGATGACACAGAGAGCTGAGGAAGGCAATGAGAATGCTGATGGCACCGATCCGAGGCAGAGGATGCCGCCGGAGATTAAGCGATTTTAGTAAGTATAAGTTAGGGCTTTTCTTTTATTAATTTGGTTCTGGCTTTTATGAATTGAGTTGAAGGTTATGATTATTTAGTTTAATTAAAGAAATGATAGTTTAAGGTTGAATTGCGTCATTAGCTGATTATTTAATTCATTTTGTTGGTGTAATATTCATTTACTCAAAATCATGAAATAGTGAATCATTAACTAGAAATTAAATGATTGAATTATATATATTACAGATTTGTTTGAGGAAAGCTATGTTGACATGCTAGCTGCTATAGGCTAGTTTCATCAATGTGTTATTTTGTTGGAGATTTATTTGTTAGTGCCTTATACAGTTTATTCATGTCTCTAATGCTCATTTTTTTGTAAACCAGTGAAGTGTATATTCGAGCTTCATCAAAGGGTCAGCCCTTTACTATAAGGGAGGTTAGGGCTTCAAATATTGGCCAGCTTGTTAAGATATCTGGTATTGTGACTCGCTGTTCGGATGTAAAACCGTTGATGAAGGTTGCTGTTTACACATGTGAAGAGTGTGGTTTTGAAATTTATCAGGTATGTAATCATGTTTATTTTACAGTTTACATTCACTTTTGGAAACACAATTGATATATATTGCTTATGCAGTGCTATCTTTTTTTAGCTGATTATGCTAGCAGTTTTCATGCATTTTCTAAATTATAGTTGGTAATATTATTTTCAAGCCCTACAGGTCATTGAAGTGGTCATTCTTTTGTGTTTTTTTTGGGTTTGTTTAGTAGTTTTCTATCTATACATTTGTTACAATGGATATACTTGTTTGTATAACATGCTACTTTTACCAACAGGAGGTAACTGCTCGGTGTTCATGCCACTGTTTGAATGTCCATCTAAGCGTTGCAATGTCAACCGGGCAAAAGGCAATCTTATTCTCCAACTCAGAGCTTCAAAGTTTCTGAAGTTTCAGGAGGTTAGTTTAAAATTACTTTTAGCAAAACTTCAACATTTTTTAATGCAAATGTTTTCTTACATAAGTTGTTTTACCTTAAAACTTTCAGGCAAAACTTCAAGAACTATCTGAACATGTTCCGAAAGGTCATATTCCTCGTACGATGACTGTCCATTTTCGAGGCGAACTTACAAGAAAGGTCGGTTATTATGTGTTCACCTAAGGTTTAATATTCTATAAGGATTCATATAGCGTTTAAAAATAGAAAGAACATATTTTTTCTAAATGTATCTCTGAAGTCTACTTGTTAAATCTCTAGGTATCCCCTGGTGATGTTGTTGAGCTATCTGGAATATTTCTTCCTATACCTTATACCGGATTTAGAGCAATGCGAGCGGGTTTAGTAGCAGATACATATTTGGAGGCCATGTCAATATCTCATTTTAAGAAAAAATATGAAGAGTAAGAAACTTTTAATCCCTTTTGCTATAAGTATCTTTTATTTAAGCATTCGTAGCCGATCCGAAATTGATGCAATGCGTGTCTAGTCAAGTTTTTAATAATTGATTACACTTAAAGTATCTTTCAAAAAATTAAAACTGAGAACTCTTGGATCATAAACTAGTTATGTCATTACTTATCCTCTGAACATACTAATCTTTTGCTTTTTCTGCAGGTACGAACTCAAAGGGGATGAAGAAGAACAAATTGCGCGCTTATCAGAAGATGGTGATATATACAACAAGCTGGCTCGCTCACTGGCCCCTGAGATTTTTGGACATGAAGATATCAAAAAAGCTCTTTTACTTCTCTTAGTGGGTGCTCCTCATAGGAAACTAAAGGACGGGATGAAGGTATCGTTTTGTTGATTCTTCTTGCGTATTTCAACCTAATTATATATATCACTAATCAGCTTTATCTTATTGCTTTGTTAATTTAACATTGTTGTGCATGTGGTAATACAGATAAGAGGTGATCTACACATATGTTTGATGGGTGATCCTGGAGTTGCAAAAAGTCAACTTTTGAAGCACATAATTAATGTTGCACCAAGGGGTGTGTATACGACTGGCAAAGGAAGCAGTGGTGTTGGTCTTACTGCAGCCGTTCAGAAGGATCCGGTGACAAATGAGATGGTTTTAGAAGGGGGAGCACTGGTGAGAGGAACTTGTTATATTATCACATATCAGTTAGGGGTGCTAAGTGGGTCGTGTCTGTGGGTTGGCGAGTTCAACCTGACCTGAACCCAAAAATTTTAAGAACGAACTCGAACACGACCCGAACCTGAAAGTCGTGTCATAAATATAAACCTGAACACGACCAGAATATTTGTGGGTTGACTCGAACATGACCCGTTCAACCCAAATTTATTATTTTTAACTTTTTTTTTCCGCAAAATAATATATTAAAATTAAAATTTAACTACAAAAAACACACAAATGTATATAATACAATTACATTTTAATTTATAAATGTAATGTCAATTTCTCTTATTAAGTTATAATTATGGCATAAAACACCCACCCAATTTACTTTATGGCATAAAACATATTGTGAAAGAATAGAATATAATATAAATGGGTTAAATAGGTCAACCCACCAACCTGATCGGCTTGACAGGAACCCGACCTGTTTAGCTAAACGGCGGGTTCGCGAGTTCAACCAGAAACTGACACAAATCCATTAAGACTAAACCCCAAACCTGCGAATTTTGTGTAGGTTCATGTCGTGTTTTGGGTTGTGTCAGAAGTTGAAACGGGTTGGAGTTTTGTTATTTTATTACAAGATTTCCTATAATTCAGTTATTTGTTAAATATTCAACATAAAAATGGTTAAAATGCTTACATACATCAGAGATGCTCTAACATGTCAAATGATTTATGAGGTTTTGTGCATTAAAAGTTTACATTGGTTGATGCTCAACCTTTGACTGGTTATCTTTTAAGCTAATTTTTTTAAACCTGACCACCTCAACACTTAAATTCTAACGATTTTTGCACACTTCATCCATTAGGTGCTGGCAGATATGGGCATATGTGCAATTGATGAGTTTGATAAGATGGATGAGTCTGATCGAACAGCTATACATGAAGTCATGGAACAGCAGACAGTCAGCATTGCCAAGGCCGGTATCACAACTTCTTTAAATGCAAGAACCGCAGTTCTCGCTGCCGCAAATCCCGCCTGGTAACATATAAAACATTATCTCTATCTCACATATATTATCAGCCACTGGCATATTTATATATTAAATATAAATATCTCATTTTGATAAAAAGGGGAAGATACGATCTACGTAGAACTCCAGCTGAAAACATTAACCTCCCTCCAGCACTTCTATCAAGATTTGATCTTTTGTGGTTGATTCTCGACAAAGCAGACATGGATAATGATCTTGAAATGGCTAGACATGTTGTTTACGTTCACCAAAAACGAGAATCTCCAGCCCTTGGGTTTGCTCCTCTTGAAGCTTCCGTTCTTAGGTATTTTTCATTTTGTCCCTTTTAGTAAATATGCCATGTCGTTATATAGCCATAATGATTATCGATAATTAACTTATTTTTATTTGTCGATAGGGCTTACATTTCAGCCGCCAGAAAGTTATCTCCGTCTGTTCCAAGAGAGCTGGAGGAGTATATAGCTACTGCATACTCAAGCATCAGGCAAGAAGAAGCAAAATCGAACAGCCCGCACTCATACACCACTGTCAGAACACTTCTCAGTATTCTAAGGATATCAGCTGTGAGTTTTTATTTATTTTATTTTAAATACGTTGTATTCTACTTTTAGCTAACAATGATGATATTCATTGTTTACAATAAAATAAAACTGCTAACAGTGGGTGGTCAATGGTGATATTCATTGTTAACGATAAAATAAAACTGCAGGCGCTTGCGAGGCTGAGATTCTCAGAAACTGTTGCTCAGAGTGACGTGGACGAAGCACTTCGGCTGATGCAAATGTCAAAGTTCTCATTGTACTCTGATGAAAGGCAGCGGTCTGGTCTTGATGCGATCTCGGATATTTATTCGATTTTACGTGATGAGGCAGCAAGGGCCAACAAGATGGATGTAAGCTATGCACAAGCTCTAAACAGGATTTCAAGAATGGTGAGTTTACTACTTTTTTCTTTGCCTTTTTTATTTTTGTATTGGTATGGTGTTTTTTTATTTTGTGGGTTGTAATTTGGCTGTGAATGTATATATAGGGGTACACTGAAGCTCAGCTGAAAGAATGTTTAGAGGAATATGCGGCGTTGAACGTGTGGCAGATTCATCCAAACACCTTTGATATTCGATTTATTGATGCTTGAATTGTACTAGTCAGATTTTAAGATTGCTAATGAATGAAGTATGAGGAACCTGTTGAGACTTTTTTGTATTTATTTATTAAGTAGGATAAGGTCTTAATGGTATTGTTCAACTTACTTTAGTTATTTTTTACCCGTTTGGATTTTATGAAAACATTTAAAAATGCTATGATCTTTTCAAGTAATTAAAAATTTTAAAACAACAATCTAAATGTGTGTGTATATATACATATATCTAAATCTACACTTAGTACCATGTGGATGATTTTTGCTAATATGGTGGTTTATATGGTGCCATATCGCGGGTTATCTCAATGGTAACAAGAGTAAATGATAGGTTATTAGAAGCTGGTCGAATTATGGTGCAATACACTCTTTTTCTTATCTATATTGATTCAAGTGATGAACATAACAGGGTTTTACGGTGGGCTCAAGACTTCCAGATGTATAATGTGCTTCAATAGGTTACAATCTAGTCAGAAGAATTTAAAGCTATATACGCCAAGAAATGAAACCGATCCGATTCCATGGCACCAATTAGAGTTTGACGATTGTCATCTTGTTGGTCGTACTTGTGTATGTCAACTATATGTCGTCACGTTCCCAATCCTGTGTAGAAACCACATAAGATCTTAGTACAAGTTAAAGGTTACAATGTTCGTTTAGAATGCGTTTGGGATGATCTAATTAAACATCTTATTTACAATTAAGAAACAAATACCAAGTAATATATTAATTAATCGCGTATTAAAACAACTTATTTCACCCTAAAATAAAAAGATGACATAATTGTTTTCTTAGTCTTATTAAACAAAAAAAAACACTGATTAATGCATATTGTATATTTCTCACGTGTTAACCAACCCGTCCAAACCATCAATATTGAGAAACTTTTTTAACTACACGATATAGACTTTGGGACAAACCGGATATTGGTGTGTGATGATGTTATGGACCACATCGATCATTCGCAATATTACGTACATTGGAAGCAATATCCCACAAGCCTTTATAGCTATTAACTGAAAACAAATGAGCAAATCATAATCACATCAAATCATATCATAGGCACAAAAGTAGAAAGAATTAGCAGCATAAATACGTAATGATACTTACTGTTAAAAGGGTAAATGGGTAATCTCCTGTTTCGCCAACTAGCACCTCAATAAAATGTCTGGCTAGTAGAAGGATAGTAAACTGCATGTCATGTTATGCACGTTTATAATTAGAAAGAAAATAAAATTAGAAAATCATTGTAATCTTATGTATGTCTACATTTAATTAAGGTTTCACAACATCTTTGCTTTCATTATAAACAATATTCTTCTAAGTCGTATACAAGACAAGTATTTATAAACCATTAAAACCTATCAAACCGTCTAAACTTAAGCGAAGCAAACAAATATATGCCTAGTCAGTTTGAGATTTATACAGTTTTCAGTTTGAACAACCAGGTTTCTATAAACGCCTCTAATGCACAATTTAGCATCATTTTGTTGGGTCAGGTTGTTATATATTTGTTAGGGGCTGTTTGACAACTTCTGAATGGTTAAGTGTTGAACCAATAAAAGGTCTAAACCATTAAGAGCCAATATAATGCTAACCATTCAGGACAATGTCTAACCGATTCAGATTAGAGTCTAACCATTAGACTGTATATGTTAACCATCAGAGCAAAGTCTGACTGCTAGCGAAACAAACAATCTAAACCATTAAGTGTTGAACTAATAAAAGATCTGAACCATTAAGAACTAAACAAACTTTAACAAAAATGTTTCATTTTTCACCCTCAAGTTTCAAACATCTCAAATTTCCACCATCAATTCGTTTTGGGTCTAAAATTCAAATGTGGTCACATCAAGGGGTGGGAGCCTAATGGTAAACAGTTGTTAATTGATGGTGTTATGGCATTAATTATTTTCTTGGCCACTTGCAATCGTGTGAACATTAGGGACTCCTATTAGACCTTTCAACCATTAAGGACTAAAACTTTAAGATGAAAACACATGCTTTGACCTTTAGCTTTTCTAGTGCTATTTTTTTTATAAGTGAAAACCAAATTAGCTAAAGCAAACATAGAAACATTATATAATATTTTGTTCAACAAATTTATAATATTTAGTAGTATAAGACATGTATTTTATTTATCATTACTTAGTTTTGAATTCAACGTTTGGATAACAACTCAACCTACTAACCTAGTCCAATAATTGTTCAAAAATAAATAAATTGTTTAACAAATAACATTTATTTTATTGTAGCTTAGATGGACCTTATATATATATATAAACTAAATTGTGATTGAGAATTATTAGTAAGATTTTATTAATCGATGAATACATGTATGCATGATACATGCATTTATAATTACTAAAGCTATAAAATAACTAAAATATTATACTGTTTGCAGTAGTGAAAAAATTATTTCTGGTACTTTTAAAAACTGTTTTATATACTTATTATATGTTTTGATATTATAAGTTTTTTTTTAATTTTAATGTGGCTTGGGATTGTTTGCCTAAAGTGTGTGTCTAGTTATTTGTGAGTAATTTGGAGATGTTTATTCTTATTTTATAAAAACAATATATATATTATATATATATATATATAACTCTTATAACAAAGAATCCCAACACCCTGTTACAATTATTTCTCAAAAAATGAAGCCAGAAACTTACTATCAGAGCCAAATTTCTGCAAATTGAAGTAGTAGTATTAGCAACTGATGAACATTCTGCATATTCTCTTTCAACCAAATTTTCTTCTTCACCAATGACAACTGTTTCAAGATTTTCATCTGCTCTAGGAACTTCCAGTCTTCCTCTATTATTGTAATATTAATTAAATCAACCAGCTAAATTAAATTGTACAGAAAAAAACATTAAAAAGTTTTAAAAGAAATTGTCCCTAGACTATCTTAGAAGGGGGCTGCATCTTGAACAATAATAGTCTTTCTACTTTTCTTTTTTTGAGATAAACAAATTTAAGATTGAAAAAAAATTATGAGTTGTCAATTAATATGCAAACAGTGGTTATCATTCTCATAATATAACCTTCATAAATATATTTTGGACCTTAAATATTTTAATTGATCAATAATATGTTTTGTATCATAACATATGTAACTATTTTAATACTAAAATGATACAAAATTTTTTAAATATTTGTTTCATTATGACATATAGGATGACCTAGTACGTAAAAAATGATTTGGTGACATTTTTAAAAACGGACATAACCATTGTTTGGTAATTGGTACCCTTCTTTGACCATCACTATCCTCTCTCTCTCTGGCATCTCCACCTCCATTGTCATCACTCATTACCATCATCTTCGGTTCAATTTCAACTTGTATTTCGTATTTCGAGTGTTTGAGATTTTTTTGTTGGCCAACTTCGATTTGAGGTGGTTGAAGAGAGGTGAAGATGGCGGTTAGTTAGGTGGCATGTGACGTGGGATGTGAAAAGCAATTTCATTTCGATTGCTTTTGATGTCATGATAACAATAAAAGTTATGTACGCGTCACTTGTACATCATCTCATAATCAAATGTACATGTTATCTAATAAAAATGTTTATGTTTATTATAATATGTTCATGATAACAAACTTTACGTATTATACTAGTACTAAAGCAAGCACACGCATGTATTACATGATAACTGAACTAGAAATCAATAAGAAGACGAGTAATTACCGAATAGGGACATCACTCTCGTGGTTTTGTTTGGAGGGTGACGACGCTGTATATCCCGGTTCAAATTTCTGCAACGTTAAACAAGTTCATGTCATTTTCAAAATAAATTGTTTTCAAAGCAACTGGGATTTATTACAAATTATTCATTCTACTTTTGATTTTAAGCATATAAGATATTTTATACCTTTTAGCTGATTATAATTGTTTTAGTGTCCTACATATAATGCCCAATATCATTGGTCATGAGGGTAGAATATTTTTCATATGATAGAAAATCATAAGTACTTAAATATATATAAATATTTCATATATATTTATATGATTGTGTCTATGTAAGTCACATTTACTTCTATAATCATTGTAATAAATTTCACGTTATTAACTTTATTATTTTTATGATTTGTCTCTGTGGTCCACTTATTATTATTTTCTTTTGAATACGGGTACCTGGTATATTTTCGAAAATATGAAAATTTTTAAGTGTAGTAACTAGTAAGTGAGTCAAGCTTTTATACTTCAAGATATTTATGTTGACTCATGTGTATAAGTTTACTTGCTTATTTTTTTACTGTAGGTAAAATCTTAGCTCGAAATCGGTTATACTATATATTCATATATTATAGACACACACAACTGAGGCGGAATTTTCTTTTTTAAATGAAGTTAAGTTTTGATTAATATGATATCTTTCCGTAACAAGTAATCTGCCATTTGTTTGTAATTTTGGTAGGACCGGTTTTGCAATTCAAAAGTGGGTTGCGACGCAGCTTGTTGCCCGTTTCCTTGCCATTTGTTTGTAATTTGTTGGTTTGGCAAAAAATAAAACAAAAATTGATCTACCGAACACACTTCAAGATTCGTCATGATAACAGAATTGGTTCAAAGCTCAAACCAAAAACGGTTAGCACTGATTCAAACTTTCGCGAAAATGTCAAATGAGAGTCGGACAGAAATTTACCAAAACACAACAAACATTATTCGTTTTCAAACAAAAACAATCATAAAAACTGGAACAAGATTAATCATCAAAGAAAACCAACACGAAGCGATAAATAAATAAACAAACCTAACCTGGAGGCAAATTTCGCAATTAGTGTTTCCTTTCTCATCACACCATCTCTGTACGCAATCTCTATGCGCAAACTAATGATCAATCAATCAATTAAAACGTCTTAATTAGATTAATATTTATATTTAAACACCCGCGTCTAAAATGAACGCGTAGGTAAAAACACATAAAGGAAGTAAGTGAGAAACAGAAAACGTACCTTGACGGTTCCAGAACATGAACATGGAGATTCTAGTGATCTACAGCTTTCGAACTCGGCTTCGTGACAAATTCTACAGCATATAATCTCAGATGCAGGATATATAAAATGTTCATCAACATTTAATATGACTTGTGTCATCCTGTTTATGATAAACCAATCTCTGCTCTGTTGGTTCTGTTTTTGTAATGGAGGAAATAGGACCAATATTTCAATAATGCCCTTCTTTATACGCTACTATTCAGCCGTCTTTACACTTTTGTTTATTATATAATATATATAGGATTATAAGTGAATTATGGAATTTATTATTTTGAGAATTTCATTTGTCACTCTCTCTCTGTTCTTCTTATGTAACATTCGATACATAACCAATTTTAATAGAGAATCATGATAACTTTATAAGCATTTCGACGTTTTGTTTTAGCTAAATTACATAGTTTGTTATGTAATAGATTACGTGTCTCCTTTTGTGAGTCTTGAGTATTTTTTTTTCAAACACCATGTAAAGCGTATTATACGGTTCATGATGTTTATTTAAAACTGGTTTTATGTTGAACGCATCTCTACACATGTATATTTATTGTGTAAAGATCAAATGTAAATGTGTCTTAAAATTCAAAATACTCTTACGTAAGAAGTGAAGTAGGGAATTTTTTTTTTGAATTTTTTCCCTACTACTTAAGAATAATGTTTAATTGCAAAAATGAAAAAAAAATTTCGTGATTTTACAGTAGAAGAGTAATTATTGTAGGGTAATTATAATTGCTCTATAATTTTGTAGAGTAATTATAATTACTCTACTAGTGTAAAATCACGATTTTTTTTGGATAAGGACTAAAATATTGTTAATAATAAAAAAAAAACATTACTTCCTCACTTTTTACATTAAGAGTATTTTGTATGTTAAGTCTGATTTGTACAATAACTTAACCCTATATTTATTATAAAATGTAAGATTTTAGTTTACAAGATAATATATCTTAAACTATGTGGTGGATAGATTAGTTTTATATCGTATGTGTGTACTCATTATATTACTGTAATAATACGAGTTATTTGTTACTTAAACGATGAAATTTTTGGGTAAACAATATTGTATCCTTTGTAACTAAAATACTTGCTTAAAGAACATTAAGATTATTTATTTTATTTTTAACATCCATCTTCATTGTTTATATACTAATAAAAATTGAGTGTTATATTATATGCACCCACACATAAACGAAGTGCATTATATGTGTTATACACTTATACCATATAATCAAAACGGTTACAAAAATGAGAACCCGTTTAGTAGTCGAAATGTTCCGGCCGGGAAGGTCCTTGAAGAGATTAAGGAGAGCTCTTTTGTGTGACTTCGGTGTTGATCCAAATTTAGTTCTATTATTTTCTCTTGGTTAATTGAAGGGATTAGCATTTCTATCCTATTAAGTACACATAGATTTGTTTATGAAGAACATGGGCGGATGTACCATATAATTAGGGGTAGCCTCTGCTACCCCTTAGCGCTCCGGCGGTAGTGTAAATTTTAGAAAAATTTAACGTTTCGATTTCGTTACCCCTTTCTTTTAAAACGTTACCCCTATGAAATTCTAGATCCGCCACAATATATATACACTATTTATCATCACTTAAAACACATAGCACTACAAAGATTATCAAAACATAACTACTAAGGGTATACACATATTTTACATATCTATTGGGCATATAAGTTTTGAAGATAAATGTAGAAAATAGGGTTGTTTGCTTATTAATGTAATTATACTAAAATAAATTATTTATAGTTTAGAAGGAAAAAATATATTGACAACTATGGGTTTGGTGAAAACGGATTGGTACACAATTTAGATAAGATCAATGTAACATATTGAATAGACTCTTTTATACATGAATGTTGAAAAAGGGATGCATTGGCTTGAAAAGAGCCCCTACAATTAATCAAGAGAAAATAAAATACAAAGCTTGAATATCTTTAAAGCATATAAATGATGATATCAACACGAATTGAGACCATCATAAATTCTTAATATGTTGTATAATTTAACAAAAAAAAAATTTATATGTCATTCCCCTTGTTCTCATGTCTTTTCTAGAAATTGTCTTATTCACAATACAAATAGGTTTATTTGTTGAATTGATCGTCATCTATGCTAAAGAAAAAATTCTTTGAAATTTAGTTATACCCTCTAAATTTACTCATTTTTAAAATTATTTTAAATACATAATTATGTAAACGAGTTACTAATCTTTAAAGTAACGCGTTAAACAGTTCATTTGATACATATCTTTAGTTATATCCTCTAAATTTACTCATTTTTAAATTATCTTAAATACATAATTTATGTAAACGAGGTTACTAAACTTTAAAGGAACATGTTAAACAATTCATTTGATACGTATTTAGTTATATCCTCTAAATTTACTCATTTTTAAAATTATTTTACATACATAATTTATGTAAACGAGGTTACTAAACTTTAAAGTAACGGGTTAAACAGTTCATTTGATACACATTTAGTGAGTAGTGACGAATAAATTCGTTGTAATTGGTCACTAAAGCATGAAAGAATGTATTCAATGTTCTTGAGTGAAAAGCAAAAGGCAATACTTTTACAATCATGTTATTAATGTATAAATAATTAGTAATTAGAATATTTTAAAACAAAGGTAATGATTACGAATTATGTTTCCCTTTTGAAAGGAAAATACACAACGTTTATCCTTATTTTCCTTCCTTTTTTCCATTGAAAACCTCCTTTAGAGACAATTTTCTTCTTAGTTTTTGTATTTTTTTACTCTTGGCTCTCCTTGTTTAAATGATCGGACTATTTTGTAATATACAAAGATATAACCAGCGCTATACGGCTCACATTCATTTCCCACTACAAAGGATGCATGTTTAATACACTTTAAAGTATATAGAAATGTAATAACCACAAAAATATTTGTATTATTTAGCTAAAAATGATCACTATACGATTATGTATCACAAACACTACATATAATTTGGTTAAACGCGCATATATGAAACCATCAAACAAAAGGTAAGTATCCCGATTAGAAAATGATGACTCAAACGGTGACGATCGGATGCTTATGAAGAATTTGGTTCGCTTTGAAATGAAAAGGAATTTAATGAGAACATGATGCCGGTGCAAAAAAAAAATGGAGCCCGTTAAGGAGGAGACGCTTATTTGGGTGAAAAGTAGAGTCGTGGGGTCGTTTTAAAAGGAGAAAACTGGTTAGACTTTAATTTATTTGTGTGATTGTCGTTTCATCTGTTTAAATTGTTGTATTTCAGCCTTTGGTTGGCCGCTATTTTAATATACAGTTGTTGTAAAATAAAAAGATAGTTTATTGAGGTGGTGTTGTAAAAAAAAAGAGAGTTTATTGAGGTGTGTATGATTAAAATTTAAAAGAAGGAACCATTGAAATATTTTTAAATTAACTAATGGTGGCTGGTGGGCACTCAGAGTAGTGGTGTGTTGACAAAGTTTGCCCCCAACGTCCACATCCGAACACCCAAAATCATTAAACATATTTAAAATTTAAATAATAATAATAATATGTCAATTAATAAGCTGCATATTATAGGTATTTTCTTTTTGAACAAAAATACATGGTTAACAAAAATATCTATGATAAACGTGATGAGAAATTTATTTAAAAGCGATGTAGTATGCAATTTGAGTAACTAATTGATTTAATTAAATTCTTTTATGTTCTCTTGGTTTAATATGGATTAGTATATTGTTTGGTAAATATTAAATTTTAACTATTATATTATTTATGTTGAAGAGTATAAGGTTTGTAATGT
This sequence comes from Scalesia atractyloides, assembly GCA_947069175.1. Taxonomy (NCBI): domain Eukaryota; kingdom Viridiplantae; phylum Streptophyta; class Magnoliopsida; order Asterales; family Asteraceae; genus Scalesia; species Scalesia atractyloides. The sequence continues at coordinate 4,935,545 of CAMTDV010000020.1, read as the reverse complement.
AAACACCGAAATATGATTAACTTGTTTTATTTACTAAAAAAAGTACTTTATTGTTAAAGTAATGAAATATTGATTATGTGTCAACGAGTCAATTAATTTTGTTCTTTTTTCTTTTTGTTGATACCTCTATTTCTTTGTTTACATAGTCGCCCCTACATGGTCCTGTTGTTTCCTACTTAAAAGTATGAGGGAAATAAAAAATTGAAAGGCAAAGGAAGTTTAATTAATACCATTCTTGTATATGTAAGTTTTTTATAGTTCTAAAAAATTTCTATAAAATTGGAGGTCGAAAATTGAGGACGAAAACGTATATACCAAAAAAATTTCTATAAAATTGGAGACGAAAGTCACTGGACCTAAAAATTTCTATAAAATTTGGGGTCGAAAACGTGTATACCAAAAAATTTTATACGAAAACTACATACCCTCCCCCCCTTAAAAGCTTCGCCCATGTCTAAATCTTTATTATTGTCTATTATATATATATATATATATATATATATTATATTGAATATTGCTTAGCACATTGGCTCGATCGTGGCATTTTGCCACACCTTACCCAAGTTCGAATCCTACGTGTACGGGCTGGGTTAGTTACCGAAAATCCTATTGCCTTGTGCGGTTCAAAACTTGAGGCCTCAAGAAGTTCCCATTTAATTCTTCCATTTGTATGGGTCGTATCTGATACCTACTCTAAGCCTCACACTTAACCGAGCTAGCATTTACCAACTGAGCCAAGGATCGTTGGCTATTGTCCATTGTCCATTATATATCACTAGGGTCTAAGCCTTTTATATGTAATAGAAAGCTATTTATGGTTTAGTAAAAGCAAAAGTAAGTCGACCTATAAGAAGCAAATATAATCTCTAATAATGAACAATAAGGTGGGATGACATATATCTTTCATAAGGATTGACATATCCATCCTTCCATTGCTAGAAGACTATATTTTTACAATAGGTAACTATATAATTAATAAATTTTATTTACATTAAAAAGCAAATAATTCATTAAAGTAAATAACTTAATCAAATATATTAAACAAATACCAATGCTATGGAGACACTTATATATACAAGAGAGGATCGATTGGTAGAGGAAATCGAGAGACAGCTCATACATTATATTCTTTACATGCTATACTTATATACCGATGGTGGTCCCGACTTGACTCACGCATCGGAGTGTCCATGGGGCTTCGAGCCCCTGGACCCTCTAACAAGTTAATAGTGAACATAGAGAAGAAAAATGATTACACTAGCACTAAGACGGACCGGAACTCAAGGAATCTTACATCTTCACTGATTTCCATACAACATCTACCTGGTACTCTATGTGTCTGGAGTTTGCTTCAACATTTGTGTATGATGCATTTGGATGGTTATAAAACATGTTTATATAGATTATATTGGTTTGCTTTTAGTTTGATAATTATGTTTCTTTATTGCTATCTATATATATATTTCAATAAATGAAACACGTATTCAACAACTATAAGTTATTTTGCTCCCGCAGAGGTGGTGTGGGTTCAAATTCTTGGAAGTGTTAGATAAGGTGGTAGTTTGGTGATAAAGACATGAGCCTTAGGTTTGTAGTGTATTGTCATGTAAGGTATCATCTTTCGTGAGGGGTACTGTTAGCATGTATGTATCAAACTAAAATTCTTATTTTTTAATACTAAACCTTATTTTATTTTATTTTTATGGGGTAACCAGTTTGTTTGTTTTTCTAAATTTTGTCCAAAGCGTCTGATGTTTTAAACTACAACAAAGCAGACGAAGTATGTAAAATTTAGTTGTTTTAGTGGGCCTACTTGGGCTAATTTGTCAATGGATTTCAACAAAAATAGCTCATTACTCCAAATGAAATTTGCAGATTGGGCCACCTTTTTCCCAAAGATTTTGATGTGGTTGGTTTCTTTGGCAAAGCTAACGGTAGTCACGTCTAGATAGACATGTACAGATCGTTTTTTTTAAAACCAACCGGTTTTGGTTTTTATGTTTTCTAAAAAAACTGGTTATTCAATAACCGGTTTCGGTTAATAACCGGTTTTTTTAAAATATACTAACCGGTAATAACCGGTTGTAAACCGGTTATAAAAAAACCGGTTTTATATAAACCGGTTAATTTGCTAAAAAACCGGTTTAAAAACCGAAAAAAAAAACGGTTAAAAAAACGGTGGGCTGAATTTTTTTTTTATTTTCTTGGTTTATTTTTTTTATGGCCGAAAATGAAGTATTGTAATATAAAAGTTAACTACGAAAATCTAAAAATTTAAATTATAATATGATTAACCTTTGAAACAAACGATTGTTACATAACGTTGAACCGTGGAAGTACGAACGATAAACGAAAAAAATTAAGGGCATAAACTTAAAATATTAATCCGCAAGAACGTCCACACTTATATATATATATATATTTTTTTAGTGGGACTACAATAGAAATAATATATCTTGAGCTTCGTTTATTCTTCTTCGCTTGAACCCGAAGTTGAACTATTGCGAAGGAATTCATCCAATGCGGCTTCTTCGTCGGTCATTGAGGTTGTCAATTCGGCTTGGACCTCGTCCTCATACACTTCGCCCTCGTATTCCAATTCATCATCGAGTGTGCGTGTGTGTTGACATCTCTCCGCCGTATCCAAGTAATCTTTCAAGCAGATCGACATCTCAACCGCCTTTTTTGTTAGTCGAGTCCTCCTTATCGAGATCACCCTGCCACTAATAGAAAAAGCACTTTCCGAAGCTACCATGGAAGCTTGGACCGTTAGTAATCGGCATTGTGGCTAAGATCGAATTGACTTCCTTACTTTTCCACCAAGCTAACAAATCAAAATTTTTAAACTCGTGTGAAGTAATTGTTTGTAGAAAGTTCGACCCACCATACCGACCAAGTTCGCTACTATTGGTGTTACCACGGTACATTTGACTCGACTCATCAAACAATTGGTTATAAACATACAAATCTTGGTCTTCCATACTAGAAGAACCTTCGCCGAAAGCGGCATTTCTCATCGACTCGTGAATGTGTGACGTGGTTGCACCATATTTTGTTACATAAACGTCATACATTCTTGAAAGTTGATCGTTGAAACGAATTTTTGCGGCTTCATCAAAGTTAGTATCTCGATCGGCGTTTAAATTCAACTCGTTTGTAATTTTTTCAATCAAATGCCCGGTACCAAAAACGTTAAAGCAAGGGTTTAAAGCGGCGGCACAAGTGAAAACCGCCGGTAATTGGCTAAAATATTTTCTTAGTTTTTCCTTGATTGTTTCCGCCATATCACAATATGGCCTACCTCTAACCGCCATCTCGTTTAATTTTAAACACGTTTTAAACAAATTGTGAAGCACCAAAGAACTTGTAGGATAATAGTCACCCGATAAAGTTTTTGTTGATGTTTTGAAAACTTGAAGCAATTGTGTAACCGTTTCAATAGTAGCCCAACCCGATGGGTGGTAAGGCTAAACCTTCCTACGACTAGACAAAGAGTTATGAAATTCTATTGAACTTTATTTTTTCCAAAATAGCTTTTTCAAACATGGTGCAAGTCGAGTTCCATCTATGAGCAACGTTCCAATTGGGTCCTAAGCATATTCGACCCGCTTCATTACACATTTTTTTATATTTTGAATGTCTACGTATATTACTATATATATGACGTAACATTTTTTTGAAAGCTTCCTTTTATGGTTCAATAACCTTTAAAGCGTCTTGAACGGCCAAATTAATGATGTGTGCAATACATCGACTATGGAAAAAAATACCTTCACAAATCGGTTTGTATTTAATTTTAAATGCATTACCGAAACCGTATTGTTTGAGTCGTTGTCAAAAGATATTGAAAAAAAATCTTGTTTTCCAATTTGTATGTTGCAATACATTTGTCGATTGCTTTATAAATAGCTTCATCGGTGTGAGGGTAATCAAATAATTTAAAAAAAATTGTGTGTTTCATCATTTGCCACGTCGACGGTTCAATCCAATGGATTGTGACACAAATATATGAGTCGGGTGAACCGTGCGGTACGGACCAAACATCGCTAGTAAATTAACACCGGTTTCTAATTTTTCAAAATAAGAAATTAATTATTGTTTAGCATTTTTCCACAATTTCAAACAATCTCTCCTAAGAGTAGCACGGTGTATCATGGTTGGAGAGTTCTTTGAACCATCTTTGTGTAGCGTTGTTTGTCGAAAGTGTTGAACGGCAAACTTTCTTGGATTACAAACTTCGCCATTTCCTCCCTAGCCATTTCGTAATTGTAGGCGAACAAAGAGGCGCCTTCACTTGCCATGGAGGTTTGACCACTAGCGGCTTGTTGTTTCAACGCCCTGCAAAACGGTTTTTCGATATGTTGTCTCAACGTGGTGTTTGCGGTTTCGGCGTAGAAACCATTACAATGGTGACAACGCGCTTTTTTTTCTCCCGTTGGCCATCTCGCACAAATCGAAATGTGCCCAAACTTCGGGGTTGCGCTTCGTTGGAATAACACGAACCACCGTGTCCGTTGTAGACTCGCCAATGTGGACCGAATCATGAGCACTAGAGCTTGCCATGTTTTTTCAAGAAATATCGAACAAGATTTTGAGCATTTTTTAGAGTTTTTGGAGGTTTTGGTGTGCTTGAACCCAAACACACACAACCCTTATATACTAGTTGAGGATGATTTTTAGGCCAAAATAAGTCTAAAAAACGGTTAGGAGCCTCCCGAACGGTCATATGACCGTTGCTAGAATTTGGCCGTTTTTAACCGGTTTTAAAAACCGGTTCTTTTTTATACCGTTACCGGTTATAAAAACCGGTTTTTTACAATAACCGGTTTTTAACCGGTTTTAAATTTAACCGGTTTTGGTTGATAAAATCCGAACCGGTGGCTAACGGTTACTACCCGAACCGGTTAAAAAAATACCGGTTTCGGTTTCGGTTTTGAACACGTCTACGTCTAGAGGTGCACCTAACCGAAATTTTTTGATCACCTGGGTAAGGGTATGTTTTTCAGGTATTGGCAATATATGGGTCGGGTCGGGTCCGGGCATTGGCCAAAAGAACATACTCGGTGTGCCCGGGTTCTGGTTTTCTATACCTGAGTATTAAAATATCCTATTTGCGGGTATTAAAAAAACCCCGTTTCCAGGTCAGGTGTTTGAAAACCCTATACAGGTATGCAAAAAACCCGATGCCGTGCCTTTTTTTATTTCATATTTTTTATATTTTTATGTTTCCAACTCCATTTTTGGATTTATAAACCATTTATAACATAAAACTTCCAATATCTTAGAAACTTAGAAATATTACAAGATTACATATCATAAAAGTGCATACATAATCGGGTATCAAAAAACCCGGTGCGGGTATAAATTGGGTTGAACAAATTCCGGTTCAGGTTACGATACCCAGTTTTTATAAAACCCATATGCAGGTTTAGATTTTTTAAAAAATTCTAAGCACATATTTTTTAAAAAGATATTCCACTGGACATTCAAAATCACGAACCGAAGCAACTGATATCATGGTTGACACAAGAGATGTGAAAACAACGATACGAAAAAAGAGAGAGAAAAAGAAAAGAAAAACCCACATGGAAGCACTGTCGAGGCACGTGATCCCTTATCCACAAGCACGTGCCTGGCATTAGGATTCTGCTTACCAAAGCGATCGTCATATTCATTTTAATCAACTCTCACCAATCCACATGCACACATTATCATTTTCACCACCTTATATTATAATCTCCATATATTGCTGTTTATTAAATAATACTTAAAATATATGAAGCCATTGACAAAAATGATATTTTAGTTAAACCATCTTATTGATATGTTAGTTTTAATTAATGTTTGGGTGTCTAGAGTTTAATTCTTGATTAAAGAATATCTACACGTCAACTAGAATTCGAAGCTAGCTAGAAGATCAAGAAATCCGTTAGATACATACAATATATATAGTCATATAGACAGGGGCGGATGTACCTTATTATAAGGGGTAGCCTCCGCTACCCTTGGCGCTCTAGCGGTAGTGTAAATTTTGGAAAAATTTAACGTTTTTTCGATTTCGTTAGCTTTTTATTTTAAAACGTTACCCCTATGAAAGTTTTCTGGATCCATCACTGCATATAGATATGGACATACCGACCTGGTCAAACTCTTAGGGTTAGCATGTTAACGTGCAAACAAATGGGTATTGAGATGATTAATAATTATAACCAGTCAATTACAATTAGAGCTGTTTAAAAAACTTGCGGCTCGAAATTCGCTCAGATTTAACTTGGAAAAAGCTCGTTCGATGTGGCTCGGTTTTAAATGGAGTTGAGCCGGCTCGGCTCGGTTAGATAGTGAACCTAGCTCCGCTTGGCTCGTAACGAGCAGATTGGCTCGGTTTGGCTCGCTTGCTAGCTCGGCTCGGTTTAACTCAAATTATTTTACTTTCAATATATTTTATTTTTATATACATTATAATATATCACAAAAAAACTGATTATTATTAATTTACATTTATTTAGGAGTGTAACTTGATATTTAAAGCATACTTGAATGTTGATTACAATGCTAATGAACTTATATCGTATTTCGTTTTAGAAATTCTATTGAATTGTTAAACTTGATTTTGGTTTGTAATGTATCAGGTTGAGTTTATTTGGATATATTCTTTTGAACTATTAAAAAATTAAGAGCTATGTATTAATTTTTCTTTTCAATTGGATCAAACCAAGCTGAGCCGATCCTGCTCGGTTTAAATCAGGTCGAACCCAAGCTTAGATTTTCAGCTCCGTTTTAAATTTGAACCCAAACCTGCCCTGACTTGACTCGGTTTTGCTCCTGAATAGCCCTAGATGTATACTAAAACTATTAGGCTACTCGGTATGAGAGGAGGGTAGTCGTTGGAGGATGACCCTCCACGTTAGCGTCACGTAGGATGGTGTGAGGATGAACCTAGGAAATGGAGGATGAGACTATATATATATATATATATATTATAGGTGTGTGTGTATAGAGAAGAAGAGAGAGGACCGGCAACAACGTCTTGGGGAAGACGTTCACAACGCCGACGCAGGCCCGGAAATGGTGTTGAGGCCCGACGACGGGCCGGGACGAGCCAAGCTGAGCCCCCACACCGAGTGGCCTTAATATAGATGATGATGATTCCCAAGTGTACTTGGGGACAAGGGACCATGGTCGCTAGGTATAATGTGGTTAGGAGAGTGAGGAATATATCCATTTTGGATGGTTTGGTTTTTGATAGTTGGTGTTACCTCGTGGTAGTACGAAGGATGGCTCCCGACAGTAGAATGTGAATTGATTATAGATCCAATAATATATTAAGAAACTATCAAGAATGATACCAAGTGAAAGAGAACAACTAAAATGAGAATGAGAACTCATAAAAAGTCACATGATGGGAGATAATAGTTTTCTTGACTCATAAACAAGTGAAAGAGAATAACTAAAATGAGAATGTGCACTCATAAAAAGTCACACGATGGGAAATATATAATAGTTTTCTTGACTCATAAAAAAGTCATGTGACAAGTTTTAAGAGTTAGGCATCCATTATAATCCTATGACCAATGGTATAACCAACAAAGACACATGAAGTAGTACAAGGAGCATGTTCATGTGAAGAGAAAGTATAATTAAGAATAACCCAAAGGGTTATGTAACGAGACAACCAAAATTTTCAAGTATCGTGACATGAGTTCAGACTACGGATGCCAAAAATACCCGAGTTCAACGGGTGTACCCGAAACCCGAGCATATGGGGCGGATATGCCCAATACCTGACGAGTATTGGTCCAGGTATGAGATGCAAAAAATATATTTTACGGGTATGATACAGGTATGAGATGCAAAAATATATTTTACGGGTATGATACAGGTATGAGATTATATGATACCCAACCCGATTACCCAAAACTATATACCAGTTTACCTGAAACATATACCCAAAAACTTATAAGTTTTATATTTATTTTCCGTTAACTAGTGTTTAGTAATGTTTCTTTCTAGTAGTTTTATTATTTGAAAAATAAACTTTTCTTTTGGAATATATATCTTGATGACATTATTTATTAATTATATGGCAGGAAATACAAAATTATCTTTTGAGATTAATATTATAATATATATGGATTTTTAATATATCAAATATTATTACGCTGATGATGATATGTATGTTATTTATCATAATTTAATGAATTGTATAAATTTTTAAAACATGAAAATCCCAACGGGTATACCTGATAGCGAGAATGCCCATACCCGACAGTAATAAGCTGAGTATGTGACAAGATTCTACAACTGGATAAGGGTATGGGATTAGCCATACCCAACTCATACCTAACCCATTGTCATCCCTAGTTCCGTCTAACATGTGTGTGCTTCACCTGGTTAGTGATGTGCGTGAGGCGACGACCTTCATTATTGGTAGTGTGCTTGAAATTACGTTTTGAAAGTTACATTACAATTATTTTGAGATATATGTACTATCACTACTCTCATAATATGTTTTGACGTCTATTTTAGTTTCGTCGCAAAAGGCACCTACTTATTTTTATCTCATTGAAATCACATAAGATATATAATTTAATAACTTTAAAATGTTAAGACTTGTGTATATGCATATTATGACCGCTTTAACATGTTATTAAAAAGTGGGTAATTTATAATTTTTGTAATAAACACATGAATCATATAAACATTTTTTGAAACAGTGAATTTGGTGTATTAGGTTACCACACTCTCTAAATCGGAGAGTCCTATTTTGCGCGACTGCAGTCAGACTACGTTGTCTTAACCGAAGAGTTTGGCTTTTACGAGCGTTCCCCTGGGAAACCATACCGCCGGCTGCCATTTGACAGTCGTTTTGCAGTCACAAGAGCAGAATTCTCTGGGGTGACACATAGAAGGACGAAAACTCAAGTGGTCTTGAGAATCGAACTGACAACCTTGCATAAGGTCTAGTTCAAATCCTTCATTGCCTATATCTACCCTAAAATGATATGAGCAAGATTTGAACTTGAGTATCTGTTAGAGGGCATGAATCATATAAACATAGGATGATTTACAACGCATACTAATAACATTATAATTGTTTATTATCATTAGTATCGTAATCAATGATTATTATTTATTATTGCCTGAAATGGTGATAAAGAGAGTTGCCATGTTTTAAAATCCCTTTTAACAAGGATCTTGTTATAAAGCTTGGTGGCCTCACATGCCCCATTTTTATATATATTTTCTCATTTGTTTTTCTGTTTGGAGATGAGAATAAACCTGAAGCCCAATCCAAATCCTTCGTTTCCAATCAGAATAGTTAATTATATGGTTAGTATATGTGGTTATTTGTTTTGTAATTTTCATATCTAGTTATTGAAAATTACACTATTTTTTTAAACAAAAACTTTATTAAAACACAACCAAACCCAAACCATGCAGCCATAAAGAGCGACTACATAATTACAAATTTACACCAACTATCTCAATCTATGTTCTTCAATTTCGACCTGTTTTTAAACCACACGAACCCAACCGACTTAACTTCGCGCACAATGTCGTCTATTCTAACCTGCTTGTCATTGAATTTTAACCTGTTTCACCACTAGTATTACAAAGATAGTAACCATGAAATTAATTTTACAAATGATTTTACCCACATGTACTAATAGTAAAACAATTTATAAAAGTTAGTACCAATAGTATAATTTTCAATAAATATGTATAAAAATAACAAAACAAGTAAACTATATGTACTCCTAACTATGTAATTAATTCTAATTATAGTTTTAAACCATAATGATACTTTCGAACCTCAACTAACTTTAAACATATTAAATAAATATACTTTCAGTTTGCATCTGATTCCCATGCATTATTTCGGATGGCAGCCATATTTTGATTCGCTAGCTTCTAACTCAAGATTGGTTATATATTCCTTAAAAACCACCAAATCAACATTTAAAAGTTAAAGAAACTTGACTTTACATTTAATCCACCCTTAATGCAATGTATTAAGTGTCGAAACATAATATGAGCATCAAACTTCTGAATGATGAAAAATTATAATATTTATGTGAAGCATCGAGTTTGGTATGCTCATGTTGCGTACGATTAATGCCACATTTTATTTAGTGTGCCATAAAGTTTTAACTTACGGTCATTGATTGTTATACATGTTACTCGAAACATGACACAAATGCGACATGCTTTTAAGCGTGTCCATTCAGGGTTTCGATGTCTTTAAGATAAATAAATACACGGTCGTGTTTGAGTCAACATATTTAACCCGCTAACCTGCCAACCCGAAAAACATAGTTACCGTATAATATAATACTCTTCTTGGAACACTTGTTCTAGCATCGTATGGTCATCAACTCTGACAAACCATGTTTTACGTTATATTTTGATGGTGTGAGGATCAAGTGAAACGTGTCTCGCCTTCGTTTATTAATACATAATAAAAAAGAGAGTAAATTGCATAAAACATCCTTTATGTTTCCTCAAACTTGCAGGTTCCAGCCTTAATGTTTTAAAGTTGCTAAAAACAGCCTTTAAGTTTATTTTTGTTGCGTGTTCAATCCTTTACAGCTAACCACGTTATTTTCTTCAGTTAAGTTCCCTCACATGCATAACATGTGAGGGTATATTCGTCATTTTGGTTGATCTTCCACCCACGTCAATTATAAGAAAAAAGAATATTTAAGGTTTAACCTATTTTAAAAAAATTCTAACCGCAGGGACTAATGTGCAATAAAACCAAACTTTTAAAAACCAAACACCTTCTTTCCCGGTCTTCTTCTCCGGCGAACCCAGAATTAAGATAGGAATCTTGTCAAGCTAGCCCACTAAGCTGTAAAGATTAACACAGATTTTGATCATGCCAATCAAACTCTTCAGGATTATCATCAGTTGGAAGAATCGGCTCCTTATTCGCATCAGACGGAAACGACAAACGACTCTTCAACCCTAGATACCTCTCACGGAACTCCGATGCCGCCAAAGAACTTCATAACACCGTGTTCAGTAGTCGGATCCAGCAACCGGTGACGCTTAGGACGCCGCAAGTTAGACTAAAACACTATCAGACGGTAATCGTGCTCCTCTGTAGTCGCGTACGTTTTACCAAACTAGGTTAAAACTTAAACATTCTTTTTTTTTATAATTGAAGTGGGTAGAAGATCAACCAAAATGACGAATATACCCTCACATGTTATGCATGTGAGGGAACTTAACTGAAGAAAATAACGTGGTTAGCTGTAAAGGATTGAAGCCGCAACAAAAATAAACTTAAAGGCTGTTTTTAGCAACTTTTAAATATTAAGGCTGGAACCTGCAAGTTTAAAGAAAATAAAAGATGTTTTGTGCAATTTACTATAAAAAAGAACGATCCACAAAATAAACATAAAATTAGTTGAATGAACGGGGGTTTAATAATTATAAAATCATTAATTTTACAATGACTGGCCACTAATATAGGTCAACTCTATGGAATCCTATGATGCTAAAACATATGATTTAGCATTACGTCAACCACTTCAAATTATAACGATAAACCTCTAAGTCAACGTTAGGTTTGTAACCTGATGATATCAAAGAGTGTTGTAAGATGTTGCCGTTTTAGTGATACGAGTTCTAGCCTTTAAAGAAAATTGGTGTAAGATTTAAAAGTAAATTTAATAAGAGCGTGAGTTTGACGTTCAAAAAATTAATAATTACATAACTAAATAATAAGACGAATCAATCTTCTATAATATATAGTGACAGTAAATTGTATATGAGTTAATGTATGTCCATTAAAGTTTTACAAGTCAAGTTGGGTGTAGCCAAGTTATACAATGTGCAACCATTGTTCATCGCCATTACTCATGTGTCACCACCACCAGAACCCTCGCCTTCTATGTCATCAACACCACCACCACAACCATCCACATCTCCCCACCACTGTTTCCACCATTGCTCAGCACCAAAAGCACCACCATCCGTTGCCGCCACCACAAACACCATTGCAACCGCCCAAATAACCCGCCAACGTCGTCTCTGCCATCAATCATTGTTGACACCACCACCTCCCGTTAAATAGTCTTTACCATTAACAATTATACTCCAAAACAATCAGTCCAAAGATTTATCATATATGTAACCAATTTTTCTTATTATTTTAATGACCTGAATAAGACATTCTCTTCTATTTTTTTAAACTCAATTATCGTACATAATTTTTACCTTGTATATAAATTCAATAAAATACTAATGCCTAGATGTGTTTTAGCTTGATACCAAAGGGCGAAGGCAAGACCTTCTCAAAGATCACAAGAAATAGCACTATCGTCACGACATCATTGTTGACACACCACCACACTGTTGTCATCGATACCTCTACAACGCCACCTATCACTGCTCCCTCCGCCACCAACTTTACATGTCGCCACTAGCTACGGTAAATATATATCAGTTAACCTAATTGATACTTTTGCATCTCAATTGTCTCGTTAGAACAAATGTCCATGTTGGTCAAAAACTAAATCGACATTTTCTTAAAAGTGTTAACAAGAAACCAATATTCTCCTAACACGTTCTACTGAAACCCGATACCCAACTTGATTAACGTACCCGTTTATCAGTCTTAACCTTATTGTATGTGTGTATATAACTATGATTTGGCACTTAATTAAGCTTTACAATGGCAACTACCAAATCAAGCAATTGTGTCTTCAAACACTCAAACATTGCACATTATTGATGTTAATATGATGTGAAAAGAAGCCAAAAACACAACATGTGTTTTGTGTACAAGAAAGATAGGGTAAAGAGGTTCGATAATGACTTAAAAATGTTTTTCTCATATGTCAATAATGTGGAACGCACCCATTTCAAATGGGCAGCTACTACGCTCCAAATCATTTATAAAATTCAACACCCAAATAATTGATTGTCTAAGCCAACTCTTTTTGCATGTGGTCACCAACTAGCATTCCATGGCCTCAATTCACCTATTTTGTCACACAAAAATGACTTCTAATTCCATTGGGTAGTAGCGGATCTAAAAAACTTTCATAGGGGTAACGTTTTAAAAGAAAGGAGTAACCAAATCGAAAAAACGTCAAATTTTTCTAAAATTTACACTACCGCCGGAGCGCTAAGAGTAGCGGAGGCTACCCCTAATTATATGGCACATCTGCCCTGCCATTGGGGAAAGTTATTTTACAATCATTCAAACTAATGGATGTGTACGTATTAATTAAAACATTATATGAATTTAGTAGTAATTCTTAGATTATAGGATAAATAAATAAAAACCAGCACACTCTGTTATTTGAACTACTAGCTTTTAGTTATGAAATCCATCATCTAATCACAAGGATGTCTTGTTACGTACCTAAAAAATAAGTACACTTTTCCTACAATATTTGTAGGTGATTGTTACATAATTTTTTTTCTTTTTTTTGTAATTCTAGTTTTTTATTTTATTTACATGCTTACTTCTCCTAGTGATTTTTATTACTTGCTACTAAGCTTATTTGTCATTTTTACTTTATATTTAACTAGCTTCATTTAATTTAGATATGGAATTTACTACGGATGTTATTGATTTACTTCCTAATCATTTTGTAGATGTTTAGTTTCTTGATCCTTGGATATAAGTATAGAAAGTTCTTTTTTTATTCCTTTTATTTTTATATTGTTTCCTATTCATACTAGGGCCATTCTAAAAAATAATAAATATAATATATGATATATGGGTTGGTTAACGTATAATATTCCTCAACGTACGATGTGTACGAAATGAAATTACGCACGTTATAAAACTCAAAACCCTAGTCACACATGTTGAAAATCACAATCACTCATAAACATAATCACGCGTGTACAAAATCAGAAATCACGCATGAGGTAAAAAAACCTAATCATGCATGTTATAAAAATAATCACGCATGTTATAATTTCATCAGCGTACGCAACGTACGTTAAGCAAAATTATACAATACACTTTCACATAGGATATAATAGTGATAATGCTAAACAACATATTAACTTGGTGATTTTTTTCTTTGATGGTTTTAATCATACAAATATCTACAGTTTGGTGGAAACAGAAATATATAGGTTAGATTCGATTTATTTTATTAACATTTTCTTAAACGTCCAACGAAATAAAAGTCCAGCTATCCTGGTAACTCAATGGTAAAAGACAATATCTACGCCTTGAACCTTATAATATTTTTTTAACCAGGTATGGTCATTTTAATAAATTATGTACAATGGTTTAATTGACAATTCAACCTTATAAATTAATAGAGGTTTGGTCATTTTAATAAAATATTTACAGTGGTTTAACTGAAAATTATAAAAGTTTATGTCTTGGCAATGAAATTTTAACTAGACTACACACTAACAAGTGTGTATTGGTTTAACTAATAAGTTAAATAAAAGAAAAAAGTTAAAAATATATAAAAACGAACTAATTAGTTTGCACATGGTAAATCCTTTCTCCCATCCTCTTTCATGCTCCTTATCCTGCAAACTGCCCTCTCATAACGCCCCACGCCCCTATGGAGTGATGTTTAACGCCCTTTGAAAGTGACCTTGCATTGAACGTCAAACCACCACACCCAATCTTATTGTAAAGAGTAATTGCATTTGTGTCCCTGTGTTATATACGAAATTGCTCTCTGAATCCTTAAAACTTACAATTTACTTCTTGAAACCCCCACCGTTACAGTATGTATCTTCAACCCTAATACCGTGAGAATATACCGTTATAAGTAAGACAATCAACGTTGGAGTAGGGGCATATTCGTCTTTTCAACCCAAATGACACCGTAAATCACTTTATTCGTCCTTAACTTTCCCCAAATCACACCACTTACGTCCTTGTAATTGATCTCCTGGCTGGTGACTAACAAAAACTACGGTGAAACCTCAGGAACGATTTTGTCAATTTACTCTAGTTATGATATTATTAACTAAATGAATTTAATATGAAATTAATTATTAATTCTTAAATGAACTTATATGTTTTCATTAAAAGTTTCATCAGGTTCAAAATTGTTAGTTAAAATATTAAGATAAAACAAAAAATAATGATAATAATTGTTTTTAAAGACTATTTCTAATAATTCTCAAATATATAATGTGGTTTGATGGTAAAAATACACTTAAAAGTCAAAGTTAATACGCAGTTGAAAGAAATAATGTTTTAAAAATTAACTTACCAAAATTTATAACTGTAACGTCAATGTTCATTTTTAAATATATATTTTGATGACTGTTTATGTTAACAAATTATATTTTATTTTATTTTATCAATTAAATATACAAGTTTATTCAACCATAAAATTCATATGTTTTTTAAAATAACTTTTATTATTATTAATTACATAATATTTATCAACTCGTGTAATACATTAGATTATAACCTAGTTTCTGATATGAAAAAACAATACACGTGAGTATGATCTAACTTGTAATATGGAAAAAAAAGTTAGTGGACATCTCCTTTTTTATTTTTATACCTTTTACCCTTTTTCACGGTGGATTTTTATAAAAATGAAACTAGCAAGGATCTAGGATTAGATGATAATGTACAACATTAAAAAGGAATATCACACCAAGTGTCCATTGCAAAAGACATGTTAAGGTTCTCCAATGGATTTTGTGAATTATTGCTAAAGGTTTCTTCATTCTTTGTTTTCCAAATGATCCATAACGTAACCCCCTATACGTGATCGAGTTTGTGATCTGTTTAAGGATTTCTGGCAAGGCTGCCATCATAGTTGGAAAAATCTCGACTAAGCGCTGATTAATCACTGATTGATCACAATTAATCCATTTTAATTCTAATTAATTCACAATTAATCGCTAGTCCCCATCTTACCAGCCAATTAACGACTAGCGATTACTACAACACTCGCTGCCACCGATCCATTACTCCATAAGGGGCTGCTAGGATCTTACACCTTCTTATTATAATCTTACTATTAAATCATTAACCACACATTAGTTATTCCATTATATGTTTTAAAAAAGACCCTTTTTGGAATAGAGTTATTTTGTTTTGAGCAACTTCAAATTATAGTACGTTATTATTCTATTAGGCATTAGCTATCGAAGTAGGTTCCACACCTGCCCCTCCTGGAGGCTTAGTTGTCATCACAGATGGCACCTAATTCGGCTAGGTACAAGGTTCTAGACTTCCCTGTGTGGTACCAAAACTAATAATGGCCTACCTATCTTACCTAGTAGTGCCTACACTTGATGCCCAGAAAGTATTTTACGAGCCCGTGATATCCCTTTTCTATAACTGAGAAACTTCTATGTATGTTGTATAGAAACCGGATTTTCAAAAAATTGAAACCTAACAGTTAAAAGGGTTTATGTGAACATTATATTATGTTGTATAGAAACTGCATGCGTTAACAAGAAAGTGAAACCTGACAATTAAAGTGTATGTAAACATAAAATCATATCATCTAGGCTGACTAATATTACAAAATTTCAACCGTCCGTGATATCCGTTCACCCTATGACGAACCGATAATTTTTTCCCATTAGTTTATCTTTTTTCGACGGTCAAATTTCACACAACCAAATGTTAAATCTTTTGGGTTGGGCCGGATTAATTTTTTCAAAACCAAATATTAGAAAAAAATCATATTTACAAAATTTTAAATATAAGATTGAAGTAGTTAACAATCAACACTCCTAGGTTTGTTCTCTTTTTATATTTTTTATTAATTTAGGTAATCCTAATTGTTTCGCCTTCCTATGATTAGTAACACTTAAAATTAGCCATTTACAACGAATGAATAAAAAAACAAATGAATGTATCACAGAAGAAACATTAATTAACCACAATGAATATTCGGGGATTTTGGGTTACAACTTAATATTTTTGTATTAAAGGTTTTCTCTCGTTCGCTCTTCTGGGTGATCTCACTTCAAGCTATCTGCAATAGCAACGCCATTAGCCTCGTCACGAGAGAAAAGGGGAAGGTTTTCTTCGTGACCACACTCCGGCTTGAAAATAAGTATTTGGTATTGCAGGTAATAAGCAAGTAAGCTCAAAGTAGCATGCAATAGTATTGTGATTGTGGGTGTAGATAATTGTAGATGATTTTACCTTGTGGTGTGATCCTTATTTTATAGCCGAAGTGAAGTGTTTAGGAGATGGGCTGATGGGTCTTTGGCCCAGGCCCAACGACCAGGATTATCCATTCTGTCTCCTTTGCATCGACCATTAATGATTTTTGGCAGGAGGTGCGCTTGACGCATGGTGAATGGAGCCAACGTGTCATGGTAACTGTCCTGGTGTCAGACATGTAATCAACCGAGTGGAGATCGTGTGACAGTCACTGGCGTGAGTTTGGTTGGTTCCATGTGTACGTCCTTGCATACAGTCTGTCTTCTGCATTACTGTTCATGCGACGCAGTCTGACACAACCTTCCGAGCGGTTATTGGGTCACAGCTCTGCCACTCTGTACCCTTGTATTTGGTCAACGCCTCTTTGCGCTTCTCCCCTCCGCGTGGCTTTTTCATTGCTTTCTGGCTAGCACGGAGTTGTAGGGATTAAGTCTTTTTCTCAAGACTATGAGTTGCTCTCATGTTGGTCTTGGCCTTGTGCTAGGTTTTAGGACTTCGCGGCTAGAGGGTTGTTTGATCCGCGCAGTGTCAATGTCATGCGCTTCCAGGTCTAACTTGTCGTTGCACATTGTACGCAAGGTTCGTTGTGTGACCTCCATTTCTATGTCTAACTTACCGTTGAGCAGTGTGCTTAAGGTTTGTTGTGCGACCTGTTAGTATCAAGATTGCAATATCGTTGCGCGCAAGGTTATTTAGGCAACCTGCTGGTTTCAAGAATGACGCACCGTTGCACATTGCTCGCAAGGTTATTTTGTAATGTGTTGTCATTGAGGGTATGGTTCCTTGCCAGGCGCAATGTTTTTTAGACCATACCCCTTCACACATCTTGATTAGCGTTATGTGAATTAAGCTCAAATCATTTCAAGCTAGTGTCAAATGATCTGAAAATTTTATTTATTGTGAATGCCAAAGAAAATTTATCATTTTAGCATAATGAACTCTGGAATGAAGATCAACTACTAACCTCCAACAGTGCTCAACAATTAGCATGAATTGTAATTGAGTTTCGTTTCTTAGTTATAATAAACTCATGAAAATTATCCAAAATTGTGTGTTATGATTTTTATTTGTAACGCTCAACATATACTATACAAGCCCGGTCACTCAGGTAAACCCATTGATGAAAGGCCACCCACGCCCTACAAACACAAACAACATTTAGTGACCAGACTCGCTCACCATTTCAGAGGAACCTACAACCCGAAAACCCACTATGTTATATGAAAAATAACATTAACTAGAACTCCAACTCATGAACTCCACGTTAAAAGAATATAACCATACACTTGTAAGATGCACAGTAAGTGGGGCACAAATGTTTCACAACTATACATTTCGTAATTGTTAAATTGAAAATAAAAATAATTGGGTGAAAGTCTCGATGGGTGATAGTTCCACATGGCACGATGGGTACGTGGTGACAGGATGGACGGCATTAACTGACGTGGCATGTGTGGTGGGCCCATCTATCACGAGATTGTAGGAGGTAGAAAGTAGAAACCATCTTTATTTCGCATTCGTTCCTTTCCTTTTCTATGCTCCCCTCCTCCAATTAGATTTTTTCATCTTTCTAACAAAAATTTTAAATGAGTTTCATAACTGTTTTTTAAGGGTGGAGAGCGGTAAACTTTTATTGGAACCAATAATATCATGTCATATCAACTTTCTCATTTACTTCTTATTTTCTACTCAAACACTAGGGGTGTTCAAACAAATAGATAGTAAATTTTATGATTCGTTGGAAAAAGGTGGGGGCACTATTAACCTCCTCTCTCTCCTCTAACTCTTCTCTTCCCGCATCGGTAAGTAGTCACCGTCTTGATCCTTCACCGAACACCGCATCCACCCAAGGGGTGTCTCCCCGATCGGCAAACAAGCTCCCCGAAGGAGTCACCGAAAGGTGCCCCTTCCACCCTAACGGTAAAATTATATTACTAACGATCATTGAAGTATAATCATGTCACCTGTGAAATCACTTCATCATATATTTCTTTACTAGGCAATAATGCCTATAACTTTAATATTTAGTTAGATTATTGTGAGTTTTTTAATATTTTATAGACTGAAGTCTAAATTCTGTAGTGTGTCTAAGTATGGCACGTACAAGAAATGGAAAACATAAATTACGTATAGGCATTATAATTTATAATTTATTGGAGACGAGTATGATTGGATGATTTAACTGGTGACATGATGATACTACAATGGTCCATCAGTGTTTTAAACTTGTCTTTCAGAAAATAGAAACTAAAATAAAATAAATGAGTTCCATAATAATAGCAATAAAATTTTTGTTTTCCTTTTCATAAACCATGCAAAAAAATTTTATGTAAGCTGATTTTTTTTTCATATGAAGAATCTTCTTCACTGCAGTCCAGTGACTCTCTCCTGGATTCTGTTGATATCTACTCGTCATGCTAAGAGCATATGAAACGTCAAGTCTAGTACATAATACGGTGGTGTACATAATAGAATCAATAGCAGAAGCATATGAAACTCTTTCCATTTTTTTCTTTTCCTCTTCAGTCTTCATACACTGTTCGCTATTAAGAATGGTTCCATGTGCCATGAGTAAGAGTCCCCTTTTTGAGTCTTGCATTAAGAAGCGTCGCATGACCTTATCAATACATGTACTTTCATATAAACCTAACAACCGCTTTGATCTATCTCTATAAATCTTTATTCCTAGAATATAAGTGGCTTCACCAAAATCTTCATTGCGAAACATTTACCCAACCAAGCCTTAACATCTTTTTATAAAACCCAATCTTACATTAAGGTCCTTTAAGATTATACAATTATAATTGTTTTAATAATAATCTAATTAATATTAAGTCTATCGGGTTTAAACTATTATAATTTCACAAATGATAATCCATCTACTCGTGAACATATACGATTCGTGTACCAACGTAACTCTTCGGATTGTACCGAGTAAGTTATGTTGACTTTAATTACGATCGAACATACGTATCTCAAACATTGGAGTGACTAATGAATGATTCAATGAAAGAGTTGGTGAATATGAAATGATTTGAAGATAGAAAAAGCAAAGGCCAAAGCGTAAAGAATTGATTACTACTCCTACTACCCATGACCATCAACTAAAGACGAGGACAAAAGTGTGATTCTTGTGCCTTGCAAGATAAGCTTACCTTTTTCCTACTTACTTGCCGTCCCTTAAAAGATATATATGCTCATATATCTTTTCAACCATTTTACCCTTTTTACCACTACATAAATCAAATAATGCTTAATGTTAAATATTTCTAAAATACATGTATAAAATATTTTTATATTAGTGTGTAGCATTTGTGCGTTGCGGTGAAAATTTATACCAAAATGTAAAAACAGTGAACCGAAAATTTATATCAAAATGTAAAACAAGAAAGTTTTTCCACGCATTATAGCAAAGACGTAGACGATATCCAAAATCTTATGTAAAAAAGTGAATCACATTGCGACGATACCGTTAAATCGACAAAAATTAGACGTAAAAACGTTGAACCACGCACGCATATTACGGCATGTTAACTCGCAGCTCAATCGAGGCTGAACTTATAATAATATTAATAATAATATTTAAATAAAATTATAAAGTATAGGGTTTATTAAAATTAAAAGTAAACCATAAGGGTTATCTGGTATTTATCCTTGTAACATTTATGTAAATCGGGTTTTGAAAACCCGCCCCAAATTACCGATCAGTGTATTTATTTATGCCAAATAATCTTTTGATTTTACATTTTTGTTTATTGTTTTAAACATTAGAAATTATATATGTATATAATAATAATAATAATAACAAAGGTTTAGAGTAAATTTAATAAAATAAATAAGCAACTAAATATTAAATATAATTAGTAAATGATTTATTTTAAAAGAATAAAAATAAATAAAAAGAGGTGAACCGGGAATCGAACCCGGGTTCCCCCGGACACACACACACTACAAACACCACTGGACTACACGCACTTATTGATTTTGTTTCCGCATAACAATATATGTATATATAAACTCGGGCAGGAAAACCTGCAGCAACCGCAGGTTTCACTCGCTGGAACCCTCAAAATTTCACGCGTTTTTCCCCAAGAGCTGACAACTGCCCAACCTATTCTTGGTAAATTGCTTAACGGTAATTATGCTGGCAATCAATCCGAACCACTTACCTAAAAATCGAACCCAATCAACCCTATAAATACTCGTCGTATTCCTTTATCTAAACTCGCTCAATACCTCTGTTCCCTCTCTAAGTTCTTGGTTGTCGGAAAGTTCTGTTCGCCGGAAGACCACCAGAATCGTCGGAACCTACTCGCCGGAATCAAACCCACCACTGCTGTTTTACGGTTGCACCCTCGTTTCTTTTCTGTTTAAGCTTTAATTGAATTACCAGTTGTGTAGTAGATAGAAAACTTGATGAGTATTGAGATTTAAAAAAAAACAGGCGGGTACCGGTTGGGGTTAAAAATTTTGAATGAGAAAGATGAAGTGCAACGTGTGTTCTAATATATTAAAACTTGTTTTACCAACCGGGTAAGCACCCAGCCCAACTGGTTGGGCCGGGTGCAAGCTAAACACAAGGACTCTGTTTCGAAACCGGGTATCCACACCGGCCCGACCATTTTAAACCCTTTCTAAATTACGATTTCTGTATACATTTATTCAGCATATAAGTATAATTAAATTACATGTATTCTCGGGTTAGACACCCAGCCCAGTTGGTTGGGCTGAGTGCATAACATCGCAAAAGTCACCGGTTCGAGTATAATTAAATAACTTCTAAGGTTTATATTAAAGGAAAATTGTATTAAAGATGCTTAAAAATACCTAAATTTCAAGGGTTAAATATCAATAGAAATCATAGCATTAACTTAAAAATCTAGGCCAAGGATTTTAACCAAAATATTAATTTATTTTCGAACTATCGCGTTATTATACCTAGGTTAGTACTTTCTCGTCGATTAAACTCCCAACTCGTGCGCTCTCTTTACCACTCAAGAATACGCACCCAAGGTGAGTGAATCTCTACAAATTCCCCGTTTTAATCACGTTTTGGGGTGTATCATGTGTCGTCTCATTTCCTTATTTTATTTAACACTTGTGCTTATATCATTTCGTGATCAAATGTGTATTGCTTGTAGTGTGATTTATATGTGGATACATTTTATCATTTCAGTGCACTCATTTCATTAGGCCCATCAGTTCCTCGTGGGATACGGGTTGAGCACAAGGCGCCTCATTAGATCGGCTCTGTTCGATTGAGCCTTGATCTCAGATACATCATCATTCATGTCATATATTCATTTAATGTGGTTTGTGATTTGTTACATTATACATTTGTTCACATGTGATTATGCACAATCTTATTTAAACAACGATAAAATTGATTTACTTAAATGTTTTATCAAGGTTCACTCGCCAACTTTTGTTGACCCAAAATTTCCCCTGTTTTACGCATGATACAGGTGATCAAGTTGAGGAAAGAAACACCTAGGATGGCCTAGAAGAATAATCAAGTTATTTCGTGGGAACAAGCATTTAGATCATTATTTGTGTTTGTATGAAATTTTGTTGGATATTTGAATTTTAATTTGAATTTAATAAATATGAAACTTGTTAGTAAATATCATGAGATTTGGTGATAACCCAATCATGCCCCAACTTCTATTCCGCTGCGGGTCGGGGTGTGACAGATTGGTATCAGAGCTTGTGACTATAGGGATATAGGATAGGTTATTAGACCTTTAGAGCCTATACTATAGTTGACTAGATTTAAATTGTTTATGTGTTACATGCAAAATTCATGATGTTTATATGTTTCGTGTTTATATTCATACACAACATTATGCAAACATTCTCACAAGTACATGTTAATATGCAATGCTCATCATAGATCATACCCTCATATCATATCATATCTATGAAAGCACACAACTCACAATTTCACAATTTCCGTTATTTCTTTTCAAAGATTTTTGCAATGTTTTCATATTTTTCAAATCACATTAAAGTGAGTTTTCACGACGGGCATGTAGTAACTGGAAGGGTATGAGTACCGGTAGTCGGAACGTCCTGTCTAGGCTTGGCATTAGTATAAATCCAAAATAAAGGACCAGTTTGCCTACCTGGGGACTAACGATGAGAGTACGAAGGACCTATTAGGCCAAAACATGCTATACCCAACGTCGTGTGAACTAACCCCAATTCGAGTTGTCATTGTGTCCACACCTTGCCAACATTGCACCAGCTGTGGCCGTGCGAGTCACACCATCCAAACTTGTCGCACACTTCAGCGAATGAACCGCAATCAACCCTCAACCCAAACCCACCATCAGATAGTGGGTCAAGCCCAACAACCCTTACTTCTACCACCCACGCAACACATAGCTCCACCTTACTACCAACCCAACTACCCCATGATGCAACCTATGCGAGCTTGTTACAACTGTGGGGACCCAAACCACTTCAGGAACACATGTCCCCGCTTGGTGAACATCATCCATGCCCAAGCTCAAGCGAATCCGGTAAACCAAGCTAACCAAGCTCATCCACCTGCTAGAGGAAGAGCTTTCAACATCAATGCCAACCAAGCTAGGGCTGACAACAACGTGGTTAACGGTACGTTTCTCATCAACGGTAGTTATGCATCCATGTTATTCGATACTAGCGCGGATAAGAGTTTTGTGTCTTTAGAATTTGAACCTATCCTCACTCTAAACGATCACGATTTTCCAGTTGACCTCATTCCTATGAAGTTGGGAAGTTTCGATATTATAATCGGTATGGACTGGCTCAGTCAGCATCACGCTGAAGTAGTATGCCGCGAAAAATTCATTCGCATTCCTCTTGCAGACGGTCAGACCCTACGTATCTTTGGAGAAACCCCTTCGAAAGGACTCAAATTAATGTCCTGCCTTCAAGCCCGAAAATATCACCGCAAGAACTATGTCGCATTCCTAACTCACGCCGTCAAGAAGGGAAACAAGGAGAAGAAACTCGAAGATATACCAGTAGTGAAAGAATGTAACATTTGTATAAATCGGGTCTCCAAAACCCGCTCCGTTTTGTAATCAAATACCAAGTTATGAAATTTCATTAAGTATTTATGAGTATTTTGAGTTTAAACGTTACATAATTAATATATAAACTAAACTATAAAAATTATATTTGATAAAAAGTTAAAATAAAATAAATAAAAAACATTTGTAGCTGACCGGACTCGAACCCGGGTCAACAGCCTCCACTAACTTATCCACCGATCCGTTAACCACTCCGCCACCAATTGTTTTCTGTTAACCTTAGGAAAACAATTGAGTTTTATACGCAAACACGAATTAACGGTTAATGATATCTGATTAACGGAAATCGGTAAACCGAATCGCCAAATCAGTTTTAGTTCGTTTAGCTAACTTATAACCGATGAATATCGGGTTCTAATTAAGTTCAAATTGAATAAACTTCAAGTTTCGGGTTTTGAAACCGAAAGGCATTCAAACTCCAAATAATTCAGGTTCCAATCATTATTGCGATTCAGAACCGTCTCAAATACATTCCAATTCCTTTTCGTCGCGTTTTCAAGTCTTTTGAGCACAAAAAAACTGTTCGCCGGAATTCTCTGCAAATCTCGCCGGAAAACCGTGATCAACACAAACCGGTAAGATTTTCCTCTTTTGCGGTTTCAATCTATTGTTAGGACTCTACTAACATTAATCCGTCACTCAAAATCAGTCACAGAAGACTTTGCTGGATTTCTGGGTTCGCCGGAGAAATTCTGGATTTTGCCGGAAACTCGCTAGTTAACGGTAAACACATTCAATCGTGCTAATAATCCATGTACTCTAGTTCAATTTCAAATCTAATTCTTAAATTCTGTTGTTAGACCCTCTCAGCCGAAGGTTCAAAAACAGAGTTGCCTGTTCTCGCCGGACTTCCTGAAGAAGACGACCTGTCCGGTATTTCCTTTCCCCAAACTGTTCGGTTTTGTTCATTCAAGCTAGTAGTCATGTTAATTAAACAGTTAAATCAAGAACCAGTCGTTTGAAGTGAAGTCGGTAATTGTAGTGAAGAAGATGAACTGAAAACCGGGATAAGATTAAATAAAATTCGGATAATAAACGGGTTAGACACACAGTCCAGCGGTGGACTGTGTGCAAAGTTAACATACACGTCCCGAGTTCGATCCTTACTGCGCACACGCTTCACGTAATAACACTCTTTTTATTCATGAATTAACCGGGTTAGAACGGGTAGTTGTTAAGTTTAATATAAATCAAAAATATAACCGGGTTAGACACACAGTCCAGCGGTGGACTGTGTGCAAAACAAACTTCACGTCGCGCGATCGAGTCCCGTCACAAGCACCGGTTCAATGAGATTAAAACGTTTTGCAAAATAAAGGAATTTTCGGTAAATTCGAATAAGTGTATAAATATAATTAAAACTGGATTTCTAACGGGTTAGTCACGTAGCTCAGTTGGTAGAGCTACGTGCGCGTGAACGGAAGGTCACCAGTTCGAATCCCGCTTGGCGCAAGTATTTACCGCTGACCGAACCGGTCAACGGTCAACGGTCAAACAGTAAAAAATAATATTTTTTTTTAAATATTTATTTGTTTATTTTAATTCAAAAATCAATTAAAAATACTTAAAAATAACATTTTTTTAAAGATAGAAAATAGCCGTAAACTCACAAAAATATATCTAAAAATCCCATTAAAATCTTTAATAAAATCCATTCATTTAAATATATTCTTTCCATTATTATTTAGGTTAGTGATTCCTCGTTGACTCGCTTCGTCTAAATCGTGCGCATCTCACCATCTCAAATTCAACGCACCCAATGTGAGTGAACCCTTCAAATTCCCCGTTTTAATCACGTTTTTGGGGTGTATCATGTGTCTTGTTCATTTACATATTATAACCAAGTTATTGTGAATATATCATATCATGACATGTGTATTAGTTTGTTGCTGTTAAGTAGTTATTATTGTTTGCAAATTATTATTTCAGTACATGCAATTGCCGAGGCCGTAGCTCCCCATCCATCGAGGTTGAGTTTGATCCCCATATTATTATGCGGTTGATCAGGGCGTGCCCGCACGATCGGCTCCGTTTGATTGAGCCTTGATCGGTCATTTCATTTTACATTTCAATACATGCAATACGCTCGGCTCCGTTTGATTGAGCCTTGAGTGCACAGTTCAATTTACATTTCCAGTTCATGCAATACGTTCGGCTCCGTTTGATTGAGCCTTGAGCGCACAGTCCAATTTACATTTCCAGTTCATGCAATACGATCGGCTCCGTTTGATTGAGCCTTGATCGCACAGTTCAATTATGTTAATTGTTATATGCTGTTGGTATGTTCATGTATGTTATCGATTGTTAATTGATGCTTGCCAATGTTTGATTCCATACATGTGCTCTTTTATGATTATGCACAATATTTTATTGATAAACTAACCAGACAATTATTATCAAATGTTTATCTATAAGGTTCACTCGCCAACTTATGTTGACCCAAAAACCCCCTATTTTACACATGATACAGGTGAACCAGCAGCAGCTAGGAACACGTAGGACCTGGATTAGAAGGAATAAAACGATTTAGTATTTGGATTATTTTTGGTTATTTTCCCTTGTAATGAATGGACATGTTTGGATGTTTGAGAAATGTAACTTTGACTTCATTTAATTATGAAACATAATAGTAAATGTCATGTGCTTTGGTGATAACCCAATTATGCCCCGACTCTTATTTCCGCTGCGGGTCGGGGTGTTACAAAGAATTCCCACAAGTCTTTCCCGACGACATCTCAGGACTCCCTCCTGTGAGAGAAGTCGAATTCCGCATCGATCTTGTACCTGGCGCTACATCAGTCGCAAAATCTCCTTACAGGCTAGCCCCATCCGAAATGCAAGAGCTGGCCAGTCAACTGCAAGAACTGACTGACAAAGGATTCATACGTCCTAGCTCCTCGCCTTGGGGTGCGCCTGTTCTTTTTGTGAAGAAGAAAGATGGAACGTTTCGCATGTGTATCGACTACAGAGAACTCAACAAGTTAACGGTTAAGAATCGCTACCCACTACCTCGCATCGATGACCTCCTAGACCAACTTCAAGGCGCCACCTGCTTTTCAAAAATCGACCTTCGTTATGGTTATCATCAACTCAGAGTACATGAAGAAGACATCCCAAAGACCGCCTTCCGGACTCGTTATGGTCATTACGAATTCATGGTCATGCCATTCGGTTTAACCAACGCCCCAGCTGTCTTCATGGATCTAATGAATAGGGTATGCAAACCCTACCTCGACCGCTTTGTCATAGTCTTCATCGACGACATCCTCATCTACTCCAAGTCTAAATCCGATCATGAACGACACCTTCGACTCATCCTTACACTCTTAAGGACTGAAAAGCTCAACGCTAAGTTCTCAAAATGCGAATTCTGGTTAAGAGAAGTACAATTCCTTGGACATGTCGTTAATGACAAGGGAATACATGTCGATCCTTCGAAAATCAAGGCAGTACAGGAATGGCAAGCGCCACGTACCCCTACCGAAGTAAGGTCATTTCTGGGTTTGGCTGGTTACTATCGCCGCTTCATTGCCAATTTCTCCCGTATTGCTGTACCGCTCACGGCTTTGACTCATAAAGGAAAACCTTTCATATGGGGACCTAAACAAGAAGAAGCCTTCCAAACCCTAAAGCAAAAGCTTTGTGACGCACCTATCCTCACACTTCCTGAAGGTTGCGATGACTTTGTAGTATATTGCGACGCATCAGGGCAAGGGCTAGGCTGTGTATTAATGCAAAGAGGAAAAGTGATAGCCTATGCTTCTAGGCAACTCAAGGTTCATGAAAAGAATTACACCACCCACGACCTGGAACTTGGAGCCGTTGTGTTCGCTCTCAAAATATGGAGACATTACCTCTACGGTACCAAGTGTGAAATATACACTGACCACAAGAGTCTCCAACGTATCTTCAATCAAAAGGAGTTGAATATGAGGCAACGAAGATGGGTCGAACTTCTTAACGACTATGACTGTGAAATTCGGTATCATCCTGGCAAGGCAAACGTGGTGGCCGATGCGCTCAGTCGAAAAGGTTATGCGAACTCCATTCATCTTCTATGTTCGCAAATCATAACCGACATCAAAGATCGAATCCGAGAAGCTCAACATGTTTCTGTAACAGAAAATGACGTACGCGATGAACTGTCATGTGGAGCGAAACTCAAAATCGAAACCAAATCCGACGGTATTCTATACTATTTAAACTGCATATGGATTCCTGATCGCGACAAACTTCGTGACTTCCTCATGAATGAGGCGCATAAAACACGATACTCTGTACACCCAGGAGCCGACAAGATGTATCAAGACCTAGGCTACACCTACTGGTGGCCTGGCATGAAAAAGGATATCGCTGTTTTTGTTTCCAAGTGCCTTACCTGTTCCAAAGTAAAAGCTGAATATCAAAGACCTTCAGGACTTCTAGTCCAACCCGAAATACCTGTGTGGAATGGGGAAAACATAACCATGGATTTCATTACCGGGTTACCTCGCACCTCCAGTGGGTATGACACCATATGGTTAATAATCGAACGTCTTACAAAATCAGCTCACTTCATTCCGATTCGCGAGGACTTCGAGAACAAGAAGTTAGCTCGTATCTACATCAGCGAGATCGTAAGCCGTCATGGTGTACCTTTAAGCATCATTTCAGACCGTGATGGTCGTTTCACTTCACGAACATGGCGAGCCGTACAAACCGCCTTGGGTACACGATTAGACCTCAGTACCGCTTTTCATCCTCAAACTGATGGACAATCTGAACACACCATCCAAACTCTTGAAGACATGCTTCGAGCATGTGTCATAGACTTCAAAGGGAATTGGGACTCTCATCTACCATTAGTTGAATTTTCGTACAACAATAGCTATCATTCAAGTATCGGCATGGCTCCTTTCGAAGCGTTATATGGTCGTAAGTGCCGATCTCCAGTATGTTGGCACGAAATTGGGGAATCACAAATCACCGGTCCAGAATTAATTCAAGAAACAACCGACAAGGTCATTAAAATTCGAAACAATCTTCTAGCGGCTCAAAGTCGTCAAAAGAGTTATGCTGACAAACGACGAAAGCCCTTGGAGTTTGACATTGGGGATCAAGTACTTTTAAAAGTATCACCATGGAAGGGAGTGGTTCGTTTTGGCCAGAAGGGCAAGCTAGCACCACGCTACGTAGGACCTTTCAAGATACTCGAAAGAGTAGGTCCTGTAGCATACAAGCTTGACCTACCAGAAGAGCTCAACAGAATTCATCCCACATTCCACGTACAAACTTGAAGAAGTGCCTCGCCGATGAAAACCTCCATATTCCTCTAGAAGATATTCAGATCGATGAATCTATGCACTTCATTGAAAGACCAGTAGAAATCATGGACTTCGGAGAGAAGCGTTTAAGACGAAGTCGTATTCCAATTGTCAGGGTACGTTGGGAGTCGAAACGAGGACCTGAGTTTACTTGGGAACGTGAAGACTCAATGCGCGAGAAATACGTGCATCTTTTTCCTGTTACCACTACTACTTAAATTTCGGGACGAAATTTCTAAAAGTAGGGGATACTGTAACATCCGTCGAAAAACGGGTTTCCAAAACCCGCTTCGTTTATTAATCGAATAATTTTTCGTTGCATATTTATTGCTCAAACTAATTTTAAACGACACATAATTAATAACTATATTAGAATTTAAAAACCATAATTTATAAATAATCTTAAATAGTGAGAAAAAAATAAAATGGGGACACCGGGTTTCGAACCCGGGTCGCCCACAAACCAAAACACACAACACACTGCTCCGCCACAAGCCTTCTTTGTGAATATAATGAAACAAATAATACTTAAAATAAAACCCAAATTCAAAACCGGAGATCACCGCGCTCAGAACTCACAATCACCGGAAAATCCGGCAATCCGCGACTTTGCCACTTTCCTTTTGACTAAACATGCTAACCAACTCGACATCAGTTATAACCGATGTCTGACCCTCGATTTTAGTCGTAACCGCCGGAAAACCCTTGACCGCGAATCAAGACCCAAAATCGGACCCAATTCACTCAGTTCTTTCCTATAAATACCCACTCAATCTTCCGGAAATCCTTTCGCTCAAAACGCTCACTTTTTCGAAGCTCTAGCTCGTCGCCGGAGATATTCTGCATTCGCTGGACTTTCACCAGAAAACCGAGACTTACTCCGAATTGGTAAAATTCTCGACTCTTTTGTTTGCAATCCATTATTCAGCATGTATTAACATAAATCGTGCAACCAGAATCGGTCTCAGACGACGTTGCCAGGAATTCCTGTACTCACCGGAAAATCACTGAAATTCCGAGGTCTCACTGTCAATCGGTACAATCATCTAAAGCCCATGATATCCCTTGTTTAGTAACTTAATTGCACAACTCATTGATCAAAACTGTTAATTGATTCACTCAGACGGAAGTCACCAATCAGAGCCGACGACTTTTGCCGGAAATCTGAGAAAAACATTCTGTTCGGTACATTTTACTCCGTAATCCTCTTTATCCATTTCATTCCAATCAGTTATAAGTTCGATGACCGATTTAAACAAGAACAGTCGGAATCACTGTTCTGTGTCTTTGTAAACGAAGAAGACGAAGTTGAATATGTGTATAAGTATAATTAAAAACGGATATTCGAACGGGTTAGACACACAGTCCAGCGGTGGACTGTGTGCACAAACAATGCACACGTCCCGGGTTCGAATCGCACACGTTACCGAATTTCAGAATTAAAACCAACATTTTTACAACTGAATCGGATCAGGTCACCGAATGTTAATAAGAATAATTTAATCCATAAGTTAAACAGATATGACACACAGCCCAACTGGTTGGGCTGTGCGCACTCGAACCGAAGGACCCGAGTTCGACTCCGGGTCCCTGCAACCGGTTCGGCCATATAAATCGCTTTTAATAAAAACCAAAATAAGTTAAAAGTTAATTAGTATATAAATATAATTAAAACAGAGAATATTTCAGGTTAGACACGTAGCTCAGTTGGTAGAGCTGCGTGCACGTATACGAGAGGTCCCGAGTTCGAACCTCACTCAGCGCATAATTAAACACAATCCGACCGGTCAACGGTCAAAAAGTCAAATTTTTTTATTTATTTTTATTAATTTATTTAATCAGAAAATCATTTAAAAATACTTAAAAATAAGATTTTAAAGTTAGAAAACCTCCTTAAACTCACAAAAATAAATCTAAAAATCACATTAAGAGTATGAATTAAAAGTACTAATTTACCGAATCATTTCGTTATTATTTTAGGTTAGTTTTCCTCGTCGATCAAATCCTAAAATTCGTGCGCATCCAACGTCATCAAAGAACGCACCCAATGTGAGTGAATCTCTATCAATTCCCCGTTTTAATCATGTTTTGGGGTGTATCATGTGTCGTTTAATTCCTTATTATATTTAAACACTTGTGCATCCATCATATCCATGATCAAATGTGTATCAATTGTTGTGTGAATTATGTTTAGATTGAAGTTATCATTTTCAGTGCATGCATTTCATTAGGCCCATCAGCTCCCCGTGGGATACGGGTTGAGTATCAGGTGCCCCATTCGATCGGCTCCGTTTGATTGAGCCTTGATCTCACATACATCATCATTCATGTCACTCGATCGGCTCCATTTGATTGAGCCTTGATCTCATATACATCATCATTCATGTCATTTACTCATCCAATGTGGTTTGTGTTTTGTTATATATATATGTTTGCTCACATGTGATTATTGCACAAATTTTCAATATTAAATACAACAAGAAATTAATAATAATGTTTTATCAAGGTTCACTCGCCAACTTTTGTTGACCCAAAATATCCCCCGTTTTACACATGATACAGGTGATCCAGTTGAGGCAAGAAACACATAGGAAGGCCTAGAAGAATAAATCAGTTTAAGCTTTGGATTGTTTTACTTAGTTTCATTTCCTTGTAATTGTATGGATTTGATTTGAATATTTAAGTTGTAATTTGAATTTAATAAATATGAAACATTTTAGTAAACATCATGAGCTTTTGTGATAATCCAATTGTGCCCCGACTCTTATTCCGCTGCGGGTCGGGGTGTGACATCCATATTATTCGATACTGGTGCGGATGAGAGCTTTGTGTCTTTAGAATTCGAATCTATTCTCGACCAAGCACGTGATAATCTCGTTGAATCTCTGACAGTGGAAGTTGCTGACGGAAAACCCACTTCATTAAATTCTATTATACGCGATTGTACTCTCACCCTAAATGATCACGATTTTTCAATTGATCTCATTCCTATGAAATTGGGAAGTTTCGATGTTATCATCCGCATGGACTGGCTCAGCCAGCATCACGCTGAAGTGGTGTGCCATGAAAAGTTCATTCGTATTCCTCTCGCCGACGGTCAGGCACTACGTATCTTTGGGAAACTCCTTCGAAAGGGCTCAAATTGATGTCCTGCCTTCAAACCCGCAGTTATTACGTCGCATTTCTAGCTCACGTCGTCAAGAAGGAAGGCAAGGAGAGGAAGCTTGAAGATATTCCAATTGTGAAAGAATTCCCGCAAGTTTTTCCCGACGACGTTTCAGGACTTCCTCCTGTGCGAGAAGTCGAATTTCAAATCGATCTTGTGCCTGGTGCTACATCGATCGCAAAATCTCTCTATAGGTTAGCCCCATCCGAGATGCAAGAGTTGGCCAGTCAACTGCAAGAGCTGACTGACAAAGGATTCATACGTCCTAGCTTATCGCTTGGGGTGCGCCCGTTCTTTTTGTGAGGAAGAAAGATGGAACGTTTCGCATGTGCATTGATTATAGAGAACTCAACAAGTTGACGGTTAAGAATCACTATCCACTGCCTCGTATTGATGACCTTCTAGACCAACTTCAAGGCACCACCTGTTTTTCCAAAATCGACCTTCGTTCTGGTTATCATCGGCTTAGAGTGCGCGAAGAAGATAATCCAAAAACTGCCTTCCGAACTCGTTATGGTCATTACAAGTTCATGGTTATGTCCTTCGATTTAACCAACCCCCCGCTGTCTTCATGATTTAATGAATAGGGTATGCAAACCCTATCTCGACCGTTTCATCATAGTCTTCATCGACGATATCCTTATCTACTCAAAGTCAAAATCCGATCATGAGCGAAATCTTCGACTCATTCTTACACTCTTAAGGACTGAAAAGCTTTACGCTAAGTTCTCAAAATGCTAATTCTGGTTAAGAGAGGTACAATTCCTTGGTCATGTCGTCAATGACAAAGGGATTCATGTCGATCCTTCGAAAATCAAGGCAGTACAAGAATGGCAAGCGCCACGCACCCCTACTGAAGTTAGGTCATTTCTTGGCTTGGCTGGTTACTACCGACGCTTCATTGCCAATTTTTCCCGTATCACCGTTCTGCTCACGGCCTTGACTCACAAGGGAAAACTCTTCATTTGGGGACCTAAGCAAGAGGAGGCCTTCCAAACTTTAAAGCAAAGGCTTTGTGACGCACCTATCCTTACACTCCTTGAGGGTTGCGATGAGTTTGTGGTTTATTGCGACGCATCAGGGCAAGGTCTAGGCTGTGTATTGATGCAAAGAGGAAAGGTGATAGCCTATGCCTCTAGGCAACTCAAAGTCCATGAGAAAAATTACACCACCCATGACCTGGAACTTGGAGCCGTTGTGTTCGCTCTCAAGATATGGAGACATTCGGTACCAAGTGTGAAATATACACTGACCACAAGAGTCTCCAGCATATCTTCAACCAAAAAGAGTTGAATATGAGGCAACGAAGATGGGTCGAACTTCTCAACGATTACGACTGTGAGATTCGGTATCATCCTGGCAAGGCAAACGTGGTGGCTGATGCGCTCAGTCGAAAGGGATATGCGAACTCTATTCGTCTTCTATGTTCGCAAATCATAACCAATATCAAGGATCGTGTAACAGAAAATAAAGTACGCGATGAGCTGTCATGTGGAGCTGAACTCAAAATTGAAACCAAATCCGACGGTATTCTATATTATTTAAACCGCATATGGATTCCCGATCGCGACAACCTTCGTGATTTCCTCATGAATGAGGCACACAAAACACGATACTCTGTACACCCAGGAGCCGATAAGATGTATCAAGAGCTACGATACACCTACTGGTGGCCTGGCATGAAAAAGGATATCGCTAGTTTTTGTTTCCAAGTGCCTTACATGTTCCAAAGTGAAAGCTGAACATCAAAGACCTTCAGGACTTCTAGTACAACCCGAAATACCTGTATGGAAGTGGGAAAATGTAACCATGGACTTCATTACCGGGTTACCTCGCACCTCCAGTGGGTATGACACCATATGGGTAATCATTGATCGTCTTCAAAATCAACTCACTTCGTTCCGATTCGCGAGGACTTCAAGAATGAGAAGTTAGCTCGTATCTACATCAACGAGATCGTAAGCCGTCATGGTGTACCGTTAAGCATCATTTCAGACCGTGATGGTCGTTTCACTTCACGAACATGGCGAGCCGTACAAACCGCTTTGGGTACACGGTTAGACCTTAGCACCGCCTTTCACCCTCAAACTGATGGTCAATCTGAACGCACTATCCAAACCCTTGAAGACATGCTTCGAGCATGTGTCATAGACTTCAAAGGGAACTGGGATCTACCGTTAGTCGAGTTTTCGTACAACAATAGCTATCATTCAAGTATCGGCATGGCTCCTTTCGAAGCTTTATATGGTCGTAAATGCCGATCTCCAGTATGTTGGCACGAAATTGGTGAAGCGCAAATCACCGGACCTGAATTGATTCAAGAAACAACCGACAAAATCCTTCAAATTTGAAACAATCTTCTAGCGGGCCAAAGTCGTCAAAAGAGTTATGCTAGACAAACGACGAAAGCCTTTGGAGTTTTGTGTTATGATCAAGTACTTTTGAAAGTATCACCGTGGAAGGGAGTGGTTCGTTTTGGCCAAAAGGGCAAGCTAGCACCACGCTACGTAGGACTTTTCAAGATACTCGAAAGAGTAGGACCTGTAGCCTACAAGCTTGACCTACCAGAAGAACTCAAAAGAATACATCCCACGTTCCATGTATCAAACTTGAAAAAGTGCATCGCCGACGAAAATCTCCATATCCCTCTAGAAGACATTCAAGTCGATGAATCAATGAACTTCGCTGAAAGACCAGTGGAAATCATGGATTTCGGTGAGAAG
The DNA here is from genome assembly GCA_947069175.1 of Scalesia atractyloides. Taxonomy (NCBI): domain Eukaryota; kingdom Viridiplantae; phylum Streptophyta; class Magnoliopsida; order Asterales; family Asteraceae; genus Scalesia; species Scalesia atractyloides. The sequence goes on along the minus strand of CAMTDV010000020.1, from coordinate 4,900,131 downwards.
CGTTTAAGGCGAAGTCGTATTCCAATCGTCAGGGTGCGTTGGGAGTCAAAACGAGGACCCGAGTTTACTTGGGAACGTGAAGACTCAATGCGCGAAAAGTACCCGCATCTCTTTCCGGTTACCACTACTACTTAAATTTCGGGGCAAAATTTCTAAAAGTAGGGGATACTGTATAATTTATGTAAATCCGGTTTCGAACCCGCCCCAAATTACCGATCAGTGTATTTATTTATGTCAAATAATCTTTTGATTTTACATTTTTGTTTATTTTTTTAAACATTAGAAATTATATATGTATATAATAATAATAGTAACAAAGGTTTAGAGTAAATTTAATAAAATAAATAAGCAACTAAATATGAAATATAAATATAATTAGTAAATGATTTATGTAAAAGAATTAAAATAAATAAAAAGAGGGTGAACCGGGAATCGAACCCGGGTTCCCCGGACACACACACTATAAACACCACTGGACTACACGCACTTATTGATTTTGTTTCCGCATAACAATATATGTATATATAAACTCGGGCGGGAAAACCTGCAGCAACCGCAGGTTTCACTCGCGGAACCCTCGAAATATCACGCGTTTTTCCCCAAGAGCGAACAACTGCCCAACCTTTCTTGGTAAATTGCTTAACGGTAATTATGCTGGCAATCAATCCGAACCACTTACCTAAAAATCGAACCCAGTCAACCCTATAAATACCCGTCGTATTCCTCTATCTAAACTCGCTCAATACCTCTGTTCCCTCTCTAAGTACTTGGTTGTCGGAAAGTTCTGTTCGCCGGAAGACCACCAGAATCGTCGGAACCTCTCGCCGGAATCAAACCCACCACCGCTGTTTTACGGTAGCACCCTCGTTTCTTTTCTGTTTAAGCTTTAATTGAATAACCAGTTGTGTAGTAGATAGAAAACTTGATGAGTATTGAGATTTAAAAAAAAACAGACGGGTACCGGTTGTGGTTAAAAATTTTGAATGAGGAAGATGAAGTGCAACGTGTGTTCTAATATATTAAAACTTGTTTACCAACCAGGTAAGCACCCAGCCCAACTGGTTGGGCCGGGTGCAAGCTAAACACAAGGTCTCTGTTTCGAAACCGGGTATCCACACCGGCCCGACCATTTTAAACCCTTTTTAAATTACCATTTCTGTATACATTTATTCAGCATATAAGTATAATTAAATTACAGGTATTCTCGGGTTAGACACCCAGCCCAGTTGGTTGGGCTGGGTGCATAACATCGCAAAAGTCACCGGTTCGAGTCTCACCACACGCATGCCACAACTCGATCAAACCGGTCTGACATGTATCTTGTCAGACTGACATATTTTTTTTAAATCATTATTTTATTGTTTATTTTTAATGTATAAATTCTAAGGTTTATATTAAAGGAAAATTGTATTAAAGGTGCTTAAAAATACCTAAATTTCAAGGGTTAAATATCAATAGAAATCATAACATTAACTTAAAAATCTAGGCCAAGGATTTTAACCAAAATATTAATTTATTTTCGAACTATCGCGTTATTATTCATAGGTTAGTACTTTCTCGTCGATTAAACTCCCAACTCGTGCGCTCTCTTTACCACTCAAGAATACGCACCCAAGGTGAGTGAATCTCTACAAATTCCCCGTTTTAATCACGTTTTGGGGTGTATCATGTGTCGTATCATTTCCTTATTTTATTTAACACTTGTGCTTATATCATTTCGTGATCAAATGTGTATTGTTTGTAGTGTGGTTTATATGTGGATACATTTTATCATTTCAGTGCACTCATTTCATTAGGCCCATCAGTTCCTCGTGGGATACGGGTTGAGCATCAGGCGCCTCATTAGATCGGCTCCGTTCGATTGAGCCTTGATCTCAGATACATCATCATTCATGTCATATATTTATTCAATGTGGTTTGTGATTTGTTACATTATACATTTGTTCACATGTGATTATGCACAATCTTATTTAAATAACGATAAAATTGATTTACTTAAATGTTTTATCAAGGTTCACTCGCCAACTTTTGTTGACCCAAAATTTCCCCTGTTTTACGCATGATACAGGTGATTAAGTTGAGGAAAGAAACACCTAGGATGGCCTAAAGAATAATCAAGTTATTTCGTGGGAACAAGCATTTAGATTATTATTTGTGTTTGTATGAAATTTTATTGGATATTTGAATTTTAATTTGAATTTAATAAATATGAAACTTGTTAGTAAATATCATGAGCTTTGGTGATAATCCAATCATGCCCCAACTTCTATTCCGCTACGGGTCGGGGTGTGACAATCCTAATACTCTAAGGAAAGGTTTTTACATTTAGTAATAATCAAAGGGAAGAAAACATAAATATTTATATGTAATAGAGACTTGTAAACATAGTTATAAGATTTGTACATATAGATAAAAAAATTAACAAAATAAGTGGATGCCACCCATTGGCTTACAAAATTTATCAACCAATCGACAATATTCAAAAATGAATAGTGAAACACACTCACATTGATATTTTGGTACTTATACACATAGTTATAAGACTTCTATATATAGATCACAAAATTTAAGAAAATAAGTGGATGGTATGTGGCATCCACCCATTGGCCTATAAAATTTATCAACCAATCAACAATATTCAAAAATAAATAGCGAAACACACTCACATTGGGATTTTGATAAATTATAGATGTGTAGTGTAGTATTAAGAGCATCCTGAATAAGACGTATTTTTTCTTGTGTTTAAGGGTGTCTAGTTGGCACATGACCAACCAATCTCATTCTTTTTTTCTCTTGTCCTACTCACACAACACTAAAATACTTATTATCTCTCGTACTTATTATCTCTCATTTCCCTCTCTGCTAGATCACACTCACATAACATTTTCCCCTTTATTTTTTCTTAGTTTTCCTCACATACATTATCACATTCTCTCTTCTTTTTAAAAACATAAAAAAACATCTCTAGATACTCTTATAAAACTTTTAAAAGATTTAGAGTTTTTTGTTGATTCATTTACATCATTATCTATTTATCTTTTAACTAAACCACTTTGTCAACCGTGAGGTCATCTCACGTAGCTGTACTAATTTTTTATATATTTTTCTCAAAAGAGTAAATTCTTAACGACAAATGGGGCTTTAATTTAATTTGTTGAAAGGAAGGGCAAATGGGTAAATTGAGGAGAGTTATAAATTAGTTTCCTTTGCGTCCCGTGGGAGCAAATTGCCGGATTCTTATCCTATCCTACTCAGTAAAATACGGACATGAAATGACCCTTGATATGTTACCGGCTCAACTGGCGATAACCCGGTGGACTTACCCGCTAAACCGGGTGACTTTTTGATTCATATTTTACGAAAACAGGTTACTGAATTTAATCAAACTTGAAGAGAATTGTTTTGTTTTAATAAATATGACTAAAGTCTTCTATTAAAATGCTTGATATTTAAACTACCAAACGTACTAAAGTCTTCTATTAAATGCTTGATATTTAACTACCAAACGTACTAAAGTCTTCTATTAAAATGCTTGATATTTAAACTACCAAATGTAAAAATAATAAATGAATTATTATTTAGTCAATGACTTATGTCATAATTTTAAAAACTATTTCACTCCTAAGATTTTCATAATAGTATTTTACGTATATTTATCTGTCTAGATTTATTTATATTTGGGGCATTTTAAAAGAAACCATACATTAAATGATTAAATTATAAGCACACGATACAAAATAATTGTTTTCATCATCAAACTAACTCAGTTAAAAAAATTATAACTCAGTTAGCTTAAAGATACACCTAAACTCAAGGTACGTAAATGACACTCAAGTTTAGGCTAAGGTCATATACGTGCGCATAAGTTTATTGGTTTTTACGTCTCAGAGTTTAAGTGTCATTCACGTCTCTAAACTAACTGAGCTATGAGTTCTTTTAATTAGGTTAGTTTTTTTGGACTGAAATGGCACGTTTCAAGAATGTTAGAGAGGAAAATGATACAATTTTAAAAATTTACATGAAATGATAAAAATGGACAAACCAAAAAAATGTAAACGTCACTTAACCCTAAAACATAATTTAATGTTAAATCTTTGTAAACCTAGTTTCAGAGTTGCGTTTGGTATTGAATATGTTAAATTTTGATTGCCGACATACTATTGGAGTATTACCGTGTCATCAGCTGAACCATCCGATCATATCAATCTCCACTAGGCAATATTGCCTATACACAATTTCAGAAGTAAACCTAATAAATCTAGGAAAACCTCTTGTGAAAATCAAACTCGGAACCTCATAATCCCTAAGTCTAGTTAGATCGATAAAGACTATCATGTTTCTATTTTATGTTTATTTAAATATTTTCGGCCACTAACAGTTTCAAATTTAAACAATTTATCTATAATTCTTGATCATTCAAAAATCTGCCATCGTTTATAAAATCATATAAATATACGTATATAGTGACACCTATTATATTTGATTTAGTAATATTGCGTTAAACTTGACAGGTCAACAGGTACGAGTTAAATAATTAGAAACGACTGACAGCTTTGTGGGTCACAAATCAGCCGTTTTAGTTATTTAGTCTCATGTTTATTTTCACTTTTTAAGAGTCTTGCTAGGGTTAAAGGGGGCATTTACACTCACAAACCCGTGTTCACCGCACACGAGTTCATATTTGCTAGTGGCAATTGATATCGGAGATCAAATCGCCTAAGTTGTGAGTTATGCGTCTCCAATTCTCTCAGTGGGTTAGATCATGGGCTTCATTAGGAATTTGTTTAAGGGGGTTTGAGTACATACAGTCGAAGGTCAAACTAGATTATATTTTACATGAATTATTGAGTTGAGAATGTGATGCGGGCCCAAGTGTGGAGGAGCGGGCCATGTTATATTTGGAGGCCCAAGATCGCGTGACAAATGTGGCTTCACTAAAATGGCTTTAACTTGGGCTACGGGGGTCCGTTTTGGGCGTGCGACCAGTCAAAACAATCGTGAGGAAAAATCTCATTTTGCTGCAAACAGCCTTAGGCTTTTTGGGTGAACGTCCGGGCCCAAAAAGGCTTATTTCTATGAGTATTTTTCATTTTTATTTTTTTTGGGCTTTTGCCAACTTTTGTTTTGTTTTAGTTTTTGGCCCGAGTGTATTTTGGGGCCCGTTTCGAATTTATAACTCTATTTAATGATGGTTATGAGGTGATAATGATCAGATTTCAGTTTTGGAAAAAACAGTTTTTCACTTCAAATTCCGTGCCCTTAGGGTTGAAATTTGGGGTTGGGACAAGTTCATCACGGGTATTCGTAGAATAACCGTGTTTGATCTTACTTATCGTTTCTACTCTACATCAGTTGGTATCAGAGCCGAATTCCTGGCTCAAAATGCCACCGAGAAGAAACAGACTCGATGAAGTTTATGAACGGGAGTTGGAGCAGCGGCTCATGGCCCGAATGGATCAACGATTGGACCAGGTGGTCGATCAGTTGACTAATCGGATGGAAGGCTTGATGAATCATAGGAGGCAACGACCCAATGATGGGTATGGTTCGGATTTCAGTAATCCGTTTGGCGATGGTTCGGATTCCGGTGGCGATCAGGAGGATCGGCCGAGGGAGGCCGAGGAGAGGGCAATCGACGTTGAGATTCTAGGATAAGGGTTGATATTCCAGAATTCGATGGGGCTAGTTTGAACCCGGAGGGGTTCATCGATTGGTTGTCCACTGTCGAGGAAGTGTTTGAGTACAAGGAGGTTCCTGAGAATAAGCGGGTGGCTTTGATTGCTACTAGATTGCGTGTAGGGCTTCTGCCTGGTGGCAGCAATTGAAGCTTACACGAGAAAGGCTCGGGAAGTCGAGAATCGTGACATGGACCAAGATGAGAAAGTGCTTACGGTCCAACTTCCTGCCACATAACTTTCAACGGTTGATGTACCAGCGTCTGCAGAACTTAAAGCAGGGGGCTAAGTCGGTTGATGATTATACAACCGAGTTTTACCAGTTGATCGCTAAGAACGATATTCAAGAGGCGGAGGAGCAACTTGTTTCTCGGTATATTGGGGGTTTGAGGGTGCAAATCATGGAGTCAGTGAATCTTTTTGATCCATTGACCATTGCAGAGGCACACCAACGGGCGTTGGCCTTTGAGAAGCAAAACCAACGGTCAAGTGGTTCGTATTCTAACGCCCCTAGTGGGGGAAATGTACAGTCGGGTGGTGGGGCACCTCGCGGGGGGCCTAGCCAACAGAGACCAGGGGGTAACAATACCGGGTCAGCCTCTAAAGGGGCTAGTAGTAGTGGTCCGAGATGTGTCAGTTGTGGTAAAACGGGCCATCGACAAGCTGAGTGTAAAAAGGCTGGTAAACGACGCCTGTTTGTCGAGTCTAAGGATGAACAACATGAAGAATACGAGAATACCCCGGTGTATGATGAAGAAACTGAATACGAGGAAGAGTTTGTGTCCGGTGATGTTGGGGTAAACCTAGTGGTCAGACGTTCTTGTTATACACCAAAGGCAGACGGGGATGATTGGCTCAAGCATAATATCTTCCATTCAACATGTACCATTTTGGGGAAGGTATGCACGTTCGTTATTGATTCTGGAAGTTGTGATAATTTGATATCTGAAGAGGCGGTACAGAAGTTGTCTCTGAAGACAAGAGTCACCCGAAGCCTTACAAGCTTCAGTGGCTTAAGAAGGGTAGAGAGGTCTCGGTGTCTAAGCGAGACCTTGTTTCCATTTCTATTGGGTCCACATACAAAGATGAATGTTGTGTGTGATGTGGTCCCTATGGATGCGTGTCACTTGTTGTTGGGTAGGCCTTTGGGAATACGAGCGGAACATAGAGCATAAGGGGAGATCTAATATGTATAGTTTTCTGTTTGGCGGTGTGAAGATCACTCTTGTTCTTACCAAGCCTAGACAGTTAACCACAAAACATTCAGGCACTCTGTTGACTATTAGCCAGTTTCAAGCTGAACTAGAGGAGGGGGATAGTGTTTTTGTGTTGATGGGGAAGCCGGTGCCTGAGGAATTTGAAATTCCTGATGCTATGTTTCCTTTGCTTGAGGAGTTTTCTGATGTTTTCCCTGATGAGTTGCCTGATGATTGCCACCTTGCGTGACATCCAATATCACATTGACTTGGAGCCTGGGTCACAGTTGCACAACAGACCACATTACAGAATGAGCCCTAGTGAGCATGAGGAGTGCGGAGGCAGGTTGAAGAGTTGATTTCTAAGGGTCATGTTCGCGAAAGTATGAGCCCTTGTGCTGTTCCTGCTTTGTTGACTCCAAAGAAAGATGGCACCTGGCGTATGTGTGTTGACAGCCGAGCAATCAACAAGATTACTGTGAGGTACAGGTTTCCTATTCCTCGACTTGATGATTTGCTTGATCAGTATTAGTGGTGCTACTATTTTTACAAAGTTAGATTTGAAGAGTAGGTATTACCAGATTCGTCTTAGGCCGGGTGACGAGTGGAAGACTGCCTTCAAGACTCGTGAAGGGTTGTATGAGTGGTTGGTGATGCCATTTAGGTTTGTCAAACGCACCTAGTACTTTTATGCGTGTGATGAATCAGTTGCTTAGGCCCTTCATTGGGAAATTTGTGGTTGTGTATTTTGTGACATTCTTATTTATAGTGCTTCTTTCAGTGACCACGTTGTGCATGTGAGGCAGGTTTTGACTTTGCTTCGTAGAGACAGTTTCTATGCAGCCATCAAGAAGTGTGTGTTCATGACCCCTAAGGTTTTGTTCTTGGGGTATGTTGTTACTGGTGATGGAATACATGGATTATGAATCCAAGGTAGAGGCTGTTAGAAATTGCCAACTCCTACACCATTACTGAAGTTCTAGTTTCCATGGGCTTGCTTCATTCTATAGGCGGTTCATTCCTCATTTCAGCTCTACTATGGCCCCGGTGAAGATTGTATAAAGGGGAAGACGTTTGTATGGACAGAAGAGGCAGAGTTGGCTTTTCAACTTGTGAAAGACAAGCTCACTTCAGCACCGATTCTGGTATTGCCTGATTTTTCTCAAGTTTTGAACTTCATACTGATGCTTCAAATGTTGGAATCGGCGGGGTTCTCATTCAGGGTGGTAGGCCTGTTGCTTATTTTAGTGAGAAGTTATCTGGGCCAAAGTTGAGGTACAACACTTATGATCTGGAGTTTTATGCAGTGGTCCAAGCTATAAAGCACTGCGTCATTATTTGTTTCATAAAGAGTTTGTTTTATTCACTGATCATGATTCCTAAGGCATATTCGTACTCAAGACAAGGTATCTCATAAGCATGGGCGATGGTTGGCCTTTCTTGAGAAGTTTACTTTTGTGGTCAAGCACAAGACTGGTGTTTCAAATAGGGTTGCTGATGCCCTAAGCAGGAGGAGTAATCTGCTTGTATCCATGAAGGTTGTTGTGCCGGGTCTAGAGGTCATTCGTGAGCAGTTGGCCACTGACCCATTTTTCTCAATCATTTTGCAGGATGTGGGTGCTGGGAAAAAGTCAGACTTTCTGTTACATGAAGGTTTTCTGTTCAAGGGAAATCAACTATGTATCCCTAATTTAGTCTTCGCTTGCAGATTATTAGGGAGTTACATGGTGAAGGGCATGTTGGTCGTGATCGTACTTTATAACTGGTTGTAGGTTCTTATTTTTGGCCTACTATGAGGAAAGAGGTGGACCGTTATGTGAAAAGGTGTCGTGTTTGTCAGGTTTCAAAGGGCACAGCTACTAATGCAGGTCTTTATATGCCCTTGCATGTCCCCTCACAACCATGGGTTGATATTAGTATGGATTTCGTGTTGGGGTTACCCCGTACTCAGAGGGGTAATGATTCTATCTTTGTGGTGGTGGATCGGTTTTCTAAGATGGTCCATTTTATTCCTTGCAAGAAGACGACTGATGCTGTTAATGTGGCCCAACTCTTCTTTCGAGATGTGTACCGTTTGCATGGGCTACCCTCTTCTATCGTGTCTGATCGGGATACTCGATTTCTGAGCCATTTCTGGCGTCGTTTGTGGAAAATGGTGGGCACTCAACTCAACTTCAGCAGTGCTTATAACCCCCAAACTGATGGCCAAACTGAAGTTGTTAATCGTACTTGGTAATTTGCTGAGGTGTTTGGTTGGTGATCATGTGAAGGCATGGATCAAAAGTTATGCCAAGCTGAGTTTTCCCATAATCATGCTGTCAATCGGAGCACCGGATTTAGCCCGTTTCAGGTGGTTTATTCATGTCAGCCTCGGGGACCACTTGATTTGATGTCACTTTCTATTTCTGGGCCTGTCCCAAAGAGGGTTCAAGATTTTGTGGAAGGATTACATGAGGTTCATAAGGCTGTTTATGATAATTTGACCCAAGCTAATTCGAAGTATAACAAGCTGCTGATCAGAGACGTAAGCATGTTGACTTCGAGGAAGGTGATTTTGTTTGGGCTGTTTTGACTAAAGATCGTTTTTCCGTTGGAGAATACAACAAGTTATCACCTAAGAAAATTGGACCAGTTGAAATTACGGAGAAGATCAACCCGAATGCGTATCGTCTAAAGCTGCCTAGTCACATTCGTTGTTCTGATCTGTTCAATGTGAGGCACTTGTTGCCTTATTATGGGGATTCCTCTGATGATGAACCTGTTGGTAATTCGAGGTCGAATATTGTCTATCTAGGGGGAATGATGCGGGCTCAAGTGTAGAGGAGCGGGCCATGTTATATTTGGAGGCCCAAGATCGCGTGACAAATGGGGCTTCACTAAAATGGCTTTAACTTGGGCTACGGGGGTCCGTTTTGGGCGTGCGACCAGTCAAAACGATCGTGAGAAAAAATCCCATTTTGCAGCAAACAGCCTTAGGCGGTTTGGGTGGACGTTCGGGCCCAAAAAAGGCTTATTTCTATGAGTATTTTTCATTTTTATGTTTTTTTTGGGCTTTTTGCCAACTTTTGTTTTGTTTTAGTTTTTGGCCCAAATGTATTTTGGGGCCCGTTTCGAATTTATAACTCTATTTATATGATGGTTATGAGGTGATAATGATCAGATTTCAGTTTTGGAAAAAACAGTTTTTCACTTCAAATTCCGTGCCCTTTGGGTTGAATTTTGGGGTTGGGACAAGTTCAGCACGGGTTATTCGTAGAATCAACGTGATTGATCTTACTTATCGTTTCTACTCTACATCAGAATGAATATTATTATTATTATTATTATTATTATTATTGATTATTATTATTATTATGTTATAAGAAAAATAATAAATATTTGTTATAAGAAAAATAATAAGGGAGCAAGAGAGAGAATAAATGGTGCCAGCCAAAATATCAAAAGATTAAAGCCTCTCTCTCTTGACAGCTGGCACTTTGTTTACACAGAAACCCTTCTCATTCATTTAAAACCCCCTCCTTCATCTCACTCTCACACTCTGTAAACTAATATGCAACATGTCCCCTTGTTTCCTCCATTAACACACTCACACACACCACAGCCACAGGAGGTTTCAAACTTTAATGCGTGATCACCTCCTATCAACAACAACAACCACCACAATAACAATGGCTGTATCTGTATCCGTATCTCTATCTCCTTCTCACGGCTGCGTTGAAAAGAAGCATTGGTGGATCACTACCAGAAAGGTACGATTTCCTATCCGATTCATCAAAACCTATCGATTTTTCACTCGATTGGATGTTTTTTCTTAAAATTTCATGTAAACAGATCGTTGATAAGTATTTGAAAGATGCCAGGGCTCTAATTTCGTTATTTTCTTCTTAACTTGATGTCTGATTTCAATGTGTCATGTAAACAGATTGTTGATGAGTATTTGAAAGATGCCAGGGCTCTAATTTCGTTATTTTCTTCTTAATTTGATGTTACTTTGGTATTTTAATGAACAAATATAGATAATCATAAAAAAATAAAAAAATTGATGTCTGATTTCAATGTTTTATGTAAACAGACTGTTAATAAGTATTTGAAAGATGCTAGGCCTCTAATTTCGTTTTTTCTTCCTAATTTGATGTCTGATTTTAATGTTTCATGTAAACAGATTGTTGATAAGTATGTAAAAGATGCTAGAACTTTAATTTCGTCACACGAAACGAGTGATGTAACAGCAGCGCTTAATCTCCTCGATGCAGCGCTTGCATTATCGCCGAGATTTGAACAGGCGCTTGAACTGAAAGCAAGATCTCTTCTGTATCTCAGAAGATATAAGGATGTTGCTGATATGCTTCAGGATTATATACCTAGCTTGAAAATGTGTTCGGATAATGATTCTTCCACATCGTCCTCTTCTTCGTCGATTGCGTCTGACGGAAACTCGCAACAGTTGTGTAGAGAACGTGTTAAGCTTTTGGCTAACTCGCCGGACGATTGTGAAACGGCGTCGTTTAAGTGTTTTTCCGTTTCCGATCTGAAGAAGAAGGTTAGAGCTAGCATCGGTAAACACTCCGATAAAGAAGGTCAATGGAGGTAATAATTTCAATAATTAGTTTTCAGTTTCATTAATATCGATGATCTTTCACTGATTAGCTTGTAGATTACTCTAAACAATCATTTACAATTCAAAACTTTAAAAAAGTAAAACGAGACATGATGACTCAGCGGTTACTGACCGAGTTAACTCAACGGTTTATGACCGAGTCAGCATGTAGAGTAAACAATCAATCATTCACAATCATTTTGCGAAACATCAGAAAAATTCAAACGACTCAGAACTCAGCGGTTACTGACCGAGTCAACTCAATGGTTACAGGTACCTGGTGCTTGGTCAGGCATGTTGCCACCTAGGGTTAATGGAAGACGCAATGGCACTTTTACAGACCGGAAAACGCATCGCCACCGCTGCATTCCGCCGGCAAAGCTTTTCGTTCTCCGGCGACAGCTTTTTCTTCCCCAGCGACACCTTCACCGACGGCAACCAGCCACAAACGCCGCGGAGAACAGAGTCCGAAGACATCTGTCATCTCCTTAGCCACATCAAGCTCCTCCTCCGTCGCAAAACCGCCGCAATCGCCGCCCTAGAAGCCGGTCTATACACCGAAGCGATCAGACACTTTTCGAAAATCGTCGACGGTCGACGCGCCACCCCGCAGGGTTTCCTCGCGGAGTGTTACATGCACCGTGCCGGAGCTTATCAATCCTCCGGCAGAGTTGCGGAGGCGATAGCGGATTGTAACCGAACGTTAGCGTTAGATCCGTCGTGTATCGAAGCCCTAAGCACCCGAGCTTCACTATTCGAATCAATTCGGTGTCTACCGGACTCTCTTCACGATCTTGAACACTTAAAACTGTTGTACAATTCAATTTTACGTGATCGGAAACTAGCCGGTCCGGTATGGAAACGTCAAAGTATCCGGTATCGTGAGATCCCTGGGAGACTCTGTTCTTTAGCTACCAAAAGTCATGAACTGAAACAAAAGATTGCTTCAGGTGAAACAGGGAATGTAGATTATTATGCGTTAATCGGGTTGAGACGAGGCTGTTCGCGGTCTGAATTGGACCGGGCTCATTTGTTGCTTACGCTGCGGCATAAACCGGATAAGTCAACTAGTTTTATTGATCGGTGCGAGCTCACGGGTGAACTTGATGTTGATTCGATTAGAGAGAGCGCGAAAATGTCCGGTTTGTTATTGTATAGGTTGATTCAAAGAGGTTATACTAATGTTATGGGGACAATTTTGGATGAGGAGATCGCGGAGATTGAGCGAAAGAAAGCTTCTGCAGCTTTACAACAAGAAATGCAAATGCAACAACATCAAGAACCTGTTAAAATTACATCAAATGAGGGACAGAATAGTGGAATGCAAAAATCAGGACCGGTTTATCAAGGGGTGTTTTGTAGAGACATTGCAGTGGTTGGGAATTTATTGTCGCAGTCCGGGTTTAACCACCCGATACCGGTTAAGTATGAAGCTTTGAGCTGTTGATACTTGATGTAAGGCGATGTGGTGGTCGGGATCGGGACATGAAGGGAGACGCTGGCGGCACTGGGCGAAAAAATATGATAAATAAATGTGGAAGACATTTTTGTACAAATGGGGGGAAAGGAAGGGGTAATCTACGAAGGAAAAATGCTGAAAAGCCTGGAAATTTTTGTTCTTTTTTTTTAATTCTATACTATTACCTTTGGGGTTCGTATATGTGCAGTGTTTAAATTGAACCATTTACCACCATGGTTCTCTAGATTTGAAGTAAATATTATCGGTGATCAGGGTTTCGTTAAACCTGTTTGTATCGAAAATTCAGTATAAACTGCTAACTATATCTTCAGATCATTCAAAACAAAGATTTGCTTAAATTTAATTGGTCCAATCGGTTTCTAACTGGTTATAAAATGGGTGTTAGGTATAAATGTTAAAAGATAGGTTGGTTGTACGATTTGGTTTGTGTTGTGTTGCGTGAGTCAGTGGGTGCCAGATTATTACTGCTGTTTCTTTTTATTTTCCGTATTGTCAGTCCCAGGCTTTATTAACATATCCATGCAGCTGACATTTTCAGTAACAAACAGATGTGTTTTAATTGAAAACTTAAATTTCAATTGCAAGTTTGCAACAATACATATAAATCAATATTGTATGCTATTTCTTCTTACAAATAAAATACAAATTATATAAGAACTAGTCAAGTTGCCTTATTAAAGTCTCCCTATTTATGGTCGTCGTTGTTACCCGTGATCATTTTGATCACGTGTAAGAATACATGTGACGAGTCAAAGGCTTGTTGAACAGATGCAACAAAGCAAAAAAAAATGTGAGAATAATAATGTATTTCAATGATTGGGAACCAAATATTTATATTTATATTTAGTTTAAAGAGTATCACACTGAAAAAGTTTTTTAACTTTCGGTTATTAACGCATTTTTTTACTGTAAGTAAACATTTGATGGTTGTTTCGACATTTAAGCCGTCTAAGTTCTATCGAAACTAGCGGATGTCTAGATGAAGCAAATGAATGAAAATGCGGAACATGTGAACAAACGACATATCTATTAGAGTGAATGTTAAAAACAATTACAGCGTGCGCGCACGTATCAAATAAACAAAGCAAAAAGAAATAGGTATATTGGTTGTGCATACCTAAATGTACATAAAATGTGGGATCAGGTAGGTGCACATACAAAACAATCCTCCAAATCAAACATATCAAGCTATCATATGATCGATCTATTTATTTCGTATCAATTTGAAGAGTAGTCAAATTGGGCGAACCTGGTCGACGTAGTAGACATATTAAATCACCGTTATTGTTGGGTTATGGAGGATTTGATTCGAGAAGGGGATTATTTCTCTAATCTAATGATTATTCCTCTGGATAGAGGTTGGTTCCTCCAAGCAGAGTTGTGCCTCTAGGAAGAGAATTAGTCCTTTGTCTGATGAAGATATATTATTATTATATTAAATAACCTAATTTGTACCCTATAAATATTTTTTATTCTTATACCTATACACTTTGATTGCGACTAGGGTTTCAAAAACCCAGTAGCCGCCGCTGCCGTTCATCTTCCGCCGCTAGCACATGCGTCGCCGTCAGTTCCTAACTCCGTTTGGGTTCACACCGTCACCTAGGGTTACAAAGTTGCAGACCACTGTTGCTGAAAATCACATCTAGGGTTTCAAAATCGAAGACCTAGGGTTTCAATTCTGCACTAGAGTTGACTGATTTTTGTGAAGTTTGTGGGAGCAGGTCGCGCAGGAAGAAGAGAACGGGGCGTTCTTTTTTTCCCCTTTTCTTTTAAGGGAAAACCAAGTTTCCCTTATTTGCAAGAAAACCCCTTAGCTTTGACAAAGGATCTCACCACCTATCATTATTGTTCATCGCCATTTTAAAGCACGATACAGATAAGTTTATCGTTTCCCGTTTATTGCTTCCGCTAGTATAATTATCATTTAGAAGTACAAATTTGTTTAGTTTGTAGCAGTTGATAATTATTTGTTAAAATGACAGATGATAGTAATGTCCACACCCCGACCCGCAGCGGAAAAGGTGATCGGGGCATAATTGGGTTATCATCAAAGCTCATGACATTTATTATATGTTTCATATTCATTAATACAATTTAATGGAAATTTACAATAAATGATACAACATGTTCTAACTATCAGTCTAAGCTTCTTGTTTCTCTTCTAAGGCATATCCTATGTTTTCCTTGCTTCAACCTGTCCACCTGTATCATGTGTAAAAAGGTTTTTGGATCAACATAATGTTGGCGAGTGAATCCTATGGAAAAACATTTGAACGAGTTTATCCAATTGATTATAAATAATGTGCATACCTCATATGAGTAAATGTAGATGTAAATTTATTCACACAACACATAATATTGAATATTGAACATACAAACACCAAATGATAGTTTTGAGGCACGCGTTGTTCTCGTCTCACACGAGGAACTGATGGGCCTAATAAATGAGTTTTGAGGCACGCGTTGTTCTTACGAACTGATGGGCCTAATGTATGAGTTTTGAGGCACGCGTTGTTCTCGTCTCACACGAGGAACTGATGGGCCTAATAAATGAGTTTTGAGGCACGCGTTGTTCTTACGAACTGATGGGCCTAAATAATTTGTATACAACTTTGACAATATGAAATACATCACCACCAAACAATAGTTACATTCTAATTTAGTTCATATAATGGTATAGCACGAATTTGCATAAGAGAATTAGTTTAAGCGACACATGATACACCCCAAAACATGAATAAAAAAAAAAGGGAGTTTGTAAGAATTCACTCACATTGGGTGCGTTCGGTTGATGACGTTGAATGCACGCGAAATGGTGTTAACCACGAGTGAAATTAATCCTAGATAAATCGCATAATGGTTCGGTAAGTAAACGGGTTTTATTAATCTATTTTAATAGGATTGTTGGGTGTATTTTTGTGAGTTTGAGGCTATTTTCTAACCTTAAAAATGTTATTTTTAAGTATTTATAATTGATTTTTAATTAAAATAATTAAATAAAAATAATAAAAAATATTTTTATGTTTGCTACAGTACGCATTGACCGTTGACTTTGACTATGGTTGACCGGTTTATAGGCATATTGTTGTGCGCTCGGTGAGGCTCGAACCCGAGACCTCCCGTACGCGTGCACGCAGCTCTACCAACTGAGCTACGTGTCTAACCCGTTATATATCCGATTTTAATTATATATATATATTAATTAGATTTAACAGAAATCCTTTATTATTAAAAATGAATTAAATCTCCAGAATCGGTGCGCTCCACAGGTCTCGAACCCGGGACCTGTGGGTTAGCGGACACACACTCCACCGCTGGACTGTGTGTCACACTTGATTATAAACTCAGATATCAATATACTTAACATATACCGAAAACACTCCGGTTCAGTTTTGCGAAAAAAAAGGGATTTTTATCAAAGCGGCGTGTGAGGGACAATACTCGAACTCGTGACCTTAGCTTTAAAAGTGCACACAGTCCACCGCTGGACTGTGTGTCTAACCCGGTAATTATCTTGATTTAAATTATATTTAACCATTACTGAACTTCGTCTTCTTCACCGGTTTTAACCGGAAGTGACGACGGACTGGTTCGAAAAGTTAATTCATGCTCTTTTAGCGTTTAACGGTCAATTACAGACGAGATAAAAGTAAAAAGGAAAGGAATTAGGAGTAAAAAGTACCGACTGGTTTTACTCTGTTTTCCGGCAGAACTCCGGCGAAAGAAAACTTTTTCCGGCGACAAGTAACTTGTAGCAGAGAGTCTTCCGAAGGTTTGCAAAGGTTGTGGGTGACTTCGGTGAACGTTTAGGGGGTTCAGTAAGCTCGAAGGTTGATGATACGGTTTTCCGGCGATGTATCAAATACTTCCGGCGAGTGTTTTGTCGCCGAGAAAGGGTGCGATTTGAGTGTGAAAGACTTCTGGCGAGTTGTGGGTGTATTTATAGGGTAGCATTGAGATGAATGGGGTCTGAATTCGGTCTTAATTCGAAGTCAACCGTCCTTCCGGCGATTTGGCTGATGACGCGGTTTCAGACGTTGGCTAAAGCTGTCGCTAGAGTTAATTGATTGATTAAATTGAGCGAAAGCGTGTTTTATGGGCGAAGTCGTCGGGATTTCCGACGACAGCTGTTTGGGCGCAAGTTGACTGAATTTGAAATCCGCACATCATTATTTGATTTAATAATTCCATTAACTTAACAGAAAATCAAAGTGGCGGAGTGGTCTATGATGTGTGAGTTAAGCGTTTGGCTGAACCGGCAGGGACCCGAGTTCGAAACCCGGCATGAGTAAATCATTTTTATTTTGTTATTTTTATCAGTTTTTCAAAAACTAAATATATATCCCCGCATAATAAGTGATTACGGATCGTTTAAAATTATTTTGGGCATTTAATTCGCAACGAAAAAATTTGACTGACTGTTCGGTTGATAAACGGAGCGGGTTTGGTAAATCCGTTTTTGACGGATGTTACAGTATCCCCTGCTTTTTTAGAAATTTCGTCCCGAAATTTAATTAGGGATATAATTGACTAAAAGAATGATGGTGTTGAGTTTGCCGGTTACATTTTTTGAGAATTAGGGTTTAGGTTTTTGTTTGAGGCGGTAACGTTCCTTGTAAAGGTTAAGTATCCTAATACAGGAATCGCTTTTTGTTGCCTACTGTATAAGTATTGTTAAGCAGGAATGATTCGCTAAAATGATATCACGCATAAAGTTTGAATATGCTTAGGGTTATATCCTAAGGCAGAAATTCTACAATCTACACAAATAAACACAACAACTAACAATTGTATCCACATTCTGATAGCATATATGTTTGAATGGTGATGGTTCCTCTCTCGTTTGTTATGATGGAGAGGTTAGTCTATATAGAAATGGATCACAATCCAATTCCTTTAACTAGTGAGATGATATAAATGTAACACAATTTCAACCAAGGCAATACTAAATCCTACATGGAACTTCTCATAACCGCCTGATAACGCCTCTGATCCCTTGGCAAGAATACTTATATATAGGAAGTACCAGCGGCGTATCCACCATATTCTTGTCAAATTTTCATTGGTTTTATCAGTGAATTATGATTAGTCCTATAACTCTACAACACAACAACCAGCGCTTGAGTCTTAATTCTGATAGTATCCGTGTTTGACAAAACCTCTCTCGTTTAATATGATGGAGATGTTAGTCTATGTAGAAGTGAGACACAACTCAACTTCTTTAAATGATGAAACTGAAATATGCCGTGAAGTATGATGATATGAATAATGAGTATAAAACAAACTGAACTAGTAATTTGCATTAAAATTTCTTGGGTAAAATTCCAACTGAGATACATGAAAATCGAGATATAAACATAAAAACTAAGTGATTGGAGTTGAATCTTGATTCTTGGTGAGAGAAGGCTAGTTAGGTGGTTGGTTTGGTCCGTTAACATCTTCAACAGGATTGGCATTGATGTTATAAACTCTTCCCCTTGCTGGCGGTGGAGCTGGATTTGCTTGGTTTGCTTGGTTAACTGGGTTTGCCTGAGCTTGGGCATTTATGATGTTAACCAAACGAGGGCACGTGTTTCTAAAATGGGTAGGGTCGCCACAATTGAAACAAGCTCGAACATATGGGTACATGGGGTATTGAGGTTGTTGATATGTTTGGATCATGGGTTGAGTAGGGGTTGAGGTTTGGTTTTGAGGGGTGCGGCAAACGTTGCTCAAATGACCGTAGCGTCCACAATTCGCACATAGTCGACAGGGTAAGGTAGATGGATGGTGATAGAAACAGGTGTTGCATTGAGGGTGAGGTCCAATGTAAGGTTTCTTATTTGGGTAAGTTGAGTTGGGTGCTACTTGAGCGTTTGGGATAGTTTGAGGAGGTACAACTTGTGAAGCTGGTTGTTTGCGTTGGGTGACGGCGAAGACTTGCCCATCACGCTTTCTCTTAGATGTAGGTGGTGTAGAGGATTCGGTTCGGGTGGGGTTTGAGGTTTCCGTTGATGCTTTATCCTTCTTCTTCTCCTCTTTGAAATCTTTGTTCCGGATTCGGTTCTCGGTGAGCGCGGTTGCTAGTTCCATTGCTGCTTCCAAAGTTGCAGGCGAGGTGCTTATTACAGGGTCTTGAATCTTTGATGGAAGACCACGAATGTAGTGCTCGATCAAACGGTAGAGGGGAGTGAACAAATTGGGAACCATTTGATTTAGCTCAAGGAATCTCTTGTTGTATGTGGTGTGGTCGCCTTCCTTTTGTTTCAAAGCATGGAACTCATCCTCCAATTTCTTGATTTCACTTCTTGGGCAAAACCGTCTTGTCATGATTCCCTTCAATTCTTCCCAAGTCAAGGTCATAGTTTCTTCAACACCTCGTTTGGTCTTTTCTGTATTCCACCATGTGAGTGCCGTTCCAAGTAAGCGACCGGTAGCATAACGCACTTTGCGATCATCGGGGCAATCGCAATTTAGAAAAGTGTTCTCCATTTCTTCGAACCAATGGAGGAGTGCGGTGACACCTTCAGTACCTTCGTATTTTGGAGGATCGCAGGATTTGAAATGTTTGTAGGTGCATTTAGTGACTGAAGGATTGATTGTGTTTTGATCTTCTTGTTGAGTTGGGTTAACGGAATTAGCGGTAAGGGCTTGTTGAACTTGAACTACGATGTTGGGTATTACGGTCGCCATTTGCTGAGCGATTTGGGTAGCCATGCGTTCACGGGCTTTTCCTGCTCTCATTTTCCTACGAGCGAGGCTAGAAGACATCTACAAGGAATACATGTCAAGAGTATGAGTTGAATGCCTTTGGGATCGTGGGTCGTGTTTGGGATTGAACGTTCATAAAATAATTATAGAAAAATAACTCTACTACATCCATAGGATGTCTTGGGCTTTGCTTGCTGTTAGGCCCGTCATGCCGCCATACTTTACCTGTGTAATCATGTGGGCCCCCATGAATACCGGTTTTTCATATGGTTCGCACGGTTTCTGCCTGATTGCGTACACAAAACCCGGAGAAAATCGAGAAATATGTATACACGTGTGATATTCGGAATGTGTCCAGGTGTAGACACGGTGACATCTCAAAGGGAGGTTAGTTCGAACGACGTTTGGTGTGGCATGCTTTGGCCTAATAGGTCCGTCGTACTCTCATCGTTAGTCCCCAGGTAGGCAAACTGGTCCGTTATTTTGGATTTATACGAATGCCAACCTAGACAGGACGTTCCGACTACCGGTACTTGTACCCTTCCAGTTACTACATGCCCGTCGCAGAACTTACTTTGATGGGATTTGAAAATTGCATAAAATCTTTGGATACTGAGAGTATGAAAATAAATTGAATACATGAACATCGATATATGTATATATGTATAATGAATGAGCATGTATGTTTGACTGAAATGTAAACAAATATGAAACAAATAAATATCACAAGTTTGTATGTAACCACCTAATCAATTTAAAATTTAGGCAGACTATAATATAGGCTCTAAGGGTCTAATAACCTATCCTATATCCCTATAGTCATGGCTCTGATACCAATCTGTCACACCCCGACCCGCAGCGGAAAAGGTGATCGGGGCATAATTGGGTTATCATCAAAGCTCATGACATTTATTATATGTTTCATATTCATTAATACAATTTAATGGAAATTTACAATAAATGATACAACATGTTCTAACTATCAGTCTAAGCTTCTTGTTTCTCTTCTAAGGCATATCCTATGTTTTCCTTGCTTCAACCTGTCCACCTGTATCATGTGTAAAAAGGTTTTTGGATCAACATAATGTTGGCGAGTGAATCCTATGGAAAAACATTTGAACGAGTTTATCCAATTGATTATAAATAATGTGCATACCTCATATGAGTAAATGTAGATGTAAATTTATTCACACAACACATAATATTGAATATTGAACATACAAACACCAAATGATAGTTTTGAGGCACGCGTTGTTCTCGTCTCACACGAGGAACTGATGGGCCTAATAAATGAGTTTTGAGGCACGCGTTGTTCTTACGAACTGATGGGCCTAATGTATGAGTTTTGAGGCACGCGTTGTTCTCGTCTCACACGAGGAACTGATGGGCCTAATAAATGAGTTTTGAGGCACGCGTTGTTCTTACGAACTGATGGGCCTAAATAATTTGTATACAACTTTGACAATATGAAATACATCACCACCAAACAATAGTTACATTCTAATTTAGTTCATATAATGGTATAGCACGAATTTGCATAAGAGAATTAGTTTAAGCGACACATGATACACCCCAAAACATGAATAAAAAAAAAGGGAGTTTGTAAGAATTCACTCACATTGGGTGCGTTCGGTTGATGACGTTGAATGCACGCGAAATGGTGTTAACCACGAGTGAAATTAATCCTAGATAAATCGCATAATGGTTCGGTAAGTAAACGGGTTTTATTAATCTATTTTAATAGGATTGTTGGGTGTATTTTTGTGAGTTTGAGGCTATTTTCTAACCTTAAAAATGTTATTTTTAAGTATTTATAATTGATTTTTAATTAAAATAATTAAATAAAAATAATAAAAAATATTTTTATGTTTGCTACAGTACGCATTGACCGTTGACTTTGACTATGGTTGACCGGTTTATAGGCATATTGTTGTGCGCTCGGTGAGGCTCGAACCCGAGACCTCCCGTACGCGTGCACGCAGCTCTACCAACTGAGCTACGTGTCTAACCCGTTATATATCCGATTTTAATTATATATATATATTAATTAGATTTAACAGAAATCCTTTATTATTAAAAATGAATTAAATCTCCAGAATCGGTGCGCTCCACAGGTCTCGAACCCGGGACCTGTGGGTTAGCGGACACACACTCCACCGCTGGACTGTGTGTCACACTTGATTATAAACTCAGATATCAATATACTTAACATATACCGAAAACACTCCGGTTCAGTTTTGCGAAAAAAAAGGGATTTTTATCAAAGCGGCGTGTGAGGGACAATACTCGAACTCGTGACCTTAGCTTTAAAAGTGCACACAGTCCACCGCTGGACTGTGTGTCTAACCCGGTAATTATCTTGATTTAAATTATATTTAACCATTACTGAACTTCGTCTTCTTCACCGGTTTTAACCGGAAGTGACGACGGACTGGTTCGAAAAGTTAATTCATGCTCTTTTAGCGTTTAACGGTCAATTACAGACGAGATAAAAGTAAAAAGGAAAGGAATTAGGAGTAAAAAGTACCGACTGGTTTTACTCTGTTTTCCGGCAGAACTCCGGCGAAAGAAAACTTTTTCCGGCGACAAGTAACTTGTAGCAGAGAGTCTTCCGAAGGTTTGCAAAGGTTGTGGGTGACTTCGGTGAACGTTTAGGGGGTTCAGTAAGCTCGAAGGTTGATGATACGGTTTTCCGGCGATGTATCAAATACTTCCGGCGAGTGTTTTGTCGCCGAGAAAGGGTGCGATTTGAGTGTGAAAGACTTCTGGCGAGTTGTGGGTGTATTTATAGGGTAGCATTGAGATGAATGGGGTCTGAATTCGGTCTTAATTCGAAGTCAACCGTCCTTCCGGCGATTTGGCTGATGACGCGGTTTCAGACGTTGGCTAAAGCTGTCGCTAGAGTTAATTGATTGATTAAATTGAGCGAAAGCGTGTTTTATGGGCGAAGTCGTCGGGATTTCCGACGACAGCTGTTTGGGCGCAAGTTGACTGAATTTGAAATCCGCACATCATTATTTGATTTAATAATTCCATTAACTTAACAGAAAATCAAAGTGGCGGAGTGGTCTATGATGTGTGAGTTAAGCGTTTGGCTGAACCGGCAGGGACCCGAGTTCGAAACCCGGCATGAGTAAATCATTTTTATTTTGTTATTTTTATCAGTTTTTCAAAAACTAAATATATATCCCCGCATAATAAGTGATTACGGATCGTTTAAAATTATTTTGGGCATTTAATTCGCAACGAAAAAATTTGACTGACTGTTCGGTTGATAAACGGAGCGGGTTTGGTAAATCCGTTTTTGACGGATGTTACAAGTAAAATCAAAATTGACAAGTTTGATGATAGTGATTATGGATTTTGGAGATGCAAATAGAAGATTTGTTATATCAAAAGGGTTTGCATTTGCCTATGTAGGGATGACAACCGGATGACATGTATGATGAAGAATGGAAGTTGCTGGATAAAAAAGGTTTGGGTGTGGTTAGGCTTTCTTTCGCCAAGAGTGTTGCGTATAACATTGTCAATGAAACAACTACTTACGGTGTATTGAAAGCTTTGTCCATCATGTGTGAAAAACTATCTGCTTCAAACAAAGTATTCCTCATCTGATAATTGGTTAACACCAAGATGAAGAAAGGCATGTTGGTTACCTCTCACATAAACGAGTTCAACTCGATTATCCCTCGTTTAGCTCAGTTGAAATAAAGTTGATGATGAAGTACAAGCACTCCTTCTTTGATCATCTTTGCCCGACAGTTGGTCAGGCACAGTTACAGCTGTTAGTAGTGCACTCTAGCACTACCAAACTCACTTTTGAGAGTATTCGTGACTTGATTATAAATGAAGAAATCAGACGGAAAAGCAATAATGAAAGTATGAAACTTCTAGTTCAAGTTCTTTATTGCACACAGAAAGTAGAGAAAGAAGAAACGACACAGGAACTTATCGAGGTAGGTCAAAGTCTAGAAAAGGGAGCAATCAAAGAATAGAAAATACATTGAATGTTGGAACTGCAAAGAAAAAGGTCACTTTAGAAGCCAATGTACAAAACCAGCTGCAAAGAAAGAAGTAAACAGTGTATCTTCTGAAGGATTAGGAGATGCTCTCATATGTTATGTTGAGAATTCAGTGGAATCTTGGATTATGGATTCTGGTGCTTCTTTCCATGCTATCTCATGCCCGGATATAGTTAAGAATCTACGAACAGGTAACTTTGGTAAAGTTCGTTTAGCCGATGATCAAATGCTTGATATTACGGGTATTGGAGATATAGACTTGAAGACCTCATTAGGAACTAGATGGACATTGAAAGATGTCAGGGTTATTCCTAATATGAGAAGGAAGTTGATTTTAGTTGGTAAATTGGATGATAAAGGATTAAATGTTCACTTTGGGGGTGGACAATGGAAAGTGATCAAAGGCAACTTAGTGATTGCCAAAGGAAAGAAGAAAGGCACTCTATACATGGCAGAGATTCATGCTGAAGGTGCTCATGCCATGACCACCAGTCCAAGTCCATCTAATTTACGGCACAACCGGCTCGGACATATGAGCGAGAATGGATTGAAGATCTTGGCTCAGAAAGGGAAGTTTCCATATTTGAAGAAAGTGGAAACTGAATTATATGAATCTTGTGTCCTTGGTAAACAAAAGAGAGTCACTTTTGTGAAGACAGGGAGGACACCAAAAGCTCAGAAGTTGGAGCTTGTTCACTCGGATATATATGGACCAACATCAGTTTCATCTCTAGCAGGCTAGAGATACTATGTTATCTTCATCGATGATTCAACATGCAATATTTTCTTAAACATAAATCTGATGTATTTGATGCTTTTGAGACATGGAAATCTTCTGTTGAAAATGAAACTAATTTGAAGGTAAAGTGCTTAAAGTCGGACAATGGTGGTGAATATATGACTATTGTGCCAAAAAAGAGATAAAGATGATCAGGACGGTTCCAGGAACTCCTCAGCAGAATGGCGTAGCTGAGAGAATGAACAGAACACTGAATGAGAGCGTAAGAAGCATGAGGTTGAATGCCGGGATGCCCAAAACATTCTGGGCAGATGAAGTTAACACTGCAGCCTACTTAATCAACCGTTCACCATTTGTTCCCTTGCGTTTCAAATTGCCAGAAGAAATGTGGCAAGGAAATAACGTAAGTTTCGAACACTTAAGAGTCTTTGGTTGTAGTGCTTACAATTTGTTAGAAGATGGTGACAGGGATAAGTTAGACTCAAAGTCCAAGATGTGCACATTCATTGGTTACAGGTCAGAAAAAATGGGTTACATGCTTTGGGATAATGAAGGCAGAAAAGTAATCAGAAGCAAAAATGTCATCTTCAATGAAAACGAATTGTACAAAGACAGAAACACCAAAGGACCAGAAGTTTAGAAAGAATCTGTTGAATTTGAAAGTAGTGAAACAAGAAAAGAAGCTTCAATCAACATTCTAGAAAATGGGGATGAGTCAAGCGACAGTGGGAGCTTAGGGGATGATTCTAGTAATGAATCGGAGGAAGACGAAGCTACTCCTTCAACTCCAGATTCCCCATAAACACCACAAGTTCAACCAAGAAGATCGTCTAAAGCCTCTAGACCGCCAAACAGGTACTCACCATCAGTCAACTACATACTCTTGATAGAAAATGGTGAACCCCAGTGTTATTCTAAAGCTATGGGTTGGAAGATTCATTATAGTGGGAGCTTGCAATAAAAGATGAAATGAAGTCGTTTTAGAAGAACAAGACTTAGCATTTGACAAAGCTTCCATTTGGGAAGAAGGCTCTGTAGAATAAATGGGTTTTCAAGGTCAAGGATAAAGATGATGGTACCAAACGGTACAAAGCAAGATTAGTAGTTAAGGGATTTCAATAGAAAGAGGGAATTGATTTCAATGAAACATTCTCTCTAGTGGTGAAGATGACTACCATCAGACTTGTTCTCGGCATTGTAGCAGCAGAACGCTTACATCTAGAGCAGCTAGATGTCAAGACAACATTCCTACATGGTGACCTAGAAGAATACATCTACAAGACAGAACCCAGAGGTTTTCGGGTTAAAGGCAAAGAAATATTGGTGTGCAAATTGAAGAAGAGTTTGTATGGTTTGAAACAAGCGCCCAGACAATGGTATTTGCAGTTTGATAACTTCATGGGAAAAGTTGGTTACAAGAGATGTAACAATGACCATTGTTGTTACAATAAGAGCTTTAAGGGTTCTTATATCATTCTACTACTCTATGTGGATGATATGTAAATTGCCGATTCGGACATGATAGAAATCAAGAAGTTGAAGAAACAAATGTCTGAAGAATTTGAGATGAAAGGCTTGGGAGCTGCAAACCAAATAATCGGGATGAGTATTTTCAGAAACAAAGAAGATGGTTCTTGACACTCTCTCAAGAGAAGTACATTGAGAAAGTGTTAGAGAGATTCGCCTTAAAGATGCCAAGATCAGAAGCACACATTTGGGAAGTCACTTAAGCTTTCTAAAGTTCAGTCACCTAAATCAGATGAAGACAAAGCATAAATGGCTAAAGTTCCGTATGCATCTGCAGTTGGTAGCCTCATGTATGCAATGGTATGCACGAGACCAGACATTGCTCATGCAATGGGAGTTGTTAGCGGTTTATGTCCAATCTAGGGAGAGTACATTGGGAAGCAATTAAATGGCTGCTAAGATATTTAAAGGGAACTTCAAAAGTGGCATTGCATTTTAAGGGAAAGATGTTATTCGGAAGGGTTTTGCGGATGCTATCCTTGGTGGGTGTAAAGAGTTCATTCAAAAGCACCACAGGGTATGTCTTTACAGTGGGAGGCACTGCTATAAGTTGGATGTCCAAGCTTTAGAAAAATGTTGCCCTTTCAACCACTGAATCAGAATATATGGCAGTTACTAAAGTAAGCAAAGAGCTTATTTGGTTGAAGAATTTTCTCAAAGAGCTTAGCAAGGAACAAGTTGATTGTGCACTGTTCTGTGACAATCTAAGTGCAATACACCTTGCAAAGAACCCAGTCTTCCATTCAAAGACGAAACATATACAGTTGAGATATCACTTTATTAGAGATCAAGTCAGTGATGGCACTCTGAAGTTAAAGAAAATCAAAAGAACTGAATATCCAGCTGATATGTTGACTAAGGTTGTCACCTTAGAGAAGTTGAAGCTTTGCATAGCTTCAACTAGCCTTCAGTTTAACTGATGAGAAGGCCGCCCACAACTAGTGAAGATGAAGTGTTTATAGAGGTACTTATGAATATGAAGTTTTAAGCAGAGCAGTTTGAAGTCGTCAAAGCCTTCAAGTGGGAGATTGTTGGGTTATGAAGGATTTGACTCGAGGATTATTCCTCTAGTCTAATGATTATTCCTCTGGACAAAGGATGGTTCCTCCAGGCAGAGAATTGTTCATCTAGGAAGAGGATTAGTCCTTTGTCTGTTGATGAAGATTATATTATTATTATTATTAGTCAATAACCTAATTTGTACCTTATAAGTATTTCTTATTCTTGTACCAGTATACTTTGAGCACCTAATACAAAAGGAAGAACTAGTTGTGGAGTGGATGTAGGTCAGATTAGACCGAACCACTATAAATCTTGCGTTCTTGTTCTTGTGAGTTAGAGTGTGTGAGCTTGTTGCATTTTGTTCTAGTGTTCGTGTGATATCTATTAAGACCTAACAGTTATGAGTGATGAGAAATCACTAGTTTCTTAACAATGTGCATATGTGGTTATCGCTCACGTAACAGAGTTGAATCGAAACATAATATAAAGTAAAAGCAATTTTATTCAAAGTTCAACTACATTAGTAAGCGTTAAATTGTTCTTGGTTTATTGAAATATATACCCAATCGAATCATATTGAAATCTGATGAGTAACATGCAATGATGATCTCAAACGAGTAGTTGCTTGCGAATGTATGACAAAACTAAGTTTTGAATTCAAAGCATATAATCAACATAACAAAAAACTTATCGAACAAAAGTGTCGTCTCAACAATTTTAGGAACCCCAAATGAATTTTAAAACCGGACATTTCGGCAAACGATCCAAATAAATCCAGATTATGTGGTCGTTTTTATGCAAATACACAAGTGTTATAATGACCAGAACTGGCATGTTAAAGATCTTTCTATCATACACACCAACTTCAAGGTGTTAAACCACCTTTAGACTCACAAAATCTATACATTTTTTTTTCCATAATAATGATCATTTTAAGCTTTTATAAATGGTTACTTCATCGAAATGTCCATCAGTTCTACACGCAGTTTTTGCTACCATGTATTATCAATAAAGTAACCAATATTTATTAAATCAATCATACTTGAAAACTACTCATTGTGCAATAAACACATTTGACGAGAACACTAAGATATAAATCTAAAGATATACTTTACATTATCATGAGTTGGCTATTATTATAAATAGACTAAATTTATATTTTAAACTCTATTTGTACTACTGTATAATATATATATACACAGGGCGGACCTACTTTAGGGGAAGGAGTAGCCTTCGCTATCTCTTGGCGCTTCGACGGTAGTCTAAATTTTGGAAAAATTTAACGTTTTTCTGATTTCGTTGCCATTTTTTATAAAACGTTACCCCTACGAAGATTTTGTAAATCTGTAATATATATACACAAAGGCGTATTAATACATATTTGAGTTTGGGCAGAAGAATTGGGGTAGATGGGTCAAAGTAGAATACAGTAGTAACATTGGATTCCTGCCCTATGATCCCCTTCCCTAAAATATTGATGGTTCCACTAACCATTACATATCGTATTCAGTTTATAAATCCAATGTGCCAATGGTATGATGAGTTGTCTGACGGGTCAATTATTTTGTATTATGTTTTAAAACACAGTAAAAAAATAATTATAGTTTCCTCCAACTTATCCTTTATGATCCGGAGAAAATCTAACAAAGTTATAAATTTGGACTCGGTGAGTTATAAAATGAAAATTTAGGTATTCATGCATTAAACTTTTTAATTTTTGACTTAAATGATCAAAATCACTAAGATATAGAAACTCAAAAGGTAATTTACTCTTCTTTGTTTGTTTCTTTTTTAGCCCGATTTCTTGGTGTATCTCGTGATGTGTTCTAGCTTCTCGCTAGCCTTTTCTTGGTGATATGATAATCACATTACCGTTAGAAAAAAAAACTATACATTATCCTAAATTTGATAGGTTTTCTTTGAAAAAAGATGAAAGAAAGTTCATCAACAAAGCAACTTCAAAAGGGCAAGATTATTATTTGAAGCTAGCTTAAAGAGATACAAACCATGATGCCTTTCAACATGATTACCATTGCAAATTAAAATTACACTAAAACAAATAATCTAAAAGATGCATTTTTGCTGTATTATTTGTTTGAAGAAACGTGACTGGTTTAATCATCTATATTAGTTTATCATTCATTGCCTTCCAAATGAACTATAGCGTTGCCGAGAATACCGATTGTGGAATCCTTTCTATGGGACAAACATTGTGCGACCCTTTGGCTTGTCGACTAACGTGTGTATAGGGTAAGTTAACATTTATTTTTAAGTGTTACAAACTATAGTATGATAATTACGTAGATTATAGTTATTTGTTAATGATAGAAATTAGAAGGTGAGCTGAGATAATCATTTTGAATTTAAATTTAGATGAAGAGACTCAAGCTTCCAAAGTAGTTGTACTTCAACAAACTCTCCATAATCATAGTGGTAAACCAATCAGGAGAGCAAGAACCAGGCTTTTGGCCGACAACACGGGTGATCGACATTGGTTGCAACAACAGTGGCAACAGCTGTGCGACGGCTAGGTGGTGATTTCGGGTGGTGCTAAACCCAAAGAAACAAATTAAAAGTACCCAAAAGATGGTTTTTATAAGCTTTTGGTTGTAGCACCACGACTGCCTAGTCATATTTTCAAATTGATTTTCTTAATAATTGTAAAATGCATTGAATGATAATACTATTATGATTTGGGTAATTCATGGTTTTAGAGATATTGGAGTTTTTATCCATATCCTTGTAATTTAACTAAGAAAACACATTTATCTTATCAATACAAAGATTTTTTTAAAAAAATTACCACATCCTATTTTTTTATATCTATCCGTATTCAATTAAATAATACTCCTTTAATCAAGTTTTACTATTATTTCTCTCTTTTTACACTCTAAAAAATTGTAATGATGAAAGTGAGTTGGTAAATATATAGATTATTGTAGTTTTTTTTTTTTATAGTTTTATGAATGAGGAATGAAGACAAAGAATATGATGTAGAAGTAAAAGCGAACATTTTTTTATAGTTTCCTTATAATTTTATGACAAAGATAAAAATAGAAACACATTTGTAAATGCTGTATATCGTTGTGTAATAAAAACACCCTTTTGGACTAAAATAATAGTCGAAATAAAGAAGTAAAGAAGGGATGAGAATATGATTCTTTAGCAATGTGCACAAAAAATTGAAGGGAGAGAGCATTTTAAAATTACTTGTGACAGAAGAAAGTGAATTTTGCGAGGTTGCTCACGTGGGTATCCACTTTCATTTTATATTATTCTAAATTACATTCTTAGATTGTATTAAGCCAATTATTTATGTAACAATTGTAAACTCATAAGTCTATGATTCAAAATACTCAAACTTTAACAATTTAAATGCTATAAAAAACCTAATTTTTGTATAACATGAAAACCAAAATTCAATAATTTCATTTTGAATGGCTAAATTTTTATCATCGAGGGGATATGAAGACTCGTTACATAGAAAGACAACCTTATCCAACACCTTAATGAGTTGGAGAGAAACCCCAATCCGGTAATATTAAATATAATTTTTGTCATACTTTGGTCACTATAAACTATGTGCTGCGGTATATATGAAAGGTGAAAAAGGTGCGACACATAGGTACCGCACATAAGACAAAGGCTTTTGCATTTCCCATCTCCAAACCCTTTAATGGTGAACACACAGCTTGGTGTGCCCTCCACCTTCAACCACCAATACATGTTTCTTTCTCACGGATGGTTGAGTACTTCAGTGGTGGATCTAGAAAATATTTGTAGGGGTAACGTTTTATAAAAAAAGGGTAACGAAATCGAAAAAGCGTCAAAAAAGGTCAAATTTTTCCAAAATTAACACTACCGCCGGAGCGCCAAGTGGTAGCGGAGGCTACCCTTCCCTAAGGTAGGTCCGCCCTTGGAGTACTTCCTCTTTCGTGAAAAAAAAAATGAAAAGAGACTACAGGGATCGAATATTATGATTTGGAAGTTGGGGGATTGATAGTGTAATAAGAAAGAAAGAAAGAAAGAGGCTTTGATGTTTGAATGTTGGAAACATCGGACAGAGGAGAAGTCGTGGCCAGATATGATGATGTCAGACATGCCCATGGTCCAATCATCCTCTTTTTCTTTACTTACAGTTTTATATATTCATTGCTTTTCTGACTCTCGTTATTTAAAGTTGCTACATATTACAAGTTTTAAAATAATATTCTTCAACAGATTGGCTGCTCCAAAATAATGATGCGTTACTTAACAGAAATGTTTTATTTGTACAAGTTTTATTTGCTATTGGGGTGAAGGTGGCATCTAAGCATCTTGGGTAATTCGGGTACAAAGAAATGATTTATTTGTATAAGTTCATGAACCATGAACCCAAAGTTTTACTTGATGACAGAATTGTTTTGTGTTAAAAAAATGAAAAGTTCATTCGGGTACTTTTGTGTAGTTCGGGAACACCAGCACGACCAATGACAGGTACTTTTGGGTTAAAATGAGGTGGCACACTGTGGTTGATTGATGATTTTTGGTCCCAAATATATATATATGTTTTTTTTAAAAGTAGGTTCATTTCCCATAAAAAAAACATATCCAAATTTCAAAAAGGGCCTGAACCATGGGTCTATTTTCACCCATTTTGAAAGCCCACGAACATTATTAATTTGCCCAACCAGAAAACCATTTTGGGCTTTTAGAAAATCATGCTAACTTCACATTTATTTGGAATCCAATAGGCCTACGTTATATATACAGTCACAGATACACCCCATTATACAAAAATGTACTTTTTACTACAAATCCAATAAGCTTACAATATATGATACACACCATTATACAAAAATGTTCTTTTTACTACAAAAGAGTGCTTCACAAAAAAAAACAACAAAGAATAAATAACTATAATAACTAACCTCTAGATGAAGAACCTTTCCTTTTACTACTTATAGACTTGGGCTTCTTACTACACTTAACACAAAACCAATCCTCCTCAGGAACATCTTCAAGCGGCGGATCACAACAATCGATATGTGTGCCAACACCGCACCCAATCAAACCACTTTCATCCCCACATATCAGCATTTCTTCACCTCGGTCACGTTTCCCGCACACCTCACATGCCATGTCATCACCATCTGGAGTTTAGGTTCACAAATCTCTTCTTCTAACCGCTTTGTTAGTTTGTTATACGATCTCTCTGCCCAAACATTTGTATCATACTGAACATGTCTTTCAAGCGGATATCCAGGTTTGCATACGAACTCCACCAGGTAATCGGCGTGTACACATGGAATCTCATGTTTTAAAAACTCCTGCACCCATATGTCCACATGTGGCATCCCGGGGCTAACAACCACAAAGTCGATACCGGTGTTTAAAAAGCGTGTGTATGGTGGAGACGTTGCTAAAATGGTCCCGTCTCCAGCATTCACTACCCGTTTAAGAGTGTCCTAGAACATTAAAACCGGAGATGATTTAAAAAATGTTTATATAATATCAATAGCAAAAGCCATTTTCGTCCCACAGGTTTGGCCAGTTTTGCGTAGGGCTGTTCATGAGCCGAGTCGAACCGAGCGGACCTTTGCTTTGTGCAATTGTGCCTGGCTCGTTTACAAATCGAATCAAGCGGAGCGGCTCATTTAAAACCGAGCCTCAAATCAAGAGAGCAGTTTCCAAGCAGTAAATATTCCGAGCGAGCGTCAAGCGAAGTTCGAGCGATCTGGACAACCGTGTCTCCCGATTTAAACTTGTTGAGAGAGATAGTGACAACATTGGGTCTTAAGATTTTATGTCTTTAAAAACAGGCACATTTCATGGATGTATTTTTCTTATGAATAACAATGTTGTGGCCGACGAGGCGATGATCATATTGCATGGACAATGATGTTGAGAGCCAGAGACGATCGACTTAGGGTAACGACATGAAATATTGAGGCAATGGCAGGCTGTCGTTTATCGGTTTAGGGTTTAACTTTTAGATTTGATATTAATTTTTTAATTGCCTGATTGGGCTAGTACGTATAGATATAGTTGTAAATTTGTATATAATGGACCGTGGGAGTTGGCTCAAAGTCTATTTTTCCTACAAAGTGTAAAAAGTCATAAACACCATAATGTTAACCATAAAACACACTCAGAACCCACAAATAACAAAATGGAAAACGTCATATTTGTGGGTTTTGTGTTATGTTTTGGATTATAAGGCTTTGATTATCGAATGACTAACATTAGTGTGTTTTATGTTGATTGTCATGTTGTGTTTTATATTATAGTTCTACGATGGTGTGTTTGAAGTTTTTATGGAGTGTTAGGGCTTGGATATTGTGTTTTAGTGATCTTCTCTCTGTTATTTGTGGATTTTGAGTGTGTTTTATGGATGAAATTGTGGTGTTTAACTTGTAATTGTAGAAAAAATGGACTTTGTAGCCGAACCCCACCAAGTAGATATAAATTTAATTATATTTATATTTAAGTATATATGTGTCATGTATGTGTTATATATATGCATAATTTATACTTGGGTTATTGTGTATATACATGTTTATATTATGTGTATATTATATATACTAATTAAAAATAATAATTCGAGTCAAACCGAGCCGAGAGGACCTTTGCTCATGCTTGGCTCATTTACAAACCGAACCGAGTAGAGCGGCTCGTTTACAGCCGAGCTTAGCAATTTCCGAACGAGCGGCGAGCGATTTGAACGGGGCCCTAGTTGCTGAAAAAACCTTTGGACGAAAGTCGCAAAACTGGAGGGACGGAAATGGCATTTGACTCTAGTATCAATATATCATAAGTAACATTATAGGGAGGAGGATATACCAAAGGTGGGGCAACGCACTCCCCGTATATGATTATTCTCATCCCGTAAAATGCACCGTGGCCTGTTTTCTCCTTCAAAAGCCGCCATTTTCTCGGTGCCTCTAAGTTAATTTGACCGTCTTCACTCAGGCCGTTATTGTGCCATTCGTAAGGCTCCTCTGCTAGGAATCTTCCTGCCTGCTTACTTGCAGATAAGTAACCAGTCTTCAAAATCCACCTGCATTTCAAATGTCTAAATTCAAATTTGTAGAATTTAAGATAATTGTGTGCCACAATAAGGTAAAAAAGTAAGAGTCGTTTGTATTTGTGTAGTTATAACACTGTTTTTGTTGTGCAAATTGCACCAAGTATAAATAAACTGTATATTATTCTCCATTTTTGGCACATAATGTTTATTAATAATTTTAGCAACCAACCTTTATAAGTAGCTGATGTGGCACTCGTTGAAACATGCAAAGCATGTTTATGCAAAGATAATGTAAATACTCCAGTTGCAAGTTTCAAAAGGTTATATAGGGTTGTAAACAAACCGAACGAACACGAACAAGCTAAGGAAATAGATGTGTTCACGAACGACTTTTTCTGTTTGTGTTTGTTCACTAAGGAAATGAATGTTTTCCTGTTTGTTCACTAATTTCAGGTAACGAACACAAATGAATGCAAATGAACACAAGAAAAACGTTCATGAACACAAACGAACACAATCAAACGTTCATGAACAGAGACGAACATATATTAAATGGTATGTAATATATAATACACTAATATTTTAAATACTTTAATAGTGGAAATTTTGAAGGTATTAAAATAAAATATAAAAGTTAGAAACCCTAATGAGCTATCTAACACAAATGCACGGACATAAACGGGCACGTTACCGAACATTCACTAACATAATGAACGAACACGGCCTATGTTCCTGTTCGTTCATTTAACTACGCGAATGAAGCTTTTTGTTCGTGATTGTTCATTTATTAAACGAACGAACACAAACGAACGACCCGCCGAACGGTTCACGAACTTTTCGCTAAACGTTCGGTTCATTTGCAGCCCTAGTCATATTACTTTTGCAACGTATATGTAGAAGTAATTGTTGAATGACACATTAGATGCCATGTGGTACATGTAACATTCGTCGTAAAACGGGTTCCAAAACCCGCTCCGTTTATTAAATGTTACGTTATGTATTTACTTATTTTGTAAACTTGGTTAGTTAATTTTTTTTGGTTAATAAATAAAATATAAATATATTAAATAAATAAAGGAATAAAGGAAATTCTAATAAAATAAAAAGTTAAAAGAAAAATAATAATAATAGAGGGGTAGCCGGGTTTCGAACCCGGGTCCCCAATGAATCAACACACACAAAACACCGCTACTCTACACGCACATGTTGTGAAATAATTTAATCAAATAAAACTTAAAGTCTCACCTGCGTACCATCTGATTGCAACCGGAACTGAACCCGCCCAACAACTTCAAATAATCCCAGATTTTAGTTTGATCGCGAGAATTTTGTGAATAATTGATGATACAATGTTAGTTATAACCGGCACCCATATTCAACTCAAAACGAAACTGACCCAAAACATATGATTGATTGAAACCGAAAATCAAATCATTAATATGTGAAACCGAAATTTCTGAAGGAAGGGTATTGTAACCCTATAAATAGCGTCCCTTGAACTCAATAGAACTCGCTCACACTCTCTAGTAATCTCACAAAATCTCTTTGAACGCTCTCGGTATTCAAAACCCACTTCGCCGGAAAATCGGAACTCGCCGGAACAACCACCGGAGCCTCACCGAAACATCAAGCCGGTATAACTCTCACTCTTATTTCAATTCCCTCATGTCAATAAGATCGTGTATAAACAGAAACAAACAAAACTAATTGTATTAAATTTTATCAGTTAACGGTTGTTTTGTTATGAAGAAGACGAAGTCTAAGAGTGTATAAATACTTTTAAAAACGGGTTTTTAATCGGGTTAGACACACAGTCCAGTGGTGGACTGTGTGCAATTACAAAACATATGTCCTGGTTTCGACTCGTATACGTTACCGATTCTCCGTAAATAAAACCAAACTTTTTAACTCACTCAGATCACTCTGGAACAAGTGTTTAAAGTTAATAAAAATAAGGATTCATAGGGGTCAGACACACAGCCCAACTGGTTGGGCTGTGTGCATGGGAACTAAAGGTCTCGGGTTCGAATCATGAAGTCTCAACCGGTTTTGGAGATTTATAAACCTTTTTAAAAATAAATAAATTCCGTATTGACCTAACTAGTATATATATATAATTAAAATTGATATTATTTCGGGTTAGACACGTAGCTCAGTTGGTAGAGCTGCGTGCACGCATACGGGAGGTCATGAGTTCGAACCTCACACGCTGCCTATAATAAACGAGTCTGACCGGTCGTTGACCAGTCAACCCTGAGAAAAAAAGGGGTAATTTTTTTTATAATTAAAATCCTTTTTATTTTTAAAAATTAGTTAAACATACTTAAAAATAAAGTTTTAAAGCCTACAAAATTTGTATAAATTCCACAAAAATAACCTAAAAATCTAATAAAAAGCATTAATTAAAAATATTAACTTTTATTTATTTATCGAATTGTTACGTTATTATTTAGGTTAGTTTACTTCGTCGGCTAAATCTTAAATTCGTGCGTACTCTTCATCAACCAAGGCAACGCACCCACTCTGAGTGAATTCTTACAAATTCCCCTTTTTATTCATGTTTTGGGGTGTATCATGTGTCGCTTTATTTATTTCGTTTATTCAAACTTGTGCTATTACCATTATATGATCTAAACGTGTGATGTAAATGTTGTTTGTTGTGATGTGTGTTTACATTTTGTCAAGTTGCGTGCAAATCATTCATTAGGCCCATCAGTTCCTCGTTGGAGACGAGTTGAACATCGCGTGCCTCATTAGATCGGCTCCGTTTGATTGAGCCTTGATCTCATTGTTTATCATTTGGTGTGTGCGTGTGCATTAATTGATATATTGTGTATTGTGATTAAATTTACATATACGTATACTCATATGTGGTTATGCACCTTTTTATAACCAATATAACAAATTCGTTCAAATGTTTTCATAAGATTCACTTGCCAACTTTTGTTGACCTAAAACCCTATTTTTACACATGATACAGGTGGACAGGTTGAAGCAAGGAACACATAGGAAATTGCCTTAGAAGAAAAATAAAGAAGTCATGAAAAATGTATTTGAACATGTTGTGCTTATATGTTTATTGTAATTTATTCTTTAAAAAGAAATAATAAATATGAAACTTTATAGTAAATGTCATGAGCTTTGATGAAAACCCAATCATGCCCCGACTACCATTTCCGTTGCGGGTCAGGGTGTGACAGTATACACACTAAGATGAAATAAGATGGCGCGTCAGCTATTTTAAAAAACTTTACAAATTCAGTCGTTAAAAGGGAACTTTATTGATAAAATTCATTAATGAAAAAAGATTTAAGTTGATTTCAAAGTTCATTTCTTACATTTTGCCTTATTTGTATTCTAGTTAAAGAAAAAAAACCCGCCTACTAGTACATGAATTAATAAGTCAAAGTTAAACAAACATCTTACCTTCCGGAAGCAGCAGCGGCAAAGAATTTCTCGGTTCTGCGTAAGGGATCAGGGACAATGAAATGAGTTGCCTGATAAGACCACTGATGAGAGACTCTACATACTCTTCCTTTTAACCGCTTAATTATCTGCTGAAACTCCCTTCTTTGCAACTTATGTCCCGCCAATATAAACCACATAGGTTCAGCTTTCGTAACGCTAGTAATCCCCTTATCAATATTCTTTTCGTGGATTTCTTTACTGCGTTTAACTACCTCTTTCTTACCAGTACTTTGATCTTCAACGTTAATTTGCATATTTTCCTCTTGTGGTTCCATATCACACCTATTAGAATTACGTTTTCCCTTCTTATTAACGGCTTTAACATTGGTTGTAATCAGAGGCCGTTTATTTCTCTTGGCTTCTTTCTTGTTCACAACGTTCTCTGTTTCCGTGTCGGCATTCGCTGTATCCATGTTCAGATCATTACAAACATCTTCTGCTACCTGAAGTTCCACAGATATCTCCAAATCGTTTACATTTCTCTTGCTTCTCCTAGCTCGATTTGGAGTTGATTCTTCCCTAATTTCTGGTTTCTTATTATCTGTTGGAAGAATTATAATCAAGAAATTCTGAATTTTAGAAGTCAAATATAAAAGTCAAAAACTGTGAAGAATCTGGAACGTGATGATCAAGTAAAACAGTATGACGGTTAGTTATGTAGTAATAAAACGGTTATTTAACCGTCAATTTGTAAGGGTATTAATACCCCAAACCAAACTCATTTGTATGTGTACGTAATATATAATAAGTGTGTGCATTGTGTGTGTATCTTGTCTTTGTCTTGTCCCTGCACAGAATCTGTGCATACTCACAAGTCACAATCGTTCATCCAATGTTCTTGAACGTAAATCCATCCCCGATCCAACGTTATCATTGGTTACTCACAAGTTCACTCTTTTTTTTACTAAAAGAACAGTTTTCTTCTTACCTTTTTTAGTCAGATTCCCTCTAGATGTGTTTTTACACTCAAGATTCACATTGTGTTGATCTACATCTTGTGCATCCCCTTCTGGTTTTTCTTCCATCACTACATCAACAGCGTTTTCTTGTTCACCATCTTCATGTTTCTCTTTGCTTGCGTCGTCTTTATCCTCTGGAGGCTCGGTTTCATCTTCCAAATCTATTTGTGTGCCTGGTTTGAGGGATTGAAAAACTTCTTCAACATTCCGGTTCTTCAAGAGTTTCTCTTTCTCATCATCATTCCTCAGTACACTGTTTTTCGAAAAAGTTGAAACTTTTTCATTCACGGTACTCTTTTTAGTAAGATTGGGGGCTGAAAACTTCTTGCAAACAGATTTCCTTCTGACAGATTTTGAAGTCAATCCACCAGTCTGTTCATCGATCTCAGTGTCCTGATTACCGGATTTCTGAATATCAGAACTAACCGCAGAACGAGACTGTATGATATTCTCAACCGTACCCACATCTCGGTTGTCAGATTTTGTAGCTAAGTTGGTTTCTTTAAACTTTTTCTGTGGTCTTTGCACTGCATCCAAGTCTTTTAACGCTTGTAATGCACTTTCCACATTATTATTTTGACTCGTCTTTTGTAGCTCAAAACTACCGGAAGAAACGCCCATCTTCCTCTTACCGGAAACTGAAGCATCTTGCTTATCTTTTGGACAGAACGCAGGATCACTGTTAGGAGTCTCAGTGTTCACTTTTTGTACCAAAGAAGAAGACTTACCGAAAGCATTATTGAGTGTGAATTTATTCAATCTTCTACCACTGCTAGTATTGCTTTTCATGTCGATTGTCGGAGACGTGGTTCTCATTGGAGATATGACATTTCTAGCTACATTACGGGGAGACTTGTTAGCTAATGTGGATGCAGAAACAATTTTATTTTGTAATGATGAACTGCCAACAGTTTTTTCACAAAAACTAGATGTCCCGTAGGTGACATCAATAACATTTTCAGTGTCTAGATGTGTACTTTTAGTCTCATGGGGATTGCGGAATTGATTAGACGTAGTTTTCATAGTCGGTGACACCGTTTCTTGGGCGTTATTAAACACTTTAGTAGCACTAGTGTTCGATACGGTTTTTGGTACTTCCTGATTTGACAACAGAGAACGAGGTGGACTTGCTATTTTCCTCTCATCTCGTCTTGCAGTTACGCCTTCTAGTTCATCTTCAGAATCTTTGGCTTCAGCCTCCATCTCCAACTCATAGCCACTGTAGTTAAAACGAAATAGCGTTTTGGTAATGACTACACATATATTTGTTATCACGCGAGGATACAATTATACAAATAGTATTGAAAGTCTCACATGTCATTTATGTAAAACAGAAAGTGTTTATAGTCTCACCTTTTACTATAATCTGCTTCCGGAACAATCTTCCAAGTCTTTAAACTGAAAAAATGAAAAGTGTTTATAGTCTCACCTCTACATATAACACATAAAAAGTAGGCGAACAAGACCCATACCAGTCTTCTAACCATCGGTGGTTAATAAGCTTTATCTTTTTCATTTTCTTCCCAAGCAGATACTTCTCCCCTATTATATTATAGTTAACCAATCAAGAAAAAACTACTTCATTCATTTAAAAAGTTATCAAGAGACATAAAACGAAGAAGTAGTAAGGGAATATAACACACCTTCAAATTTGTAGCATATAAGATGAGTGACCTTATTTGCTATCAGTGCTTTAGAGAATTGTGCACCCATCAGTCCAACCATGGTCTAAAATATAATAAAAATGCAGATAATAAAAAATCCATTATCTTGTTCATTAGGAATGTTCTCAGTATGATATATAAATAGTAGATTGGAAATAGACTAACCATAATGTCCTCCCGATCTTCACGCTGATATCCGGTTAAGCATATTACTAGTGACTTTGCACCTGGGATTCCATTCAAATCCCTAACAGGTCTATACATTACCTGTAAAAGGTACAAAAGTAACACGGGGTACATTCAGTAGAAATAATAGAGGGTGGGGTACGTTTAGCACAACCCTAATTACAGCTAATTATTCAATCATGCAAAATATTGGCAATTTAAGATTATAACAACAACAAGATTCGTTGCTAGTAGTTTTTTTTTCTCCTAATGCAACACATAATAAGCTCATCCACCCCCGATTTCTTCTTTCATGAATAGTTTCTTACAAATAACTACAAGGTGCAATCACATGAATAGGAAATGGATTCAGAGTACTCACAGAGGTTACATCGACAGGTGCTCCGACATCAAAACTGTGATCAACCCATAAGCTAGACACTAATATCTTTCCATCTCGTCTAGCAGCAACACATACGGGATCATCCTGAACAGACATTGTAATACAATGCACATAAACAAGGAGCATAAGTACATAAGTGCATAACAACAAAACATGTTACAAATTATGCAGTCTAAGGAAGTTGACATAAGAACTACAGGTAATAA
Source organism: Scalesia atractyloides (assembly GCA_947069175.1). Lineage (NCBI taxonomy): Eukaryota > Viridiplantae > Streptophyta > Magnoliopsida > Asterales > Asteraceae > Scalesia > Scalesia atractyloides. The sequence continues at coordinate 4,859,326 of CAMTDV010000020.1, read as the reverse complement.
ACTTACATAAACAAGCTTATCAACAATAACATGAGTGCAATTCGGACCGTATTGACCGGCATTTACCGCTCCGCCATTAACAAGCTTCAGTGAAACCTGTATTTAAATTTAAATTAGAAAAAAAATCAATTCTAAATTACAATTTCTTCCTATGATTCTAATAAATCAACTCAAAACCCTAACTAACAAACAGCAGTCAACTAAAAAGGAAAAAAAATCAAACAACAAACAAATCATCCAATTATAAGCCCTAACACATGAATCTATCCATCATATGAAACAATCAGATACATGTACAGAAATTAATAAACAAAAACTTTAAAAACCTGTGAGTTTTTTAGAGGATCGTAACCAAGAAGAACAAATCGGATGCCATTGAATACTTGAGATGGCCGGTCAAACGATGAATTTTGATGATTTTCCATCAAATATGTCACTGAAATTAGTGATCATTCAGTTAGAATCTGCTGGTCAAGCATTTATTTATTTATTATATAGTTTATGAGTGAAATAATACTGGAAAATGTAAAGCTTGTGGGAGAAGGATGAATGACGGTCAGGGATAGAAAGGGAATTTCACGCTTAATTTCGTTTTTTTGTTGGCTTTGACTTTGGCAAGGCGGGAGAAGAAGTTAAGTTAAAGTTGTGACACGTGTGTTGTGTATACGACATGTTTCTTTTTGTTATTGGGCTCAAGATTTTGTGTCAATGGGCCGTGTACAATTTGGCCCATACACGTATTTTAGGATAGAGGTCGAGGTGTAAAAAACTCTGTTTGGGCTCAAATTGATTCGGTTTTTTTTAGTTTGGTCTCAAATTGGTTGGGTTAAGAACAAGAACCGGGTTTTAGGGTTCAAAATCCCAACCCACCCAAACCGTTTGGGAGAGGGTTTAAAACCGGTTTTAATGTTTAAACTGGTTTTTAGGCAAGCTCAAGTTGGTTAGGGTTGAAACTGATTCTCAACTCAAAAGTCTCAAACCTGTGCCAGAACTTTGGGTTGGGTGGATCCAAATTTGTTTGGGTCAACCCGGTTTTTTTACTGGTTTGGGCCAAGGTGGTTTCTGGGCCGTCAAGCCCAAACCGGGTGCATAAGGATTTGGGTTAATGGTCACGTGAAATCCGAACCTATATTCATCTTCTTGTACGCTGCGATTTACTTGTAACGTGGTAAGATGCAAAAGGGTTTACTTAAAAGTGTGTAAAACTGAGTATTTGATGTTAGAAAATTGTTGTTGAGTTTAAAATTATTATTAGAAAATCTTTACAAAAAGTAACACACATATGTGACTCCTAAATTCTCGCACAAATTCTAAATGATTGAAACAACGATAAATGAACAAGTGTACTCTACTGACTTTTCTAAAACACAAGACTGGATCACTAACAATCAGATCAAGGATACACCAGATATCAACCTAATTGATGATGAACGAACTAGAGAATAAACCCTAATTTGTGCGAGAGGTTATTTTGTGAAATGATAGAGCGTCATTCTTAGTCGTCCAAGTCAATCTACAGACTACAAAGTTTTGTTTCTAAAACACCTAACGTTGATTTTCATAACCCTCCAACTTTGGCCTTATACGCAACATCTCTTAGTCTTTCAAGTACTGCATATAGTCTGTTGACGTATCAACAAGTTTATAACATACAGGTGGTGTTTGTTTATAACGGATTAGCTAAGCCTGTTATATTATGTTTTACATTAGCATTTTGGCATTAGTCTAATATAGGGGTTATGGATGGGAAATGTTGAGGGTGTAAGATCATGGTTGTTTATGAACATGGAAGTGGCATGGTAAAGCATGTTATAAGATTAAGGGGTTTCAAAAATGTTATGATGGATGCGTGTTTGAATGATAAACTCATGGTTGTTAAAAGTATTTGCCTGTGTTGTTAAAGTAGCTAAAAACCATTGGACGATAGAATGATGAGTCGGTGAATGCATAAAATGTTCCTTAGTGAGTTGTATTTGCAATGATCATGGGGGTTAACCAGGGGCGGGACCTACCTTATTGGGAAGGGGTAGCCTCCGCTAGTCCTTGGCTCCATAGTTATTTGAAAATTTGACTTTTTTTGACTTTTTTCGATTTCTTTACCGTTTTTTTATAAAACGTTACCCCTACGGAGATTTTCTAGATCCGCCACTGGGTTAACAATACTTTCTATGGGAAGGTGTAAAGGCTTAAATACTTTTATTAAAGATGTCACTTTACTACTTTAGAAACTATGTCAGTGATTTAACGTATATTTAAATTATTAAATTTAGAATTCAACATCATAAGCTGATTGTTAGCATGTTTTTCATGTAAGTTTTGGTCTCTAGGGATAAGAAATTGTTGGAATGAAGGTAACAATGTGGCTATCTGACAAGCTTGAAGACGAGAATAACGTATATAGTTTGAGAATAACGTATATAGTTAGTTAGGTGTTTACGCACAAATCTAATAAATGGTTTATCTAATGTAGACGTTCGCTATATAAACTAATAAATGTTCATTTTGGTTTTGTATAAATCCAGCTGATATGGCACGGGTTGAGACATCATCGAGAACGGGTGTTACATTTTCGTTCTATCATACGGTTTGTATGATGCGTACGCGCTAAGGACCTTTTAGCGGTGTAGATTTAGATCGTCCCAATATTAGAAGAGACAGTGACAAGAATTACTGGTTTTGATGATAAATTTGTAGTTTTTTGTTTGTTTGACAATAAATAATAAGTAATAATAAAGGGGAAAGGTATGAGAAGCAAAATTATCACACGTGTTTCCATGCCTTCAGGAAAATTCTTCCAATGCATCCCATTGTGGACTATTCAAAAATGTTATTTCATTTCAACAATGTTAATATATCTTTATTCGCACCTCCCATATATGACCATTGTATTTATCATAACTAAAAAAAAAAAATTGTAATTCTAGTCTTTCAGGTTTGGTAAGTTCAAAATTCAAATATTTTGTATTTGTGTCCTGTTGTTTCAGTTTCATGTCATTTTGGTTTAAAAGTAAAATCAGGTGATATTTGTCTTATAAAATACTGTTATTTTGTTCTTTTGCTCAGAGGCAAAATGATCATTAAATCCTGGTATTTTGTTTTTAAGCAAATAAACAACCCCAATCTCAGTTCTTTGTCATCCTCTATTTCTCTTTCTATCTTAGTGTTGTTTCTCTCACCTCTCTCAATTCAAAATCAATATAAACCCATCTTATAAGCTCTCTACCATAAGATCTGTAAAATTGCGTTTCAATCAGATTTGTAAAATCGTGTGGTGAGGCAGTGGCGCAGGAAGTGTTAAACCCGAGGCGGTGGCAGAGGTGTTTAAGGGGAAGCAGTGGCGGAGGTGTATGGTGACGGATGTTATGTGAGAGGGGTATCTAGGGTTCCGATCAAAGTGGTGTTTGACAAGTGGTGTTAGGTGTTTCTGGTGGGTGATACTGGTTAAAGGTGGGGGTTACAGGGGATTGTGGTTACGGTGGAGGATGTGTTGTAGGGGGCGGTGGTTGAAGGGGGTTGTTGGTTTTGATTTTGATTTTTGAGGAAAAGGGGATGATGATGGTGATTAGGTGATGTTGAGAAGGGACACAGTGGCCATGGTGAGAAGAAGAGATGGTGGTTATGGTGAGAAGGAGGTGGTGGAGGCGATGGTGTTGAGGAGGGGAACGGTGGCTGTGGTGAGAAGGGGGGAGGAGGTGGCGGTGGTTGGAGTTTATGGTGGCGTGGTGTTAAGAGAGGGGAGAGGGAGAGTAAGAAAGAGAGAGAGAGGGGGGGATAGAGTAAGTTGAGAGATGGGTTAATTAATTTTATAATTTTAATTAATAATTGGTTATAATAAAATCATAATGACCATTTTGCCTATGAGTAAAAGGACGAAATAACATAATTTTATAAACAAATATGACTTGATTTTACTTTGGACCAAAATGGCAATAAAACTGAACCATAAGGACCTGGATGCAAACAATTTGAGTTTTGGATTAAACGATAAAAGTGACTAAACCTCGGGACTAAAATAACAATTTACTCTAAAAAATGTTAGTATCACTATCATCAATATCAAAAAGAAAAAAAATATGATAAAATTATAATTGTATATTTATTATTATCATTATTTTATTTTATTATATATTAAAAGATGTGACTGATGAATAGTAACCACACCTTTATATTTTCATCACCTGTGATTTACTGAATTTACTTCTTAGAACCTAAACTTTAATAAATCTATCAAACAACCCATTAAACTTTAATAAATTTTCTTTTGACTTTATTTTGTGTTTTTCTTTTTCAGTTGTTATACCAGGTATCAAATAACCCTCAAACTTTAATAAACTGTTCTTTCAACCTTTATTCTTACGTATTCTCTTTCGATTGTTATATCAGATTCATTATCATTCTCTTTTCGCTCAAAGCTTCTTTGTAAAAAAAGCGGAGAGGGTGATTTATTACTTCCCCAACCCAACTTGAGGGGTTTTGGTACCTTTCCAAATAAATTCAATCATTCTAGAACCATCTTCATCATCACATTTACATTTCTTCAAAACAATTCATTTCCTTAATCCTTCATCACAAACTTCACATCATCATGGCTTGGATGACAAGATTTCTAACCGCGATCGCCTTCTTAGCAATCGGAGTCATATTCTCACCGGAAACCTTCGGATCAAAGTCCGCAAAGATCACAACCTTCGTCAAACTCGCACACCTCTTATGCTTCTCCACCGCTTGGGGCGCAGCCCTGTGGGTCACCTTCATCGGCGGCATCATCATGTTCAAGTAACATATTATTATTGTTATTATTCACAATTTCATTCGCTTCGCAAAACTGTATTAGTTTAGTGTTCATACTCCAAAATTGATTTATTCATTTGTGCGTTGAAATTTAACTATTTTGCCCTAGCAATTGAAATTCAGTGCGTCACATGTTAATTCTCATAGGAATCTGCTTATATTAGTTTTGTGCTTCACTCCAAAATTGATCTGTTCATAGGAATCTGCCTAGGACTTGTTTGTGTTCGTTTGTTAAGAAATATTTGTGTTCACGAATGGTTCATGAACACTTATCAACGGATTTTATATTCGTGTTCGTTTGTTAAGGAAATGAACTTGTTCTTGTTCGTTTGTGCTATGTAGTTAATGCGGTAAAATATCGGATATCGTCAAGGACCAATATTTGAGATACATGTTATGTTGGTGAGATATCGGTAATTTTAATATCAAGTAGAACTTATATATATTGCAATTTAACACTAATAATTCAGTGATATATCGGTTATATCGGTCAAATGTCGGTGATATATCGGCTATATCGGTCAAATATCAAATATCGGTGATATATCGTTACATCGGTCAATATCGCCGATAATGTCGGTACCGATATTTTGACCGATATTTTACTAGGGGACTATATCACCAATATTAACTGCATAGCGGTTGTGTTTGTTAATTTTAGGCAATGAACAAAAACGAACGTTGATGAACATAAATGGGCACATACTAATGTTCATGAACATAAATGGAAACAAACGAACACAAACAACCGTTCCTGAACAGAATATATAATACACTAACACTTATTAAATATTATGTGTCGGAATTTTGAAGTGATATAAATAAAATATAAAAATAAAAAACACCAATGAACTATCGAACACCTTACCGAACGTTCACGAACATAAATGAACGAACGCGGCCTCTGTTCATGTTCGTTCATTTAACTAAACGAACGAAAATCTTGTTCATGTTCGTTTGTTTAATAAACAAACGGACACAAATGACCTTCCCCCGAACAGTTCATGCTGTTCGCCGAACGTTTGGTTCGTTTGCTAGTTATCTGCCTATACATCAGTTTGTATTAGTTTTTTGCTCAGACTCCAAAATTGATTTATACATTTGTGTTGTGGAATACAACTATTTTGCCCTAGAAATGGAAACCTGATGAATTACATGGTAATTTTGATAGGAATCTGCCAAGACATCAGTTTGGTAATCTTCAAAGCAAGATGTTTCCGGCTTACTTTATGATGGTTGGCATATGCTGTGCGGTGTCGGTCGGGTGTTTTGGGTATACACATCCATGGAAGTCTTCATCAACTGCTGAGAAGTATCAGTTAGGGTTTTTGGTTGCTGCTTTCGTATTTAATCTCACTAATCTTTTTGTGTTCACCCCCATGACCATTGAGGTAACTATCCTAATATCACTGGTCCTAATTTGGTGTTTGATATGGACAAAATAGTCATTTAATCAGATGGTTAGGGACTTAGGGTTGTTGTGTAATTACTTGAATATCAGTGATAAGCCATAACAATAGAGTCAAAGTTATGGTTGCAAACGAAGTGAAACTGTTCAGCTGGAAGTTCGTTTATGCTCGTTCGTTTAATAAATGAACGAACACGAACAATAAATTTCGTTCGTTTAGTTAAATGAACGAACACGAACACAGGCTGCATTCGTCCATTTATGATCGTGAACGTTCGGTAACGTGTTTGTTTATGTCCGTTCGTGTTTGTTTGTGTTCGATAGTTCATTAAGGTTTTTAATAGAGTAAATTGCACAAAACATCCTTTATGTTTCTTTAAACTTGCAGGTTCCAGCCTTAATGTTTAAAAGTTGCAAAAATAGCCTTTAAGTTTATTTTTGTTGCGGCTTGCAATCCTTTACAGCTAACCACGTATTTTCTTCAGTTAAGTCCCTCACATGCTTAACATGTGAGGGTATATTCGTCATTTTGGTTGATCTTCTACCCACTTCAATTATAAAAAAAAAGAATATTTAAGTTTTAACCTAGTTTAAAAAAAGTTTGGTAAAACGTACGCGACTACAGAGGAGCACGATTACCGTTTGATAGTGTTTAAGTCTAACTTGCGGCGTCCTAAGCGTCACCAGTTGCTGGATCCGACTACTGAACACGGTGTTACGAAGTTCTCTGATTTGATGGCATCGGAGTTCCGTGAGAGGTATCTAGGGTTGAAGAGTCGTTTGTCGTTTCCGTCTGATGCGAATAAGGCGCCGATTCTTCCAACTGATGATAATCTTGAAGAGTTTGATTGGCATGATCAAAATCTGTGTTAATCTTTACAGCTTAGTGGGCTAGCTTAACAAGATTCCTATCTTAATTCCGGGTTCGCCGGAATCCGGCAAAGTCGCCGGAGAAGAAGACCGGGAAAGAAGGTGTTTGGTTTTTAAAAGTTTGGTTTTATTACACATTAGTCCCTGCGGTTAGAATTTTTTTAAAAATAGGTTAAACCTTAAATATTCTTTTTTCTTATAATTGACGTGGGTGGAAGATCAACCAAAATGACGAATATACCCTCACATGTTATGCATGTGAGGGAACTTAACTGAAGAAAATAACGTGGTTAGCTGTAAAGGATTGAACCCGCAACAAAAATAAACTTAAAGGCTGTTTTTAGCAACTTTGAAACATTAAAGCTGGAACCTGCAAGTTTGAGAAAACATAAAGGATGTGTTATGCAATTTACTCTTTTTAATATTTATATTTTATTCAAGTACTTCAAAATTCCCAATAACAAAATATTTAATAAATGCTAGTGTATTGTATTACATACCTTTTAATATATGTTCATTTCTGTCTGTGAACGCTTGTTTGTGTGCGTGAACGTTTGTTTGTGTCCATCACCTAAAATTAACGAGCGAACACGTTCATTTCCTTAGTGGACGCATACGAAAAAAATTTTGGTACGGCAGGTGTTCGTGAACACATTTATTTCCTTAACAAACGACCTTGTTCATGTTCGCCCGGTAGGTGTTCATGAACAACTCGTGAACACATTTATTTCCTTAAACGTACAAACACCTTGTTCGTGTGCATTCGGTTTGTTTGCAGCCTTAGTCAAAGTTATTGATGTTTATGTGGTGAATATGTGAATACAGATGATGAAGCAAAGACACAAGGTGGAAAGGGAGTCAAACATAGGTGAAGAAGTTGGGTGGACAAAGAACCAGGAGGTTGCAAAGGTGAACCCGAAGCTAGCAGCAATGAACAAGAAGTTCGGGATGATTCATGGACTGTCTTCTCTAGCCAACATAATGTCATTTGGCAGTCTTGCAATGCATTCATGGTACTTAGCTGGCAAAATTGATCTCTAGATCCACAACCTGTTACATATGTCTTGTATGTTGATCATGACAGTATTGTATCATTTTCCTTTATGTAAAAGGATGATCAAGCTTAGCTTTGAATAATACACACCACATGCCAGATTTCCGCAGATCTTTTGTGCAGAGCCACAATTGGTAAAAGATCGGTGGCGAATCCAAGAATTTTCGTCAACCAGACCGACAAAGGGCTCTGGTCAAAGCAACTTATATTATAACCGTATGTTAGACAATAGGTATGTTTAACCGTCCTAGCCCATTGTGTCAAGGAGTGGTCTAGTATGTTGGACAATAGGTATGTTTAACCGTCCTAGCCCATTGTGTCAAGGAGTGGTCTAGTCTAACGAGGTGTTTGATTTTGGAAAAGTTATAGTTACGGCTTATGCGTGGGTGCTTCACCCCGGTTCTTTTTGGTATGGACTGGAATAATTGGGCAATTATTTTTATTTCAAAACAAGATTATGGAAATGATAATCATCTTAAATATCATTAAAATGGCAAGATTTACAAACAAATGGCAGGTAAACGGGCAACAAGTTACGATATAACCCATTTTTGAATTGTAAAACCGATCCTACTAAAGACGAAGCGAATTTTAAGGGTCGGGAGATTACTATTTACGACCCGCTGCATACGAACATGGTTTCAATCACAAAAGTGAAGAAGTTGAATCAACCTAAAGTTTAGGCTATCGTGGTCAAAATAAGCGAAGCGATCCCAAGCCAACGTGTTTTGAACTTGATTGTCTGCTAATGAAAATTTCTAGTATGTATGCTTTGAACTTGATTTGTCTGCTATGACAATTTTCTAGATATGTATGCTCATGACAACTTTTCTAATTATTGAGCTGTCTACATATGAATGGTTATTAATTCATTTACTCCTTCCATCTATCCATCCTTTTGAGTCGAGTTGTCCATAAATTAATAAGAGTAAATATAGACGAGTTTAAACAAGCTTTAGCTTAAGCTGAAACTCACTTAAACAAGTTTGGGTTCTGTGTTTCATACACAGCTTGATTGGTGTAACACCCTGTAAAATCGTGTCCAATAGTATAGTGACACGTGTCGTATCTTTATTTTTAGTCTATTAAAGGCTAAAAAGGACTAAAAGCGTCAACATGCTCGAACTAAGTCTCTGAGTGATTTTCTGATGTCAACATGCATAAAACATAGCCTCTGAGTGACCATTAGTGTCAACATGCTTAAATCATAGCCTCTGAGTGACCATTAGTGTCAACATGCTAAAACTTGGCATCTAAGTGACCGTTGTGTCAACATGCCCAGCCTCTGAGTGACATTGGAGTCAACATGCTTATAACGAGCCTCTAAGTGATCGTCTACGAAGTCCTAACTCTCATACGTGCCAATTGTTGGGCGAGAGGGTTCAATTCTGTATATATGTGAAAGTTGGATAATGGAGGGATTAAAAGTGTCAACATGTTAATTTATATCTCTGAGTGACCTTTTAACGAACCGAGAGCTCGATAATGTCCGGGCATAATCCTGGGTATGCCAAGAATTAGCTACGGATGGCTAAATATGCTAAAAAGGTTTTTAAAAGCTTTATAAAGTTAAGGGGTTAAAAGTGTCAAAGTTTGAAACTGGCCTTATGGCGGTCGCGGGCCGCGAGAGACCAGGCCTGGGTCTCTCTCGCGGGCCGCGAGAAGCCCTCTGCAGCAGAAAGTTCTGCTTGGTCTCCAAACAAAACTCCAAAAACCATGTATTCGAAACTATGGACTTGTAATCAGCTATGCCACGTTTTGGGACACTTGTAAGCTCCCTCTTACACCCGTAAACACCTGACATCACCTCCTTTGAGTTCTCCAACTATAAATAGGTGATTAAGTTCCCAATTCCAACTTGCACCTTTCTCATTTATTCACTCTTCTCCCTCATCTGAAGTTCCTAACTGAAAGGAGCATTCAACATAGTTCTTTTGCACCCTAGGAATCACTGGTAAGTGTTCCTTCCTTGTGCATTTTCGTTTATAGACTTTTATAGCCAAAAGTCAAGCGTTTTATGGAAATCGCTTTGACTTTTGGTTAAGACCATTATGGTCCAGCCATTGTTCGAAATGAACATGGCTAAGTGATCATAATAAGGTAGGTGTTAAATCCTTATAAAGGGCACCTCCTGAAGATCACGTTTGCTAGACCAATTGACGGGTCAAAGTTATGATATTAAAAAGTCAAACAAGCCAATTTTTAGAAAAATCATAAATTGATCTTATATATGTTATGAAACCTGTTTTGACACTTAAACAAGTTGGTAATAACTAGTAGAACATGTAAGAACATGTTCGGCTCGTCAATTTCAGTTCTCGGGTCGGTTCACAACCGAAAGTCGCGAAGTTTGACTTCTGCTTTGACTTTCGATTCTGAACCAATTTAGATTAGTTACCTACTGATCTAAGGTTGCATTATGATCATAATATATTGTAGCATAACCCTATGAGGTTATATTACATGATCATAATCAGAATTCAAGTTTATGCGCAAGTTCCGTAATTATGCCTTTTTGACTAAAATGCCATTTTTGCATAAAACAAGGTTTTAAATAATAATGAACTTGAAAATGAGTTTTCTACTGATGTAATATTATAAGTAAGATTATTTGGGATGTCAAACCAAGTTATAAACTGAGTTTTCAAACAGGTCCTTAACTATGTCGATAAATGACGATTTTAGCCCTTGTGGCTCATAAAATGATTTTAATTAAATCTTTTCAAGGTAAATCTTTTACCTACTGATATGTTATATTAAATAACAAATCTAAGACATTTTAATCTGACCATAATGTCAGTTTTCATTAAACATCGCATAAAACGTCATTTTACGACATAAGCGCCGTTTCGGCGCATAGTATGGTTTTAAACCATATTAATTGACCAAGACTTGTTACCTACTGATTTTAAAACTTATTTGAAACATATTTATGGTAGTTACATGTTATAAACTCATAATCCCAAATAATTTATAAACTTTGTGTAAAATGACCAAAATGTCCATTCGGTGCATAGTTTGGTCATAAAAGATGATTTACACATAAAATTGATATCCTACTGATATTATATCATAAATAAATTATTTTTTTAGAATACTTATGATTATAAAATATATTCAAGTTCCTTTTATACGGTATATAATTACCAAAATGCCCTTATAAGGCATAATTTCGTTTTAAAACCTTAACGGGCATACAAGTTGATATCCTACTGATATATTAACTTATTTAAAATATAATGGCATATAGAACTTGTCCATGACCTATCCGGTTACCCATTATCACTTATAAGCGTACGGTTGATTATACGTAACTAGTTTACGGAATTTAACCGAAACGGGTTTAACCTTGTCATTTAAATCTCAAAATCCAGAATGTTTATAGTTTACCCATATTGTACAAGTCAAAGTACTTGTCGGGTTTAAACTACATTCTATCCGATCATCGTTTAATCAAGCGTTACACGTCTTGATCATGTACACTACTCGGTCTAAGTCTATGACTTAAATAAAGACCGTTAGTATTAATTGGTTAGCTTATGCCATAATCCAGACTAGAGCCTTGCCGTTAAATGATATCTGCAATTAAGTACTTTTGTATATGGCTGAGTTATTGAAATTAAAAGAAGACTAGCTCAGGTAAATACTCTTGACTTATTTTCCCTATACGGGCTTGGGATACGGTAAATTATTACCGCTTGGTCAGATATGGGATCAATAGAATGCCGGATTGTGGCTAGTAAATCCGCATATTCTGTTTAATCAGTTTTGTTTGATAACTTAAACATCGGGGATTAAATTACCATGTCCTGGATATCTTTGGCTCATTAGATTAGTTAATGGTCACGACCTTAGTGCGGGGTGTAGGCATACACCTGACAGATGCTTAAATGCAAAATTACCCAAGACGTTGGGGATAGCTCCTCTGTGAGTTTCTAAGTGGTGTGTATTTAATCATGTCTCGGTCTCTGTATTGGGTCCTGTATGTATGGACAAACATGTGAATCTGTTAACAAGATTACAAAATTAACTTTCCCAAGTTATAAAAAGATTTGTGTCCTGTGCACTTAAATCTAATTTCTCAAATGTTTTTGAAATGAGTCAGTCGGGTGTATTTACCAGCGAAAGCTAACGTATCGTCCAAAGACTAAACTGCAGGTACAATACGAAATAGGCTGGAAGCTGCTCGGTAGTGATTACGAGGATCTTGCAAATCCTTAGATATGCCCTAAAGTCTGATTTATATTCTTTCTTGTACAATTTTATGATCCGCTGTGGATCTTCTTTACGAGTCTGTATATTATTTTATTTCGAATATTTGGTTTGTAATAGTATTTTTACTCAAATATTGAGTTGAGAATAATCGACGAGCGAAACTAACCTAAAATAGTAACACGATAATTCGATCAATATAACAAATTTAATATTTTGATTTAATACTTTTGTTAGGTAGTTTTTTTATACTTTTGAACTTGTATTGCCATGTATTTATTTAATTGATCTTTGTTGGAAATGTGTATAAGTAATCTAAATTATTTAAATGAAGGTAAAATGAAATAAAATAAAAAATAGTAATAAAAAAATATACTGTCAGACCTGACAGTAAGGGGTCCGACCGTTTTTATAAGGATTTTAGGCGTGCGTGTTAGGACTCGAACTCCAGACCTTCCGCTTACGTGCACGCAGCTCTTTCAACTGAGCTACGTGTCTAACCCATTCAAATCAGGATTTTAATTATCTTTATACTCTTTTTAGCTTAAACAGAAAATTAATAATATCAAAAAATTTTATATTAACCGAATCGATAAGCATGCCAATACTCGAACCCACCCCTTAACATAGATTGCACCCAGCCCGACCAACTGGGCTGGGTGTCTAACCCCCTCGGGCTGGGTGTCTAACCTGGTTATATGTGGATTTATAATAAACAAATACACACACAAGCTTCATCATTTCCTTCCAGATCGATTACCCGCCTACCGATTCTCTTTTTAAACCGATTAATAATTGAATTTGAAATAACAAACGGAATTTTTTTGAAGCAATAATCAGAGGAGAGTGGAGATGTTGTACCGAGTCGGAAGATGTGCGAGTTCTCCGGTCGATCTCCGTCTTGACACAGAATTTTTCCGGCGGGTTATGGTTTGAGCAGAAGAACTTTGAGAGCAGAGAAAGCGTATGGAGTGAAATTTTTATGAGCGAATTTTGGATCAAAGCTCTATGAGTATTTATAGGCTGTTATGGAATGGTTTGATTTTGGTTTCAAATTGTCGGTTACGGCCAATGATTTTGTAGAAAAACGGTTGGTTTAATTCTATCTTGATTGAGTGAATAATATCAGTTGACGATTATGTCCGGTTATACACGGAATCGAAACGTATGGAATTGATTGATCTTTGAGTCCGGAACGGTTACATCGTCGATGATCTAGATTTGCAGGTTTTAGGCGGCATTAAGTATAGGATTTAAATGTTCTCCTGATGATCACCAAAGTGTGTGCAGCGCAATGGGTTTTGGTGTGTGTTTATTCGTGGTTGACCCGGGTTCGATTCCGGTTGGGCCCTTTTTGCTTTATATATTTTCTTTTATTCAATAATCTTTTGTTATCCTAGTTTCTTTTATTCATTATTAGATGTAAATTATTTATTATAATACATTAATTATAAGATGACAATATTAATTAGTAAAAAAAATAAAATATAACTTATAAAATATAATCAATACCCGTTTAATAAACGGTGCGGGTTTTCGGAACCGTTTTACACAAATGCTACAGTATCCCCTACTTTTAGAAATTTTGTCCCGAAATTTAAGTAGCAGTAGTAACTGGGAAAAGATGCGGACATTTCTCGCGGATTGAGTCTTCGCGTTCCCAAGTAAAGTCAGGTCCTCGTTTTGACTCCCAACGCACCCTGACTATTGGAATACGACTTAGTCTCAAACGCTTTTCACCGAAATCTATGATTTCTATAGGTCTTTCAACAAAGTGCATTGATTCATCAATTTGAATATCTTCTAAAGGGATATGGAGATTTTCGTCGGCGAGGCACTTTTTCAAATTTGATACGTGAAATGTGAGATGGATTCTGCTGAGTTCTTCTAGTAAGTCAAGCTTGTATGCTACAGGACCTACCCTTTCAAGTATCTTGAATGGTCCCACATAGTGTGGCGCTAGCTTGCCTTTTGTCCAAATCTAACCACTCCCTTCCATGGTGAGACTTTCAAAAGTACTCGATCACTAACACAAAACTCCAAAGGTTTTTGCCGCTTATCAGCGTAACTCTTTTGACGACTTTGAGCTGCTAGAAGATTGTTACGAATCAGAAGAATTTTGTCGGTCGTTTCTTGAATCAATTCGGGTGTGATTTGCACTTCACCAATTTCGTGCCAACATACAGGAGATCGGCATTTACGACCATATAAAGCTTCAAAAGGAGCCATACCGATGCTTGAATGATAGCTATTGTTGTACGAAAATTCAACTAATGGTAGATGAGTGTCCCAGTTACCCTTGAAGTCTATGACACATGCTCGCAACATGTCTTCAAGAGTTTGTATGGTGCGTTCAGATTGACCATCAGTTTGAGGGTGAAAGGCAGTGCTGAGATTTAGACGTGTACCCAAAGCGGATTGTACGGCTTGCCATGTTCGTGAAGTGAAGTGGCCGTCTCGATCTGAAATGATACTTAAAGGTACACCATGACGGCTTACAATTTCATTGATATATATACGAGCTAACTTCTCGTTCTTGAAGTCCTCGCGTATTGGGATGAAATGAGCTGACTTGGTAAGACGATCAATGATTACCCATATGGTGTCATACCCACTGGAGGTGCGAGGTAACCTGGTAATGAAATTCATGGTTATATTTTCCCACTTCCATACAGGTATTTCGGGTTGGACAAGAAGTCCTGACGGTCTTTGATGTTTAGCTTTCACTTTGGAACATGTAAGGCACTTGGAACAAATATAGCTATATCCTTTTTTATACCAGGCCACCAATAGGTGTATCGTAGGTCTTGATACATCTTATCGGCTCCTGGATGTATAGAGTATCGTGTTTTGTGCGCCTCGTTCATGAGAAAAACGCGAAGATTGTCATGATCAGGTACCCAAATACGATCTGACTTGGATTCTAATTTGGTTTCAGCTCCACAAGGCAGTTCATCTCGTACATCATTTTCCGTGACGGAAATATGTTGAGCTGCTCTAATTCGATTTTGAAGATCGGTCACAATTTGAGAGCATAAAAGATGGATGGAGTTTGCATACCCCTTTCGA
This sequence comes from Scalesia atractyloides, assembly GCA_947069175.1. Taxonomy (NCBI): domain Eukaryota; kingdom Viridiplantae; phylum Streptophyta; class Magnoliopsida; order Asterales; family Asteraceae; genus Scalesia; species Scalesia atractyloides. The sequence goes on along the minus strand of CAMTDV010000020.1, from coordinate 4,843,922 downwards.
CTGAGAGCATCAGCCACGACATTAGCCTTGCCAGGATGATATCGGATTTCACAATCATAGTCATTTAGGAGTTCGACCCATCGACGTTGCCTCATGTTCAATTCCTTTTGATTAAAGATATGCTGAAGGCTCTTGTGGTCAGTGTAGATTTCACACTTGGTACCATAGAGGTAATGTCTCCATATCTTAAGGGCGAACACGACGGCTCCAAGTTCTAAGTCGTGAGTGGTACAATTTTTCTCATGCACTTTGAGTTGCCTTGAGGCGTAGGCTATCACCTTTCCTCTTTGCATTAGAACGCACCCTAACCCTTGCCCTGACGCGTCGCAATAAACCACAAAGTCTTCGCAACCATCAGGAAGTGTAAGTATAGGTGCATCACAAAGTTTTTGCTTTAAGGTTTGGAAAGCCTCTTCTTGATTGGGTCCCCAACTAGAGGGTTTGCCCTTGTGAGTTAAGGCTGTGAGTGGAACGGCGATACGAGAAAAATTCGCGATGAAACGTCGATAATAGCCAGCGAGACCAAGAAATGACCTAACTTCAGTAGGAGTTTGTGGTGCTTGCCATTCTTGTACCGCTTTGATCTTTGCAGGATCTAATGAATCTCTTTGTCATTAACGACATGGCCAAGAAATTGCACTTCTTCTAACCAAAATTCACATTTCGAGAACTTGGCATAAAGCTTTTCCGTTCTTAAGAGTGTTAGAATGAGTCGAAGATGACGCTCATGATCGGATTTGGTCTTGGAGTAGATAAGAATATCTTCAATGAAAACTATGCAAAACGATCGAGATAAGGTTTGCACACCCTATTCATCAAATCCATGAAAACAGCAGGGGCATTGGTCAAACCAAAAGGCATAACCATAAATTCATAGTGACCATATCGAGTTCGAAAAGCAGTCTTGGGAATAATCTTCTTCACGCACTCTAAGTTGATGATAACCAGAACGAAGGTCGATCTTTGAAAAGTAGGTGGCACCTTGTTGTTGATCTAGGAGATCGTCAATACGAGGTAATGGATAGCGATTCTTGATGGTCAACATGTTGAGCTCCCTATAATCGATACACATGTGAAAAGTTCCATCTTTCTTCTTTACAAAAAGAATAGGTGCACCCCATGGCGTTGAGCTAGGACGTATCAATCCTTTGCCAGTCAACTCTTGCAGTTGACTAGCCAATTCTTGCATTTCGGATGGGGCTAACCTATAAGGGGATTTTGCGATTGGTGTAGCACCAGGTACAAGATTAACTCGAAACTCGACTTTTCGCACAGGAGGAAGTCCTGAAACGTCATCGGGAAAAACTTGTGGAAATTCTTTAACGATGGGGATATCTTCGAGCTTCCTTTCCTTGCCTTCCTTCTTGACTATATGAGCTAGAAACGCAATATAATCTTTGCGAAGATATCTACGAGCTTGGAGGCATGACATCAATTTAAGCCCTTTAGACGGGGTTTCACCAAAAATGCGCAAAGTTTAACGGCCAGCGAGAGGGATTCGAATAATTTTTTTCATAGCAAACAACTTCGGCATGATGCTGACTAAGCCATTCCATACCGATGATAATATCGAAACTACCCAACGTCATAGGGATAAGATCAATTGAAAAGTTGTGGTTATTAAGAGTAAGAGTACAACCACGAATGATCGAGTCTAACGCAATCGGTTCTCCATCAGCAACTTCCACCGTGAATGGTTCAGCGAGACTAACGCGGGATAAATCAAGAATGGATTCGAATTCTAAGGACACAAAACTCTTATCCGCACCAGTATCAAATAGTATGGATGCATAAATACGTTAATAAGGAACGTACCATTGACCACATTATTATCAGCCCTAGCTTGGTTGGCGTTGATGTTGAAAGCCCTTCCTCTAGCAGGTGGATTAGCTTGGTTGGCTTGGTTCACCGGATTGGCTTGAGCTTGGGCATTTATGATGTTCACCAAGAGTGGGCAGGTATTTCGAAAATGGTTTGGATTGCCACAGTTGAAACATGCTCTAATGGGTTGCATCATTGGGTAATTGGGTTGGTAGTAGGGTTGAGCAGGTGGTAAAAGTAAGGGTTGTTGGTTTTGGGCTTGGCCCACTACTTGATTATTGGCTTGGGCTTGAGGTTGATTGCAGTTTGGTTTTTGAAGGATGCGGCAAGTTTGAATTGTGTGACCTGCACGGCCACAACTTGTGCAGTATTGGCAAGGGTTCTCAGGGGATGATGGTATTGGCATCGGTTACATTTTGGGTGTGGACCAGTATATGGCTTCTTGAATGGAGTGACTTGAAGGGCGACTTGTGTGATTTGGGTAGCAGTGATGGGAGGATTGGTTTGGGTAACGGCGAAATTTTTCCCATTACGCTTCCTTTTTCCAGCAAATTTGGAAGATGAACCTGCTGGAGTTGGGTTTGGAATTTCAACAGATGCCTTTTCTTTCTTTTTCTCATCTTTAAAATCACCATTTCGAATGCGATTTTCTGTCAGTTCGGTAGCCAGTTCCATGGCAGCTTCGAGTGTGGCAGGTGAAGTACTTAGCACTGAATCTTGAATCTTCGAGGGAAGGCCTCGAATGTAATGCTCGATTAGACGATAAAGGGGAGTGAACAGGTTAGGGACCATCTGATTCAACTCGAGGAATCTTTTGTTGTATGTGGTGTGGTCTCCCTCCTTTTGCTTTAATGAATAAAACTCATCTTCCAGCTTTTTGATTTCGCTTCTTGGGTAGAAGCGTCTTGTCATGATTTCCCTCAACTCATCCCAAGTCAAGGCCATAGCAGCTTCAGCATCTCGCTTACCCTTTTTGGTGTTCCACCAGGTAAGTGCTTCTCCAAACAATCGACCAGTAGCATAGCGCACCTTGCGATCATCGGGACAATCACAATTGAGAAAAGTGCTTTCCATCTTCTCAAACCAACGGAGGAGAGCAGTGACACCTTCAGTCCCTTCATATTTTGGGGGATCGCAGGACTTGAAATGCTTGTAGGTACATTTGGTTGTGCTGGAAGGAGGGTTGGCGATATTTTGCCTGTCTTGGTTGGTGGGGTTAGTGGGATTGGCGGCGAGTTCTTGTTGAACTTGCACGACGATATCAGGAAGTACGGCATCCATCTGTTGAGCGATGTGAGTGGCCATACCTTCACTGGATCTTCCCGACCTTCTACCGCCTCGAGAGTGTCTAGCAGACATCTACAGGAAATAAGAAGCGAGATTATGAATTGAACGTTCTTAGGCGTCATGTGTCATAAAAGTGAAACAACATAAAATAAAAAAATGTAGCTACATCCATAGGATGTCTTGAGCTTGCTTTAGATTGGGCCTCCAAATGTCTCCCATACATCAGCCTTGGTAGTCACGTGGGCCCCCATGACTACTAGGCTTGGTAAGGTTCACATTGGTGTTGGCTGCTAATGCTAGCATCAACCAATGAAAAACTTGAAACATAATGGTAAAATATAAGGTCAGAATGTGTCCAGGTATAGACAAGATGACAACTCAAAGTGGGATTAGTTCATATGACGTTTGGTGTGGCATGCTTTGGCCTAATAGGTTCTTCGTACTCTCATTGTTAGTCCCCAGGTAGGCAAACTTGTCCATTATTTGGATTTATACGAATGCCAAGCCTAGACAGGACGTTCCGACTACCGGTACTTGTACCTTTCCAGTTACTACATGCCCGTCGTAGAACTCACTTTGATGTGATTGAAAATCATGAAAACATTGCAAAATATTTGAGAAGAATCACAAAAATTTGAAACCGTGTTGTGTGTGCTTGCGTAGACATGATATGCTATCAACATATATACTATAATGAACATCACATATTAACATACAAAAGTGAAAGTGCTTGCATGCATTTGTGTGGGAAGAATAAACATGAAACATATAAATATCATGAGTTTGCATGTAACATATAAACAATTAAGATCCAATCAATTATAGTATAGGCTCTAATGGTCTAATAACCTATCCTATATACCTGTAGTCACAAACTCTGATACCAATATGTCACACCCTGACTGTAACATCCGTCAAAAGCCGGATTTACCAAACCCGCTCCGTTTATTAACCGAACAATCAGTTAAAAATTTCGTTGCGTATTTAATGCCCAAATTATTTTTAAACGATACATAATTAATAAGTATATTGGAATATATAATTTATATTTGAAAAAGCATTAAAAATAGTGGTTTAAAAATCAAACAAGGCTGCCGGGTTTCGAACCCGGGTCAGCCGGGTCAAACTGGTCAAACAATGACTTAACACTTATCCATCAAACCACTCCGCCACTTGTATTCTTTAGTAATATATCCAGACAATTAATTCAAATAATGAAACAGAAATCAAACCCAGTCAACTGACGCGCCCAAATCCGTTGACGCCGGAAAATCCGACGATTTCGTCAAACGTCGTCGGTTATCTATGACTTAACGTAAACATTAACCTCAACATCGGTTATAACTGATGTCCAGTCCGCGACACAAGTTATAACCGCCGGGAAAATCATTAACCGACCAATCAAGACGGAAAACGGACCAAATTCGTCAATGTTCTGCCCTATAAATACCCCCTCTAACCTCTGTTAGCTTTTTCGCTCACAATCACACTCTTTCCCGACGTAATTTCACTCGCCGGAGAACTTCTACAACTCGCCGGAAAACCGAGCCTTTCACCTCTGTGCACTACTCTAACAACTGAACACCCAGAGCTCATACCGAAGCCACCCACACTCATCTCAAGCTCCCTGAAGACCCTCTGCCGCAGGACACACGTCGCCGGAATAATCTGCTGTCATCGGAGTTTCGCCGGCAAAACAGAGGAGCCCTGTTCGGTATACCATACACTTAATCTCTCATTCTTTTTATTAATCTTACATGTAATTAATCACAACACCCTAAAGAAACTTGATTAAATTGTCAAACCAGCCGGACACCGATTCTGGTTAAGTCCAACGAAGAAGATGAAGTTTTCAGTTGTCTATATGTTTAATTTAAATCAAGATATATCTCGGGTTAGACACACAGTCCAGCGGTGGACTGTGTGCACATAAACACGCATACGTCCCGAGTTCGATTCTTGTCCAACGCACACTCGCCTTAATAAAAATGTTCCTTTTTGTAACCAAACCGGATTCACTACAAATAGATGTTAAGTTTAATAAAAACCGGAATAATAACCAAGATAGACACACAGTCCAGTGGTGGACTGTGTGAACGTTTAAATCACACGTCACGAGTTCGAGTCCGGACTACCGCACCGGTTCGGGCAATTATCAAATTTTTATATAAAGCAGAAATGAAATGATCTAGTTTGTATATAAGTAAATATAAAAATCAGTTTATTTACCAAGTTAGACACACAGTCCAGCGGTGGACTGTGTGTTAACCTGAACCACAGGTCCCGGATTCGAGACCTGTGGAGAGCACCGAGCGAGTCATTAAAATCGTTTTTGAAATAAATGATTTTCGGATTAATTCAATTAGTATATAAATATAATTAAAAACAGAAATATTTCGGGTTAGACACGTAGCTCAGTTGGTAGAGTTGCGTGCACGCGAACGGGAGGTCTCGGGTTCAGCCTCACCCGGCGCACACAATTATACAATAAAATCGGTCAACAATCAACGGTCAACAATCAAAATCAACATTTTTTTTAATTACTTTTATTTATTTAATTACATTAAAAATACTTAAAAATAACATTTTTAAGGTTAGAAAATAGCCTTAAACTCACAAAACACAACAATCCTACTAAAATTGATTAATAAAATCCGCTTACTTACCGAACCATTATGCCATTATCTAGGTTAGTTTCACTCGTGGTTAAAACCAACTTCGTGCGCATTCAACATCATCAACCGAACGCACCCAATGTGAGTGAATCTTACAACTCCCCTTTTTAATTACACGTTTTGGGGTGTGTCATGTGTCACTAAAATTAACTCATTTATTTAAACTTGTGCCATACCATATTGTGATCTAAACTTAGAATGTATATATATTGTTTGTAGTCATGTATTTCATATTGTCAAGTTGTATGCAAAACTCATTCATTAGGCCCATCAGTTCCTCGTGAGAGACGGGTTGAGCAACGCGTGCCTCAAAACAATTTATTATTGCATGTGTGTGCATTATTTAATATTAAATGATTGGTGAATAAGTTTACATCTATATTTACTCATATGTGGTTGTGCACTTTATTTTATAATCAATTCAATAAACTTGTTCAAATGTTTTTCATTGGATTCACTCGCCAACTTTTTGTTGATCCAAAAACCATTTTTACACATGATACAGGTGAACAGGATGAAGCAAGGAAAACATAGGAAATGCCTTAGAAGAAAACAATGAAGTCTAGAATGATGTTTAGGACATGATGAAATTAAGATTGTATGTTTCCCTTTAAATTGTAATAATGAATATGAAACGTTATAATAAATGTCATGAGCTTTGATGATAACCCAATCATGCCCCGATCACCTTTTCCGCTGCGGGTCGGGTGTGACACTGACCCGCAGCGGAAATAAAAGTCGGGGCATAATTGGGTTATCACCAACGCTCATGACATTTACTAATAACTTTCATATTTATTAAATTGAAATTAAAACTTCAGATATTCAAACACAATGAGTCAACAAGCACAAATAAAATTAAAACATTGTTAAGACATAATAGTTTTGTTTAATCTTTTAAGGTCATTCCTATGTGTTTCTTTCTTAGCTGGTTCACCTGTATCATGCGTAACACAAAAGATTTGGGTCAACAAAAGTTGGTGAGTCAATCTTATTAAAACATTTAAACAGTTGTATTATATTTGTTGTTTGAATAAAATTTGTGCATGAATCATAAGTGAGCATATGTATATATATAACCAATCACAAACCACATAATATCCACAATGAACACATGACATGATGAATGATGAACTTGAGATCAAGGCTTAATCAAACGGAGCGATCTAATGAGGCACCTGATACTCAACTCGTATCCACGAGGAACTGAATGGGCCTAATGAATGATTGCACTAAAAGTTAAAATGTAACCACACAAAACCACACAAATAAATATACACATTGATCACATAATGATATTAGCACAAGTGTTTGATTAAATAAAACAAGTACGACACATGATACACCCCAAAACATGAATAAAAAGGAGAATTTGTAAGGATTCACTCACCGTGGGTGCGTATTCTTGGATAATAATAAGTGCGTACGATTTGAGGATTTAATCGACGAGCGAAACTAACCTAAAATAGTAATACGATAATTCGATCAATATAACAAATTTAACATTTTGATTTTATACTTTTGTTAGGTAGTTTTTTTATACTTTTGAACTTGTATTGCCAAGTATTTTTTAATTGATCTTTGTTGGAAAGGTGTATAAGTAATCTAAATTATTTAAATAAAAGTAAAATGAAATAAAATAAAATAAAAAATAGTAATACTTAAGTCAAACCTGACAGTAAGGGGTCCGACCGGTTTTTATAAGGATTTTAGGCGCGCGTGTTGGGACTCGAACTGCAGACCTTCCGCTTACGTGCACGCAGCTCTTCCAACTGAGCTACGTGTCTAACCCATTCAAATCAGGATTTTAATTATCTTTATACTCTTTTTAGCTTAAACAGAAGATTATTAATATCAAAAAAAATTCTATTAACCGAATCGATAAGCATGCCAATACTCGAACCCGCGCCCTTAACATAGATTACACCCAGCCCGACCAACTGGGCTGGGTGTCTAATCCGGTTATATGTGGATTTATAATAAACAAATACACACACAAGCTTCATCATTCCTTCCAGATCGATTACCCGCCTACCGATTCTCTTTTTAAACCGATTAATAATTGAATCTGAAATAACAAACGGAATTTTTTTGAATCAATAATCGAGAGAGAGTGGAGATGTTGTACCGAGTCGGAAGATGTGCGAGTTCTCCGGTCGATCTCCGTCTTGACACATAATTTTTCCAGCAGGTTATGGTTTGAGCAGAAGAACTTTGAGAGCAGAGAAAGCGTATGGAGTGAATTTTTATGATACTCAATGCCGCCTAAAACCTGCAAATCTATATCATCGACAATGTAACCGTTCCGGAATCAAAGATCAATCAATTCCATACGTTTCGATTCCGTGTATAACCGAACATAATCGTCAACTGATATTATACACTCAATCAAGACCGAATTAAACCAACCGTTTTTCTACAAAATCATTGGCCGTAACCGGCAATTTGAAACCGAAATCAAACCATACCATAACAGCCTATAAATACATCATAGAGCTTTGATCCATAATTAAGATTTAAATGTTCTCCTGATGATCACCAAAGTGTTTGCAGCGCAATGGTTTTGATGTGTGTTTATTCGTGGTTGACCCGGTTCAATTCTGGTTGGGCCCTTTTGCTTTATATATTTTCTTTTATTCAATAATCTTTTGTTATTCCTAATTTCTTTTATTCATTATTAGATTTAAATATTTATTATAATACATTAATTAATATGACAATATTAATTAGTAAAAAAATAAAATATAACTTATAAAATATAATCAATACCCGTTTAATAAACGGTGCGGGTTTTCGGAACCCGTTTTACATAAATGTTATAGTATCCCCTACTTTTAGAAATTTTGTCCCGAAATTTAAGTAGCAGTAGTAACTGGGAAAAGATGCAGGCATTTCTCGCGCATTGAGTCTTCGCGTTCCCAAGTAAACTCAGGTCCTCGTTTTGACTCCCAACGCATCCTGACTATTGGAATACGACTTCGTCTCAAACGCTTTTCACCGAAATCCATGATTTCTACAGGTCTTTCAACAAAGTGCATTGTCACACCCCGACCCGCAGCGGAAAAGGTGATCGGGGCATGATTGGGTTATCATCAAAGCTCATGACATTTATTATGCGTTTCATATTCTTTAATACAAATTAAATGGAAATTTACAATAAAGGTTACAACGTGTTCTAACTAACAATCTAAACTTCTTTGTTCTCTTCTAAGGCATATCCTATGTTTTTCCTTGCTTCAACCTGTTCACCTGTATCATGTGTAAAAGGGTTTTTGGATCAACATAATGTTGGCGAGTGAATCCTATGGAAAACATTTGAACAAATTTATTTAAATTGATTATGAAATATGTGCACAACCAAACATGAGTAAAAATAGATGTAAACTTAATCAACAATCATAAGATATTAAATGAAACACACATGAACAAAAATGGAACATTTAGAGGCACGCGATGCTCAACTCGTCTCTCACGAGGAACTGAGGGGCCTAATGAATGAATTGCATAAATATGATAATATGAATGACACAACTACAAACAATGTAAACTCAATGATACACACATAAACAATAATGAATTTGATTTGTGGCACGCGTTGTTCAACTCGTCTCCCACGAGGAACTGATGGGCTTAATGAATGAGTTTCATATAATTTGACAAAAGGAAATAAGTAATCACAAAATATAAACAATCTAAGTTTAGGTCATGATGTGGTATGGCACAAGTTCAAATAAATAAGTTAATTATTTTCATAACACATGACACACCCCAAAACGTGTAATTTAAAAGGGGGAGTTGTAAGATTCACTCACAGTGGTGCGTTCGGGTTGATGATGTTGAATGCACGCGAAGTGGTTTTAACCACGAGTGAGTTTAACCTAGATAAATCGCATTATGGTTTGGTAAGTAAACGGATTTTATTAATCTATTTTAGTAGGATTGTTGGGTGTATTTTTGTGAGTTTAAGGCTATTTTCCAACCTTAAAAATGTTATTTTTAAGTATTTTTAATTGATTTTTAATTAAAATAATTAAATAAAAATAATAAAAAAATTTGATTTTTTTCTCTGACCGTTGACCGTTGACTGACCGTTGACCTGACCGTTGACCGGTTCGATTCGGAATATAGGTGCGCTGAGTGAGACTCGAACCCGTGACCTCCCGTACGCGTGCACGCAGCTCTACCAACTGAGCTACGTGTCTAACCCGTTATATATCTGATTTTAATTATATATATATATTAATTAGTTTAAACCGAAAATCATTTTATTTTAAAAACATTTTAATCAACGAAACGGTGCGCTCCACAGGTCTCGAACCCGGGACCTGTGGCTTAAACTAACACACAGTCCACCGCTGGACTGTGTGTGCAACTTGTTAACTTTACTGATTTTATTATACTTAAACACAAATTAGTTATTTCCTTTTCTGTCTTAATTAAAAAGAATAGATAATTGTCCGAGTCGGTGCAGTAGCCCGGACTCGAACGCGTGACCTGTGATATAAACATACACACAGTCCACCGCTGGACTGTGTGTCTAACTTGGTTATTATTCCGGTTATTAATATACTTAACATATATCAGTGGCGACTCCGGTTCAGTTAATAAAAAAAATCATTTTTATTAAGGCAGCGTGTGTGAAACCGGATTCGAACTCGAGACGTTTGTATGTTTAATGTGCACACAGTCCACCGCTGGATTGTGTGTCTAACCCGAGTAATATCCTGATTTTAATTATACATATACGATACAGAACTTCATCTTCTTCGATGAGTTTTAACCAGACTCGACAACAGACTGGTTCGAGGTTTAAAACATGTTCTTTAGTGTGTTTCAGTTCATTATGGTGAGATATAAGTGAAAAGAAGAAGAATTCAGGCGAAGAGTATACCGACTGGACTCCTCTGTTTTCCGGCAGAAACTCCGGCGACAGCAATCACCTCCCGGCGACGTGTGTCTTGCAGCAGAGAGTCTCCAGAAAGCTTACAAAATATGTGGGTAACTTCGGTATAAGTTTAGGAGGTTCAATAAGGCTCGGAATTGAGGAAACCAGTTTTCCGGCGATGAGCAGAGAAATTCCGGCGAGTGGAATTACGCCGAGAAAAGGTGTGGTTTTGAGCGAAAAGGTTTGCGGTGGGTTGTGGGTGAATTTATAGGGCAAATCGTCGAAGAACCTGGTCTGATTTCCGACTGGATTCGTAAATTATAAAAACTCCGGCGGTTATAACTTTGGTCGCGGACTCAGACGTCGGTTATAACCGATGTCTTAGTAATGGTTTACGTTATAACGTAAGTTGTCGTTAAGACTCGCGAGATTTCCGGGATTTCCGACGACTGAACTATTGGGCGCCGGTTTTGAATTCGTAACGTCACTTTATGAATTAAATGATTTCAATATTTAACAAACAAAACAAGTGGCGCAGTGGTTTGTGTGTGGTGTGTTAAGGTTGATGTTTGAACCGGTACAGACCCGGGTTCGAAACCCGGCAGAGACCTTTTATTTTTATTTTGCGATTTTCAACAGTTTTTCAAAAACTAAATATATATTCCCGTATAATAATCAATTATCGTTTAAAATTATTTTGGGCTTTTAATTCGCAACGAAATTTTTGACTGACTGTTCGGTTGGTAAACGGAGCGGGTTTGGTACATCCATTTTTTGACGGATGTTACATGCATTGATTCATCAATTTGAATATCTTCTAAAGGGATATGGAGATCTTCATCGTCGAGGCACTTTTTCAAGTTTGATATGTGAAATGTGGGATGGATTCTGCTGAGTTCTTCTGGTAAGTCAAGCTTGTATGCTACAGGACCTACCCTTTCGAGTATCTTGAATGGTCCCACATAGCGTGGCGCTAGCTTGCCCTTTTGTCCAAATCAAACCACTCCCTTCCATGGTGAGACTTTCAAAAGTACTCGATCACCAACACAAAACTCCAAAGGTTTTCGCTGCTTATCAGCGTAACTCTTTTGACGACTTTGAGATGCTAGAAGATTGTTACGAATCAGAAGAATTTTTTCGGTTGTTTGTTGAATCAACTCGGGCCCAGTGATTTGCGCTTCACCAATTTCGTGCCAACATACAGGAGATCCAACTTATGGGTACCAGTATCCGGTCATGCCACAACCACAACCACAACCTCTGCCACACTTGAGGCCATTAACGAAACCTTAGAAAGGATGAAAGAAATGCAGTAGCAAGCGGAGAAAACAGAGAAGAAGACAAACAAGTTCTTCAAGAAACTCTCAAGTTGGTCAAGGGAAAGAAGGACGAGTGAAGTCTCTTCTAATTGTATGTAGTCCCTGCGAGGACACTGTTATTTCTTTAGTCCCTGCGTGGACATTTTTATTTCTTTAAAGTCCTTGCATGGACAGTTTATTTCATTTCTAGTATTGTAATTTCTAATTCGAAATTTAATGAAGTATTTTGGAATTTTATATATATGTATTCATCCTCTTCAAACGAGCGTCTCGATTTTAATCAAAATTTATGCTCTGCGATATAATTCCAAAAAGATTTTGATGGTTTTGATTAGCCAAGTGGCACAGACCACACATTTGGCCAAATTATAAATGATAGTTAAGTACGAAGGGTCTTCTATCAGGATAGTTAAGGGAAGTTATCCTTCTATCCAGAGGTGGTGGACTTAAGTTCAAGCCTCCAAGTCATTAAGGTCAGTGCGACCGAGACTATTAATCAACCATTAAGGTACTCTTATGTTAACGTTCAGAAATGTTAATACTCTTGGTAGTGTGACTTGAGGAATCACATTAGCCTTCAAGGTAAAGGACTATGTCCTGACCTTATATAGCCTATGTGATCAAAATTGATCCCGGCTAATATTATCAGTGCGATGATTAAACATCCATTAGTGATGTATTGCCCTTGCGGCTATGATTAACATCCATTAGTTATGTATTGCCCTTGGGGCTATGATTAAACATCCATTAGTAATGTAGGTGGGCTATGATTTAACATCTATTAGTGACGTATTACCCTTGGGGCTATGATTAAGCATCCATTAGTGATGTATTGCCCTTGGGGCTATGATTCAAACATCCATTAGAGATGTAGTGCCTATGGGCTATATTTCATGTCCATTAGTGACAGGCTTATGTGCCATATCTTATGTCCATTAGTGATAGGCCTATGTGCCATATTTTATGTCCATTAGTGACAGGCCTATGTGCCATATCTTATGTCCATTAGTGACAGGCCTATGTGCCATATATGTCCATTAGTGATAGGCCTACGTGCCATATTTTATGTCCTTTGAGACAAGCCTATGAGCTAAATAAAAATTTGTCAAATTATGACAATGACAGTTGTGACATTACGATCCACTGTCTAGTAATATATGGACTATGTCCAAATTGTAATTTGCCTTTAGTGGTCCTTTTGTGATCTGGGCCAAATATAGATATGCTAAGCCTAAGAGTTGTGATGTTATTCACACTAGAATAGGTAATGGATTGTTATATCCAATATTTTAAGCCCAATATGGTTGACATACCATGGCTAAGTGAAGCTTATTTGGTGTATAGAACCCAAGACTTGAAAATAGCTAACTCAAATGAGGCACAAAGTAGCCACAGGAATGTGGAATCTAATAATGTTGAAAACAAAATCATTAATAATGACGATTTTCAAGCTCGCATTGACGCGGCAGTTGAAAAGGCCATGGGAAAGGCCATGGAAAAACTTAGAGAGTCGAGTGCTACTCGCTCTAGACCCTTATCTATTCCACCATCCTCAGCTCATAAGGAGAGCTCCGTTCACTCTTCGAATGCAAAGAGTGAACCAAGGAAAGTAGATTTTGTTGAAAGGTCCCATTCTGTCAAAGACGGATGTATCTATAAGTAATTCGTCTCCTGCAAGCCCCGAGACTTTTAATGGGGAAAAAGGAGCTGTGGAAGCCCTAAAGTGTCTAGACGAGATGGAAACGATCGTAGATATCAGCAACTGTGCTAATCAGGATGTAGTCAAGTATGTATCACAGTCCTTTAAGGGCGATGCCCTAATCTGGTGGAAAGCCATGATCCAATCTACAGGTAAAGTAGACCTGTATAATTTGGGGTGGTCCAAATTTGTGGACCTTGTTAAGGAAACATATTGCCCACCCCATGAGGTGGAGACATTAGAGACAGACTTTTTGTCTCTTTCCATGAAAAACCTAGATTGTCGGAAATATGTTTCCGATTTCAATCCCTATCTAGGTTAGTTTCCTATTTGATTACCCTGGAGCCCAAACGCATTGCGCGTTTTATTAATGGGTTAGCGCCCGAGATAAAGGGCATGGTAAAGGCTGCTCAGCCTACTACTTATAGGTCTGCTGTTGACCTATCTCTTTCCCTCACCTTGGATTTGGTGAGGCAAAAGTCAGTTAAGTCTGAACTCACTGGAAAAGAAAGAGGGAATATGACAACTCCCATAAGTTTAAGAAGAAAAATAAAGGGAGATTTGGGTTCAAAGGGAACCAAGGAAAAACGGCTGTGATGCCAACATGCAAAACTTGCAACCGCAGACACTGGGGACAGTGTAATTTTGGTTCACAGGCCAAACTCTGTGGCATCTGTAAAAGAAAGGGGCATAAGACCCTAGAATGTAAGGATCTTAAGTATGTCGTCTGCTACGTCTGCAATGAAAAAGGGCATATTAAGACTAACTGCCCTAAGGTTCTTAAGAATAATAATGCAAAGCCTGGAGAGGCCAAGAAGGGGAGTGCTCGTGCCTTTCAAATAACTGCAAGAGAGGTTGTTAATGACGACAATGTCATAATAGGTACATTCCTCGTTAACAATATTTATGCTAGAGTTCTTTTTTATTCGGATGCAGATAGATCTTTTGTTGATCATAAGTTTAGTAAACTATTAAACCTGCCCTTTAGATAAAACTTATGAGATAGAACTTGCTGATGGAAGTTTAGAAACAACATTCCATTCTTGATTGATGCTCTATATCCATTAAGAATCGTTCCATCCCTATCTCTCTTCTGCCAAGGGAATTGGCGGGGTTCGATGTTGTCTTTGGCATCGATTGGTTATCTCATAACCAAGCCCGCATCTCCTGTGATAAGAAACTCATCGAAATTAAAACCCCATCTGGTGAAATGATCACCATCCCTGGAGACTCACACTATGGACTGCCAAGGTGTCATTATTTAAGGCATCCAAGTGTTTGAGAAAAGGTTGTGTCATCTACATGGCACAAGTCACTATAAACGAGCCTAAGCCAAAATGGAAGACCTCACAGTCATTTCAGAGTATCCCGAAATATTCCCAGAAGAATTACCAGGCCTACCTCCAGACAGGCAAGTAGAGTTCAGGATTGATACTATACCAAGGGCAGCACCCGTAGCTAGAGCTCCATATAGGCTAGCACCAACGGAAATGAAGGAATTGAGGACGTAGCTAGACGAACTCTTGGAGAAAGGCTTTATTCAACCTAGTTCCTCGCCTTGGGGAGCTCCTATTCTGTTCGTAAAGAAGAAAGACGGTTCGATGCGAATGTGCATCGACTACCGAGAGCTGAACAAGTTAACAATCAAGAATAGATATCCTCTGCCCAGGATTGATGATTTATTCGACCAACTTCAAGGGCTAGTTACTTCTCCAACATCGATTTGAGATCCGGATATCATCACTTGAAGGTTAGGAATGAGGATGTTCCCAAAACAGCCTTCAGGACCCGCTATGGTCACTTTGGATTTTTTGTGATGCCTTTTAGGCTCACAAATGCACCAGCAGCATTCATGGATCTCATGAATAGAGTCTGCAAGCCATATTTGGATAAGTTTGTCATTGTCTTTATAGACGACATATATCTACTCTTCGTAATCAAGCTGATCACGAGAAACATCTTAGGTGCATCTTAGAACTGCTAAGGCAAGAGAAGCTTTATGCTAAATTCTCTAAGTGTGATTTTGGCTTAGAGAGGTCCAATTTCTTGGACATAATGGTAAGTGAGCGCGGTATCCAAGTGGACCCCACCAAAATTGAGGCTATAATGAACTGAGAAGTACCCAAGACCCCAACAGAAATTCGTAGTTTCCTAGGGTTGGCTGGGTACTATAGGAGGTTCATTGAGAACTTTTCAAGAATAGCCACTCCTTTAATTACCTTGACCCATAAGAATGTTAAGTATAATTGGGGTCCAAAGCAACAAGAATCTTTTGAGATTCTTAAACACAAGTTGAGCAATGCTCCTGTGTTATCCCTACCAGAGGGTGTTGAAGATTTTGTAGTCTACTGTGATGCATCGCACACTGGCATGGTCGTGTGCTAATGCAAAAAGGCAAAGTGATTGCCTATGCATCACGACAGTTAAAGGTGCACGAAAAGAATTACACCACCCACGATTTGGAACTGGGTACCATTGTATTCACACTAAAACGTGGAGACATTACTTATATGGCACAAAGTGTATTATATACACAGACCATAAAAGTCTCCAGCATCGAACATGCGACAACGTCGATGGATGGAAACGCTTAATGACTATGATTGCGAAATTCGCTACCATCTAGGCAAGGCAAATGTCGTTGCCGACGCCTTAAGTTGCAAGGAAAGAATTAAGCCGATTAGGATTAATGCGAAGAGCATGGAGCTCAAAAATAGCTTGAATGAGAAGCTATTAGATGCGCAAAAGCAAGCCCTATCAGAGGCTAATATTCCTAATTAGGGATTAGGCGGAACTGTTGATCAGTTAGCGCCTGGGAAAGATGGAATCCTTAGATTTAATGATAGAATTTGGGTTCCAATCTTTGGGGGACTTAGAGATCTAATCCTCCAGGAAGCGCATAGTTCAAGATACTCAGTTCACCCAGGTGGTGACAAGATGTATCAAGACTTGAAGAAAAATTATTGGTGGATGAGTTTGAAGAAATCCATAGCCACCTATGTAGCTAAATGTCTGACGTGTTCGCAAGTTAAGGTCGAACATCAGAAACCGTCTGGACTACTACATCAATTAGAAATTCCCACATGGAAATGGGAAATGGTAACTATGGACTTGATTACCGAGTTACCTAAGACCAAAAGTGGAAATGACACTATTTGGGTCATTGTGGATAGGCTGACTAAGTCAGCACATTTCTTGCCAATAAAGGAAACGTATAATTCAGACAAATTGGCTAAGTTGTATGTGAACAAAATTGTGTCCCTACACGGTGTGTCGGTATCTATTGTATCTGATAGAGATACTAGATATACCTCTCATTTTTTGGAAAAGTTTCCAACAAGCATTAGGCACAATATTGAACTTTAGTACGGCTTACCATCCGCAGACTGATGGTCAAAGTGAGCGTACTATCCAGACACTAGAAGATATGCTTAGAGCATGTGTGATTGATTTAGGTGGAAGTGGGAAGACCACTTACCCCTAATAGAATTCTCCTATAATAATAGTTATTATACGAGCATCAAGGCTGCTCCTTTTGAGGCCTTATATGGGAGAAAATGTAGAACGCCTTGTGTTGGGCAGAAATTGGGGAAGCCCAACTATCAGGACCGGAGATTGTCCTGGAGACCACAGAAAAGATTGTGCAAATCCGTGATCGTCTCAAAGCTGCCAGGGATAGGCAGAAGAGCTACGCTAACAAGAGGCTTAAACCTTTTAAGTTCCAAGTAGGGGACAAAGTCATGCTGAAGGTATCACCCTGGAAAGGTGTGATGCGCTTCGGAAAGAAGGGCAAGTTAAGCCCAAGATACATCAGACCATTCGAGATAGTCGAATGTGTCGGCACTGTAGCTTATAAGCTCAGACTGCCCGAGGAGCTTAGTGGAATTCACGATTTATTCCACATCAGTAACCTTAAGAAATGTCTAGCCGATAAATCGCTAGCATGTCACACAAGGATGTGCAAATTGATGAAAACTTGAGGTTCATTGAGAAACCAATTTCGATCGAGGATGGACAGGTTAAGAAGCTCCGAAGGAAAATGATACCTATAGTAAAGGTTAAATGGGACGCCTATAGAAGTCCCGAGTATACATGGGAGGTTGAGTCCACTATGCGACAAAAGTACCTATCTTTTTGAATAAAATCTCAAGGTCGAGATTTCTTTTAAGGGGGTGAGGATGCAACACCCTGTAAAATCGTGTCTAATTGTATAGTGACACATGTTGTATCTTTATTTTTAGTCTATTAAAGGCTAACAAGGACTAAAAGCATCAACATGCTCGAACTAAGTCTCTGAGTGATCTTCTGATGTTAACATGCATAAAACATAGCCTCTGAGTGACCATTAGTGTCAACATGCTTAAATCATAGCCTCTGAGTGAACATTAGTGTCAACATGCTAAAACTTGGCCTCTGAGTGACCGTTGTGTCAACATGCCCAACATCTGAGTGACATTGGAGTCAACATGCTTATAACGAGCCTCTGGGTGATCGTCTACGAAGTCCTAACTCTCATACGCGCCAATTGTTGGGCGAGAGGGTTCAATTCTGCATATATGTGAAAGTTGGATAATGGAGGGATTAAAAGTGTCAACATTTAATTTATATCTCTGAGTGACTTTTTAACGAACCGAGAGCTCGACAATGTCCGGGCATAATCCCGGTATGCCAAGAATTGGCTACCGAGGGATAAATATGCTAAAAAGGTGTTTTAGAAGGTTAAAAAGGGGTTTAATAAGTTTAGGGGCTAAATGTGTCATGTTTTGAAACTGGCCATGGGGCGCTCCCGGGGCGCGAGAGGCAAGGCCTATGCCTCTCACGGCCCGCCAGAGAACTGTTACTGCAGAAAGTTTTGCTTGGCCACCACACATGTTGCCAAAAACCATTTACTCAAAACTATGGCTTTCCAAACTGCTAAGCCACGTTTTGGGACACTTGTAAGCTCCCTCTTACCCCTAAACACCTGGCATCACCTCCTTTGAGTTCTCCAACTATAAATAGGTGCTTAAGTTCACATTCCAACTTGCACCTTTCTCATTAATTCACTCTTCTCCCTCCTCTGTAAGTTCCTAACTGAAAGTAGCATCCAACATAGTTCTTTTGCACCCTAGGAATCACTGGTAAGTGTTCATTCCTTGTGCATTTTCATTTATAGGCTTTTATAGCCAAAAGTCAAGCGTTTTATGGAAAACGCTTTGACTTTCGGTTAAGACCATTATGGTCCAGCCATTGTTCGAAATGAACATGGCTAAGTGATCGTAATAAGGTAGGTGTTAATCCCTATAAAGGGCACCTCCTGAAGATCACGTTTGCTAGACCAATTGACGGGTCAAAGTTATGATATTAAAAATCATACATGCCATTTTTCGGAAAAATCATAAATTGATCTTATATATGTTATGAAACCTTTTTTGACACTTAAACAAGTTGGTAATAACTATTAGAACATGTAAGAACATGTTCGGCTCGCCAATTTCAGTTCTAGGGTCGATTCGCAACCGAAAGTCGCGAAGTTTGACTTCTGCTTTGACTTTCGATTCTGACCCAATTTAGATTAGTTACCTACTGATCTAAAGTTGCAATATGATCATAATATATTGTAGCATAACCCTATGAGGTTATATTACATGATCATAATCAAAATTCAAGTTTATGCGCAAGTTCCGTAATTATGCCATTTTGACTAAAATGACCTTTTTGCATAAAACAAGGTTTTAAATAATAATGAACTTGAAAATGAGTTTCCTACTGATGTAATATTATAAGTAAGATTATTTGGGATGTCAAACCAAGTTATAAACTGAGTTTTCAAACAGGTCCTTAAACTATGTCGATAAATGACGATTTTAGCCCTTGTGGCTCATAAAATGATTTTAATTAAATCTTTTCAAGGTAAATCTTTTACCTACTGATATGTTATATTAAATAACAAATCTAAGACATTTTAATCTGACCATAATGTCAGTTTTCATTAAACATCGCATAAAACGTCATTTTACGACATAAGCGCCGCTTCGGCGCATAGTATGGTTTTAAACCATATTAATTGACCAAGACTTGTTACCTACAGATTTTAAAACTTTTTAAACATAATTACGGTAGTTACATGTTATAAACTCATAATCCCAAATAATTTATAAACTTTGTGTAAAATGACCAAAATGTCCCTTCGGTGCATAGTTTGGTCATAAAAGATGATTTACACATAAAATTGATATCCTACTGATATTATATCATAAATAAATTATTTTTTTAGAATACTTATGATTTATAAAATATATTCAAGTTCCTTTTATACGGTATATAATTACCGAAATGCCCTTATAAGGCATAATTTCGTTTTAAAACCTTAACGGGCATACAAGTTGATATCCTACTGATATCTTAACTTATTTAAAATATAATGGCATATGGAACTTGTCCATGACCTATCCGGTTACCCATTATCACTTATAAGCGTACGGTTGATTATACGTAACTAGTTTACGGAATTTAACCGAAACGGGTTTAACCTTGTCATTTAAATCTCAAAATCCAGAATGTTTATAGTTTACCCATATTGTACAAGTCAAAGTACTTGTCGGGTTTAAACTACATTCTATCCGATCATCGTTTAATCAAGCGTTACACGTCTTGATCATGTACACTACTCGGTCTAAGTCTATGACTTAAATAAAGACCGTTAGTATTAATTGGTTAGCTTATGCCATAATCCAGACTAGAGCCTTGCCGGTAAATGCTATATGCTATTAAGTACTTTTGTATACGGCCGAGTTATTGAAATTAAAAGAAGACTAGCTCAGGTAAATACTCTCGACTTATTTTCCCTATACGGGCTTGGGATACGGTAAACTATTACCGCTTGGTCAGAAATAGGATCAATCGAATGCCGGATTGTGGCTAGTAAATCCGCGTATTCTGTTTTAATCAGTTTTGTTTGATAACTTAAACATCGGGGTTAAATTACCGTGTCCTGGATATCCTCGGCTCATTAGATTAGTTAATGGCCACGACCTTAGCGCGGGGTGTCAAATGCAAAATTACCCAAGACGTTGGGGATAACTCCTCTGTGAGTTCTAAGTGGTGTGTATTTAATCATGTCTCGGTCTCTGTACTGGGCCCTGTATGTATGGACAAACATGTGAATCTGTTAATAAGATAAAAATTAACTCTCCCAAGTTATAAAAAGATTTGTGCCATGTGCACTTAAATCTAATTTCTAAAATGTTTTCGAAATGAGTCAGTCGGGTGTATTTAACAGCGAAAGCTGACGTATCGTCCAAAGACTAAACTGCAGGTACAATACAAAATAGGCCGGAAGCTGCTCGGTAGTGATTAAGAGGATCTTGCAAATCCTTAGATCTTCCCTAAAGTCTGTTTTATATTCTTTCTTGTACATTTTTATGATCCGTCTATGGATCTTCTATTACGAGCCTGTATATTATTTTATTTCGAACATTTGGTTTGTAATAGTATTTTTACTCCAAGACTTCCACTGTGTCGTGTTTAATTGACAATGATGTTATCAACTGACGTCATGATACTCTCCTCCTGGGCCCACCGGTGTATGGATTTGGATTGGAAATCCGAGGTGTGACAATTGGGTTCATTATTCAAACCAAATTATGATTTACAAAAATGTAGTTTTATTGTAGAGTAAATTGCATTGTTTGATTTTTGTGGTTTGGATCAAATTATGGATGGGGTACTACGGTCATGATTTTACAGAAACTGCTGGACAATAAGCAGGGGCGGCCCTGGTGTTGGGCGAGGAGGATCACCGGTCAGGGCCTAATATTTCGAAGGGCACGTTTTTTTAAAAAAATTTCCTATATGTATATGTAAAAAAAATTAATAGAGTATACATATACAAACATCAGCATAAACCCATTTACATAACTATTCTTATTGTTTAGATTAGTTATTAGCCTATTGACATTAGGTTTAGACATTTAGTGAGCCTAATACCCAATTTTGTTAAGTTCTAAGGGCACGTATTTTTTCGAGCTCAAACAGGTACATATTCTCAGGGCCGGCCCTGACAATCCGATCATCCATGTTACTATCCAAACACAATAATCAGAATATGTTGATGTTCAAAATCATAGAAAAATGTTCCCATGGCTTTGTGCATTGTGCTTCATTCGAATTCTATCCAAGTTTTGACCATCAAAGTCGAACCAAATTGTTACACTTTAATCCTCAGTCAAACTGTGATGGTTTCTAATTCTTAATGGATTAACAGAAGTGGGTTCTTGGCTTCTTGTAATTACATCAAAAAGTTCAACAAAATGCATTTATAATTTTGAAATTGAAATCCATGTGCTTTGTTGCCATTTGCAAGGACACTGTCTCGACTTCAAAAACTCTGTATTCATTTTCATATGTGTTTTTTTAATTAAAAATTTCATAATTTTGAACCAAACATCTAGATTTCTGCCATCCCCTCATTTATCTGAGACAAAACTTTTGTTTAGGTTTGTGGTTATGTAGGATTCCATGCATAGGTATAAACAAGTCAAACTGGGTTACTCGTAGAGCCAGCCCTGAGAATTCGGTTATTACTTAGCACACTATTACCACCCCCCTCACAACTAGGAGCACGGTTTTCCCATGGCTTTATCATTTACTTAATTTTTGTTTATGCCCTTACACTTTACTCCATTGTCATTTAGTGTTTTTTTCATTTAGTGAAATTTCGTTTGGTATTTCGCATGATTTTGTTTTGGTTTGTCCAAATACATGCAACAAATTTGAGCAAAGATGCAATTACTCATTTCATATCACATGAAAGGGGGTATGGAGGATTTCATGTAGGGGTGTCGACAAGCCATGTCATTGGTGGCTCGTTAAAAACTTGAATTAAAAGTAAGCTTGTTTAATAAGCAATCTCGAGTCCCACTTTACTTATCAAGCTCGAGTAGACTTGTGAGCCTAGACGAGCCTATTATTTTATATAATTCTTATTTAATATATCAATATATTATACTACACCATAAAAGGTATAATTATAAATATAATGTGTGGATGGTAAAGTAAAAAACTAAAAAAAGTTATTAAAAAGTTATTATAGTAAAGTGAAAAAAAACTAAAAAATATATATGTAGGTTGACGAGCTACATACATGTAGCTCACAAATGTACGTACATATATGTAGCTCATACGAGGTGTGTATGTGTGTATAGAGGGAGAGTTCACTACGTATTTTTAGTTTCTAATTCTTTCTAAAATTTTGGTAAAGATTAACTTTGTAGTTCTCTCTCTTCTCAATTAACTTAGTAGTTCTCTCTTTTCTCAGTTAACTCTGTAGTTCTCGCATTATCTCTTTCTTATAAATATATACAAAAACACATTTTAAATACACAAATAAATTAATAACTTAGACTCGCACGAGCTTGAAAAATTACTTAGGAGACGTGCTTAAGCTTTGAAAATATAGCTTGAAATGAGCCATGCTCGAGCTTGGTTTGACTTGTTCACACCGGTAATTCTATGACGTACCAAAATGGGACTCTAACACCTCCCTTTTCGGTTAAAATGAGGAAGTTTGCACCAATACGACATCACCAAGCTTCCAAACCTTTTGTAAATGTCGTATCTATGTGAATTGTGTTGTAGGTATTGACAATGAGTGAAGATCAAACTGACGTCACCAAGACTCATGCTGGAGCCCTTAATGCCCCTAGGGGTTATGTGGTCATGGGCGCCACACCTTTACGCACAACCTTATGTAAATACATAAATGAGTAAAATGCTTGGATAGTCCTTGTGGTTTAACCAAATTTCACTTTTAGTCCTCAAATTTTTGAAATTACACTCTTGCTCCTTGTGATTTGCTCGATTATTACTCGGATAGTCCCTAACTGGATGAAGGTTAGTTAGCCTAGTTAAGTCCATGTGAAATGACAAAACTACCCTTAACATTAAAAATAGAATAACCAAATAGTTAAAAATAGAATTGGTATTTATGAATTTAAGTGGCCACCTTCCACTTCATCTACCCCCTGTAAACCACTCACCACCATTTCCACCATAACATCACCACCATCATCTACCCACCCACCATAACATCACCACCATCTTCCCTGAGAATACATAAAGCCACGCACCCTTGCTCAACTTCACGACAGAAAATCAACGCCAGAAGTCACTGCAGATAACCCGATTACCGGATCTCGTTATCGCGAGTTTCTCCTTCGTCTTCTGTTGTTTCTCTGACTAGATCTACTAACACCGCTGGCTCCGGTCAGCAACAGGACGTCGTCAGTGTTATCGCTGTCGCAGACGGCGAGTCTCCGTGTTTCTCGCCGAGATTTTACGGTCCACGGTGTCCCGGATGAAGCTAAAGACTGTTAGATTGTTTTATTCTGAACCGTCAGATGGCTCTAGTTCTGGTTCTGGATCTGCTATGGATTCTTTTAGTAATGAGTTTTTTGGTGGCTTAGTGATGATTAAGTTTTATCATCTATATCATTGTGAAAAAGCAATATAGAAGCTTCATAATTGCTGGATAGTTTTGTTTGTTTGTAATCATCGTTTGGATGTTCATTTATGTGGCCATTCATATGCACACTGATTCTTGATTTTAGGGCCTTATTGTTGATACCTTTTTAGACTTCCGATTTGATTTTTTTTTGGGTGTTTCCTATGGAAGGGGATAATGAAATTAGGGTAGATGGTGGTGATGTTATGTAATTGATGGTGGTGAAAGGTGAAGATGATGATGGGTTGAGAAGATGAAGTTTGTGGTGGGCCCTACTAAAATTTACAAATATCAATTATATTTCTTTTAACTATTTTGTTATTCTATTTTTTTAAGTTGAGGGTACTTTTATCATTTGATATGGACTTAACTGGGCTAACGAACCTTTATCCGATCTAAGAACTATCCGTGTAACAATTAAGTAAACCACAAGAATAAGAGTGTAATTTCAAAAAGTTGAGAACTAAAGATAAAATTTAGTTATATCACAGAAATTATCCCGACATTTTACTCTACATAAATAAATAATAAATAATGATTGAATAGTCTGAGCAGAGATTGTAAAAGTATTCAATAGAATAAATTAGTTTGACACGTAAAATTCTCTATATATATATTAATTTACAACATTAAAGCGAATAGTAACTTTTTAACTTTTGCGATTTTGTCTTTTATGGTTTTTCTTTCTTTCTTTTTTTTTTTCATAGTTAACTTTAGGGTTTTTTAATTATTAATAATACTTCGTTTTTTTTTATAATTTTGTCACAAAAGTTATATGCGCTTAGTTTTCTATCAGTTTTTGTCTTACGTTTTTCTCGGATTTTATTTCGTTTTTAGATTGTTACTTAGCACGGTGTTTGATGGTCACATTTGATCTCTCAGGTCCTCGCAACACTAAAAGCACGGTTTTACGCCTCCGACACTCCACGCGGGTCTTAATACTAGTTTTGAAATGAATTGCTAAATGAAATGAGGGCTTTTAACTTGATTGTTTGCCTCCGACATCATTTGTTTAACCTGGCCCTACACAGAAGGGAACATTGTGGATATATGAATAATTACATACCACTTGCCTGAAGGACGTGTAAATAATTAGATATCCATTCAGCCAACCCACGGAGAATATCAAAGAAGATCTGACGCAGCTTGTGTTGTATATATCCATCCAGTTAACCAAAAGTCAAGTGGGGGTTGCCTTGGCCGGCTACTTGGATCCCTAGGGTCCGAACCATGACCCCTTTTTTGTCCCCATCATCCACATGTGGTCCTTCATTCACGTTTAAACTATTAAACCATGATCACATTTGTGTGATCCTGGTTGCCCTCCATCTCAACATCCTCTAAATGACTTAACATTTTCAAATCCAATACAACTAGTTTGTCACGTTTAAACCACGGCAACATTACATGATGCCGATTGCACTCCATCTCAACATCTATCACCTAACCAAGTTTGTTACACCCACGTGACATATATCTCATTCCATACGCTACAAGTCGTTATACTACCAAAGAATACGCATCTCAATTAATCAACATATTGGTACTTACCTTTCTTTTTTGCATACATGATAATTTCATGTATGACAAGTTCAAACAATAAAGAATGTTCTATTACAGTTTTACACTTTTACAATTTTACCTATACTTAAATGGATCCAATTACATTATATGCCTCAACAAGAAACAGTCTTGCAGGGAGTAACACAATAACAAGCAAACTCATATGATCAGAAGCAACCAGCCTTGTGAACCTTTTTAAAGACTCGCTTCCTGTCTGTAACACTCTTGTGAATTTGACCCGACTTTGACTTTGACCTTGACCTGACCTCATACCAACCCCGCCATTGCCGCTTCGTGCAACCAGTGGCCACCAAGCCCGTCGCCGGAGTTCCCGTCGGGCTTTTCTTGCACGGTTCAGCTCTTGACGGATCACGTTTTGAACTGACACCATGTACGATGCCATGTCATGGTCACGCTGGATTGTACCACCTGAACCGTATGCGGACCGGTCAGTTAAGATCTCTAACGGGTGTGGTGTGTTCAAGAACACAGACTGTGCGGCCCGTGTTTGCTTATCTGCTTCGATCATATTCGATACTGATGAGGTCAAAACGTATAGACCGCTACCCGATGGAAGCAGATCATGGCTCGGTGAAAATTTTGCATCGGGCTGTAGAATCAAGAACTCTCCCATTGGAGCATACAACAAATTCTGTCACAAAATAAAACATACGTTAACTATTTCTGTCATAAAAAGGTGAAAAACGCATGCAACAAGAACAAATGAGCATTTTTCTACCTGGTTATCGAGGCAGGGGTGATTTCGGAAATTCCCATTCACCGCTTTAAGAAGCTCAGCTACACGACTCGGATATTTACAAGAAAAGGCTCGGGGAACAATGTCGCGGTGCATTGTGATTGCTTGAAGATGACTTTTCGGTAACCCGAGTTTATGAAGCAAACGATCGCCACCGCACATAACGGAGGGTGCACCGAATGTTATAACAGGAAGTAATGAAGAACGAGGAACTTGTCCTCTTATTAGCAACATGAGATTTAGAAGTAACGATAAGCTTCCACCAAGTGAATGACCGGTGAACCGAAGTTTCGCTCGATCACCGTGATGTTGAATATGTGCAAGGATCTCAGGCAGCATTTGGTCGTACATACCCTTTGCAGCCTCGTAAATACCCCTATGCACAATTACATCCATTCCCTGAACATTGTAGTTGCTTTATCAACAACATATATATTAAACGAGATACGGTTTATTGTTTATAACGCACGTGTTAACGAAAGTGTTACCTCAAACTGAACAGGCTCGAAAAGAAGATTAGCTTGCCATGATGCAAGTGATTCGGACCCCTGAATGACAAAGTATCTAGTACTTTCATCATCATCACATACGAACCATTCGCAAGGTGATGAATGCATCGAGTTTAAATCATCTGCCACGGCTTGTTTGACTTCTTCTTTAGCAGCAACTATAGCGGTCATCGAGTCAGTGGTTGCCATTAACGAAGCAACCTCTGCTTCTGTCATATTAACTTCACCGCTATTGTTCTCGGAAGACTTGAAAGGAACAATGCTCTTTGTTTGCGAATGCAGAAACGAAGCAGCGGAGACTGCAATATGATAAGCTGTGGATGCACTTATCATATTGCTTCCTCCCTTATCCTCATTGTTTTCACAAGTCTGTGTGGTTTCTTGTTCTATCTCTGAAACTATATCTTTCTCATCTTTCAATGAATCGTCTTCTTTCCTTTTCGATTCGTCTTCCTGTTCTTGTTCTTTCTCCTTTTCTGCTTTTGCAGCTAGCTGCGCTTTCTTTTCTAGCGATGACGTAACAAAACGGAGTCTGTAATGCTTCAAAAGATTCCCCGGCTGCACGAATGCGATAAAACAAATTTTAAGATTTCATTCTGATATAATTTATAATTAATTAACTAGCTTCAAATCAGGTCTTTTTAACATCTAATATATGAACTAGATATCAACAAAGAACACAATTCAACCACTATAACCATTCACTCAACATTTCTAAATGCATCATATCATAATTAACTAAAAAACCCCTTTGAGGCATTTCATCAAACACCTTATCTACAACATAAAACAATATAAAGATCTGAAACATTGGGTACCTTTATTTGAGGTATGGAGTAAGCTAACGTCCCCAAATAAGACATTTGAGAATACACCCTTGCTTCAGCTAAAGAAACCCTTCTTAACAATTTCGAAAACGAGCTTTTATCGAACTCAATTCGAACATCATCATCATCATCAACCCTACACGCATCACACTCTTGTTCAACCTCATCTTCATAATTCACTTCACTCTCCATACAATTTCTAACTTCTTCAATCGTTTCTTCTTTTCTGTCAACCGAAACGGCGTCGTCTACAGCCAACGCATCGTGACGGTTTCTGTTACCGACGAAGAAAGAAGTAAACGGGAGTTTTAACGAGAACCCCAGGGGCCGGACACTGTGGGTTTGTCCGATGAGATTGCGGTGGCGGTCGGCGGCGTACGGCTGACGACGGTGGTGAATTGAGATGGGGTTTTGCGAATCTCGCCGCCGGTGATCGGAGTTGTTATTCCGATGAACCCGGTTTTTAAGAAGATACCATCCATTAATGTTTGGTTTTAACGATTTTTTTTTATGAATTATGAAAGGAATAAGTGTAATGAAGATACTGTGGAAACAATAATATGATAGAAATGATTTTAGGTGGTATCGTATAAGGCACGGATTGTGTTTGATTATGAGTTATGATTTTCTTTTTTGTGAGTTTTGAAGGTAAATGAAGAAAAGAATAGTGATGTGTACACGTTGTTTCCATGAAGCATGCCATATCAAACAATTTTTCTCTCTCTCTCAATCAATCTTTGCTTTTTTCTTGATATTTATTTGTTTTTTCTTTAACATGTTTATATATATATATATATTTTTTTTCTTTTCTCCTTTTTCCGAATTATAATACGGCATAATTCAAAAATAGTTAGTCGTTTCGTAGTACGGCTCCATATGACGCCCCTCTCTCTTACATATATATATACATACATGTATATATATATAACCTTATTTCTATATAATCTCTCAGTACATACATGTTATATAACCCCTTACATTTATATTTTTTATCATTTATTATATAACACCTCACAAAGAGGGTTATGTTATGTTACTACTATACATAGCCTTAACTCATCTGCTCGCTAGAGATATTTTTAAGTCTACGTAAGTGTGTGTCACATTAGTCAAGATCTTCAATCATCTAGTGAGAAAACATATTTACTAAGATCTCTATATTAGAGACAACCATGATATGATATGATATGATGGTAAGATGACTTTCTTTTACTACTATACATAGCCTTAACTCATCTGCTCGCTAGAGATATTTTTAAGTCTACGTAAGTGTGTGTCACATTAGTCAAGATCTTCAATCATCTAGTGAGAAAACATATTTACTAAGATCTCTATATTAGAGACAACCATGATATGATATGATATGATGGTAAGATGACTTTCTTTTATCTTTAACATTTAAAGGATTCAAATAATGCAAGATACATGATTTAGGAGTACATAGATGACAACTAAAAATTTGCCGTTAACGAAAATTAACTACAAGCTCTTTGATACAATTTAAAATTTTAATTAAAATTTAGGTGAAAATTGACAAACATTAATTTTATGAAAATAATCACTTGAACAATTTAGATAAGTTGATCATATTTTAATCCAAAATGGTCACGTATATAATGTGATGAATTGCTACCTCAAGATCATTCAACTAACCACGAAATTTGAAGACACTTACCAAACATACCTTGAATTGTTTTTTTAATTTTGAATAACAATTTTAACACCTAAATATTATATATCCTTGTACTCGTAAAGATTTGAACCCATACTACTATTTTGTGGAGGCAAATATCATACAATTAGACCACTAGATAATGAATATGCGTGAAGTATTAATCTATAATAACGCATACCAACAATTACAACACAATAATACATTTTATTATCATCAATATCATCACTGGTGAATGTGAATGTGTGCAGAAGAGTAATGTGGGATTTAAAAGGATAATGGATATAAATATGAAGTGGTTATAAAAACTTCAGTGTAGAAAATGAAACTTTAAGGATTTAAGTACACAAAAACACCATCTTAAATTATAACCTTGGATTAAACATCTTTGATTAAATAATTCTGGAATAATGAATTTTAATAATTTCAACTATTAGCCATTGGTCGGCAATGTTCCTAGCTTAAAAAATAACCAGTGGCGATCTCACATTTTCACATATTGTAAACTAATGAAACTTTACTAACAAAAAAGGAAAATGGGACGAGAAGAAATTAAGATTCTGTTAGTAAATATTCATTGGTCTAAAATATATGACAATGATAGACCACCACTGATTATTTTTTAAATTAAGACCGTTACCGACTAACGGCTAATAGTTGAGATTATTTAAATCCATAATTCCAATAATATTGGACTCGTTAGGATAAACGTCTACATAGCATTCTCCTCAACTAGTGACTACATAAAACTTGGGTAAAAACAAAGATTTTTTTGTTTGGTGTAAACACATTAGATAAACCTTGTGTTATTACCAGCTACTTTGGACCAAATAAGTTCGGGATTTAACCATACAAAAATCAATTACTTTTAAAAAAAATGGAAGTTAATGAGGTTTTCCAAATATTGCTGTTTATTATCGTGTATAATTTGTGATTTGGTGTTCGTATTTTCGTGGTACTACGGTGTAAAAGACCAACGGAAAATACTTAAAAATTACCCTATCTAAAATATCTTACTTAACTAAAGGAGTAAATTACGATTTTAGCTCATGTTGTTGTTTCATTTAAACCTTATCAGCCCTATAAAGAATCTTTTGACATCTAAGCTCTCAACATCATGTATTCTAACCCTTTTGGCATTCATCACTAACCCTATCCATTTACTTGGTTAAAAACTGGTCATGTGACCATGAGGGGCATTTATGTCAATGGACGAGGTTAGTGATAAGGGTCAAAAAGATTAGAAAACATGACGTTAGGGTCTTAAATGTCAAAATATTATTTTTTTGGGCTGATAGGGTTAAAATGAAACAACCACATGGGCTAAAATCGTAACTTATCTAATTAAATAATAATATCTTATGCTATAGGATGTGGTGATGACCACCATGACAATCCACGTCAATGCCATGTCATCTCACTTTCCTCCACCACCCAAATCTATCATCCTATACGGTATGGTCATGACCCAAAACAAAATCCTTATTTAAAAAATACATATTTTTTGTGTAAAATATATCCATTGCCGACCATGGTGGTTCCCTAGGAAGGACAGTGTATCACATCATCCACCATCTTAGGTGATAACCCCATGACCGATTTCATGCCCCCCATACCTTTTAACCTTACAATAACAAACAGTATTTAATTATTGTTTCTTTCTAGTTTTTTTTTCACAAGGAAGGTTATTACAACTTTGAATAATATGATTTTCTATTGTCCGGTTTAGTTGGTTTGAAAATAATCCTCGATCGAATCACTACTAAGGATTATAAAAACAATCAACTAAGTTGATTGATTCGATGTGAACGGCTTCACGAGTGCTGACGGCTTATAACAAGATATCAAGACATAAAAGGGGGCAAGAAAATGTTGTCTTGACTCTTGAAGGCTCGTAGCTAAGAGCGTAAAGATAATTAGATAAGAATACAATGCAATTTAACAAAATTCGAAGTGTAGACTAAACGAGTTGGGATATGATAAATAAAAGGATGCCTTTGAAAATTAGGCTGACTCAGCAAATGGTAGGTATGTTGTCGAGTATCGAGACCGTTGATAACTTGAAATCTTTTTAGCTCTATACGAGAAGAAAGCGCGTGTGAAAATAATATACGGTTGTACTTAAATTCCACGTCATCGGTGTATAGGTGAACCACGATGGGATGACGTGTCCAGAAGATTGTGTTATTTCCGAGTATCCACTTTTGTTTCTACCAACTTTCTTGGACTCTTTTTACTATTATATTTTTATTTCTTTTTTACTTTATTTTGAAAAGAGTATTTGCAAATTGCAGCTGTCAAGATGTCTCACCTCACATTTTCAACTTCTATCAACATAATTCATAATGTTTAAATCAAACTCGTGTACTCGAACGTGACCCAGCGTTATCACCATCATCACGTCCCATAGCGTCAGTACAATTCCCGGGTTTGAAATTTTGATGCCCGTCATGGCCATAACGCCCCCTAGCGTCAGGTACAATTCCTGGGTTTGAAATTTGATGCCCGCCATGGCCATAACGGTTGGAAAAGTGTTTAGGAACGAGAATGTTACCGTTGAACGGTAATGTTATTCATTTTATTATTTTTTAACATTTTAAAACTTTATATAAACCTCTCATCTTTATTGTTTTATACCACTTTCTCTGTCATCATTCTCTTCACTCCATCTTTTATAAAAACTCAAGATTTTACTCTAGAAAATATGTATCCCCACAACTCGGGTTTCGTTCCCCTCGATCAAGCGGGACCCGAACCAAACGAACGCTCCTAACCAACCTATTGCTCTGGTTCCCACCCGAACAACCGCTTATGGAACCAGGTTTGTCAAGTATAATCACAACAAACCGGTTTCATGAATCTCTTGAACCAACCCCTCACAGAGACCCAAATCAATACGGTTGGAATCCGAACTTCAACATGGGAGGTTACGACTCATCACAAGGTTTTGGCTCGTAACAAAGCAAGCTCAATTTCGTCCCGTAGATACAAACGGAGACACAAACAGAAGAGGAGCCGGAGACACAAACGGTGGCATCACCAAACCAAATGTAATGCCACGTATTCTTGTACTTTCCTTATTTAGAAAGTATTGTTATAGTTCTATTTTTGGAAACTTGTATCGTAATCGTATCTTTCATTTTCAACTTCGTACTCTGAGATTATGATCATAATGGGAACTTATTTGATACTTACACATGTTACATACTTAAACTATATGTTACAATATTGAATACGTGATTATATGCAAGAGATTCTTACCTAGAATAATCAAATACTCAGTTTATGTGCGATTATACTTATGCATCATTCATGTATGCTTAAAGTACTTAAAACCAGCTAAAACACGCGAAAACAGACCGAACAAGCCACTTCGCACGAAGTGAGGTCACTTCGCACAAAATGAATACCACTTCGTACGAAGTGATGCCAGCTCGTACGAAATGACCTGTTTCCTTATAAATACTTGTCCTCTTCCCCACTTTAATCTTCCTGAATCTCCTTACTTTCACACCCAGACTCACGGATTCTAAGCAGAGTTATTCCAGATTGTTCTAAGTGAGTTTAACTCACTAACATCTTGTGATTTTACAACTCCTCTTATATTTTTACTTTCTTTTCTTTTGTACCAAGTGTGTGAGTTAAACCAAGTCCTGATAAACTTTCGTTTCAGCTGATATGAGCACGTTAGAAGCTTGAGCTGTCCGATTTAAGTTCCACCACCACATGTACATGTTTTTGTACTTTACTTTCTGTACATTCATGACAAACCGGATTTACCAACTACGTTGATAAATATAGTGCTTTTGTGAATCATATAACGTGGAATACGTGCCCCCATGCTTGACAACTGTGACGTAATTGTTAAAACTTAGACTAAAATTTTGCACTAAACTTACTTTCCATCTCAATCACGTTCCTAATATTAACTAAGTCATGGTTACTATTAGGAGTTGAGACTGTTCTGCCTCGTTGTCAAAATATCCGTTCACAGGATTCAGTGTTAAAATGGGTACAAGACGGGCACAAAAAAAATCACAGAACTGTCACTTCGCAGGAAGTGGTTAGTCCACTTCGCACGAAGTGGCATTTTTCCCATTTTCTTTTCCGTACTTTCTGCTTCAGAATCTGGATCTATCGTCTGACTCAGTATACTCACGCCACATGTTTAGCCCATGTAGGGTAACTTTGGGTTGCATCACTTCGACTCTCTACGCACGGAATACTAGGAAGCTTGCAAAATTGTGAGTATACTCGACTCCCCTCTTGAACTTTTACACTTTGGGGCGCAACATCTATGCCTTATCAAACTCACTAAATCACTACACTTTATGCTAATCACAAAAAAAACCGTTCTTACATACATGCTTAATACGAATACTTGCTACATTTTCATGCTAGAATCGGATGCCTTATGCTACGTCATTAACTGTGTACAAGCCTCCTTAACATATATAGCGCTATAGGATTAACGCACTGCTCGTATTCGTGAGGTCATGTTAAGTAAACAAAACGGTCTACTCATTGCTATGAATAGATTACGCTAGCGGTAAACTTTGGGTTGACATGTGTAACGCATTAGTACTATTGTATAATAGCTTACGTAAACGTTTATGCCATATGGAACGCTAATCTTTTATTATGTATAGTAAACAAACTTGTATGCTCGCCAATGCTTTTGTGTTGAACTATACTTTAATATTGACGATGATGTTATGGATGCATGAAATCTAGTAGGGAGACTTAGAAACTCACCTTTAAATTAGACTTATGTTGTACTTGTATCTTTGATTCCAATGTTGTATTTCAAATTTTCCTGTTGTATTTCGTTCCTAATCAATGTACTTGAAATCTTAGTAATGAAATGAAATTTGAGTTATTTAAATGTTTTTCACATTACTAGTGTTATGAAGTCTCGAACAATCTATTTATGTCCGCCCCGATGATTCCACTATCGGTTGGGGTGTGACACCAAACCAAACGAAACAAACGAGTGTCACATAAAAATAAAGAAACAACCAAGACTTGGGCAAAAAATCATGCACATATGGGATGATGAAGAAGAGTACGCGTTAGCCCAAGTTTAGGTCGACGTTCTTAGCCGAAGAATATTTACAGTAGAATATTATTTTAGGAATAGATTATGATCTCTTATTTATTGTGCATATTTTTGTATATCGTTTCCTTATTAACTGATTGTATACTCCCTATATAAAGGGTATTGTAAATCAATAAAGATCATCAAGAATTCTAAACCATAAACGCTTTTATGGTATCAGAGCTTCGGTTCTGAGATACACCATCTTCTCCTTTTTTTCCCTCTATTTTTTTCGCACAACCGGTCACCATGACCAAACCGGACGAACAGTCCTCCGACCAGAAATCCTCGATGACCTTACACCTGGCGTATTCGGTCACCAATATCCAATCCAAAATCCGCACGCTTGATGGCACCTCTGTAACATACTCATCCTGGGTCAAACTCTTTAAGTTTCATGCAGTTGCCTATCGTGTTCTTAATCACATCGATGGCACCACCAACCCACCCAAATCTACAGACCCGACCTATTCAGCCTGGAAAGAAGTGGACACTTTGGTGTCCCAGTGGATTTACAGCACTGTCAGTGATGATTGGCTTGGACGTATTCTCAACACCGAAGCCTCTGCCCGCACGACTTGGTTGAGGCTCGAGAAATTTTTTTAAGCGATAAGAGAGCCAAGGTTGCAGCTTTGGAAACCCGGTTCGTGAACTTGACTCTTTCCGCCTGCAGCTCAGTTGATGATTATTGCAAACAATTGAAGGAACTTGCTGATCAATTATCAGATGTCGATCAACCGGTGACAGAATCGCGTCTGGTTCTGCAGCTTGTTCGTGGTCTGTCACAAGAGTTCGTATACTACTGCTTCACTCATTAATTCCCAACAAGCCGATTGGGATCTTGCACGAATAATGTTACAAGATGAAGTTATCAGGAAACAGGCTCGACAACAGGCCTCTCCATCTTCTGTCCTCATTGCCCAAACAACCACTAATCAACCACCGGACCAGCAGCGGCAATCCCAACAAGCACTGTCGAACCATCAACAGCAACCGCCGCCGACCAACAATCCCATTCAGTACAGCACCAGGGGCCGCCGACGAGGACGCAACAGCAACTACAGGGGCCGTGGCAACAACCGGGGACGCTGATACCGTGGCAACCCTAAAGGGTCCTCGTGGCAATTCCAGAACCAATCCGGTCCCCCGACTTACCCACTGTGGGCTTGGTGGAACACGCCACCTTGTCCTTATCTGACCCAATCCACTTGGCGGCCCAATCAACAACAAAACCCGGCCGCCCACTACACTGGTTTTTCAGGTCCAACACAACAGTTCACGGCACCACCAGGTTATGACGCATTGAGCCCGTCCGACTTAAGTGCTACTTTTAACACTATGCGGCTTTCATACACTGACCCTACTAAGTTCATGGACACCGGTGCGGAGCGTCATGTGACAGAAAACCAAGGTATGATTTGTATCCCTGACTCTTTTCCTGTTAACACTAAACTTTTAGTCGGCAACGGGCAATGTTTACCAATTGAGGGCTCGGGCACATGATTCCTACCAATACACAACCGAACCTATATCCTACCCAACATGCTTTACAATCCCCACATAATTAAAACCTATTGTCTGTTCGACGTTTTACACGGGATAACAATGTTTCCGTTGAATTTGACCCGTTTGGTTTTTCCGTGAAGGATCTCACAACTGGACGGCTCCTTTCCCGCCACAATAGCACGGGCGACCTTACCCGGTTACTCCACCCACCCTTCCGCCTCAAGCTTGTTTCCTTGCTTCTAACGCGTTACCATGGCATGATCGTCTCGGACACCCTGGCAGTCACGTTTTAGATGTTTTAACTAGAAAGTTTGGTTTTCCTTGTCATTCCAATAAACAATCATTTTGTAATTCATGCCATTTATCTAATAGCAAACGTTTACCGTTTTATGATTCCAATTCTTTTACATTCTCTCCTTTTGATATTATACATTGTGATTTATGGACCTCACCCATACCAAGTCAAACCGGGTACAAATACTACATGGTCCTAATTGATAACTTTTCAAACTTTGTTTGGGTATATCCTTTGAAATACAAATCTGAAACCTTCACAACTTTCACCAAATTTCACCGCCTAATTGAAACACAATTTAATCGCAACATCAAAACATTCCAATGTGATTTAGGGGGTGAATTTGACAATCATGCTTTTGAAACATTTGCCCACCAACATGGACTTTATTCCGTTTCTCCTGTCCCCAAACATCCTCCCAAAACGGTCGCGCAGAGCGTATGATCCGTCGCCTTAATGACATCATCCGCTCATTACTCATACATGCGCATATACCATCTATTTTTTGGGTTGAGGCCCTCCACACCGCCACATATCTTCACAACATCTTACCCACAAAACGCCTCAATTTCTTCACTCCCACCTTCGCTCTATATCTCCGTCACCCTACCTATGACCATTTACGTGTCTTCGGATGCACTTGTTATCCCAACACATCCGCCAAGCAACCCCACCGCCTTCACCCAAGAGCCATTTGATGCATCTTCCTCGATTACCCACCTGATTTCCGAGGATATCATTGCTTTGACCCCACTACGGGTAAGGTACACATCTCCCGTCATGTAACTTTTGACGAACATACTTTTCCGTATACTATACCTACCCCACCCGCCACATATTTTTTTTAGACGACCCCATACCCTTGGGATTTAACTTCCCACCGCTTCTACCCACACCATCACCTACCCCATTACATCTTCACACCACCTCCCCATTCCATATTACATATTCTCGTCGTCCAAAACCAACGCCACACAACCCTAACCAAACCACGAGTCCAACACCCTCTAATAACCAACCCCCTCCTGTAGCCAATCGATCACCTAATACTACTCAACAGCCTACAGCCCCCCTCCCACTTTCCAGCAAACCACCGCCCCACAAACCTCTTGACCCACAAACTCCACAAATATTCACCCCATGACCACCCGGTCTAAATCTCACCATACTCTGTATACTACCTCCATTAGCCCAGTTCCCACCTCATATGCTAGGGCCTTTGCCGACCCTCATTGGTTACATGCCATGCAGGCAGAGTTTAGTGCTTTGCAGGAAAACGACACATGGGAATTGTAAGATTTTTATCTTTTTTATTTATATATATATAATTTGTTTGTTAAACACTGTACTTATTTTTTTGTATAATTTTTTTTATCAAATAAACAAAATAAAGTTGTGTTTTGGAAACGAATCCGAGCAATCTTTTTTTTTATCTCGTTGGTAGGGGGGACAATTACCGGCAACCGATTCAATATCAGGTAATGATCAATATCAACAACAAATGCACATGATTTCAATCGATTTATCAACATCAAAAAAGTGGTTGGTAAAGCAGGGAGAGCGACAAGTATATAGTGCAGTTGGCTTTAATAGAATATCAAGCTGCACGAGTGAATTTCCCATACATGAGGGTTCTCTAAATGCGCGTCCCTACAATGGTAAAACTTCTTCCGCTAGGTCGTGAAATAGAAGACCGACAAAGAAGTTAAAAATCTCTGAGTCGGTTGAACTGAAATGCCAACGTCCGATGCTTGAAACATCGACTTAAACGATGTTAATGGGTTATTTCCAAGGGAGGACATGGCAGGGGCGTAAAACCGAACAACCAATGTTTGGGGGGTTCGAGGGGCGTAATACGGTGCTAACTGAACGATATTAAAATACGTAAACTAAATAATAACTTCACTGTTATTATTTTCAATAAATCTATTCAATAAAGTATGATTAGATCAACAACTTACATTAGTTATCGCACAACGAGTCAACGACTTATATCAGTTATCGTTGTCTTTCTTTTATATGTACATATAGACATAGGGCATGTTTGGCTAAGCTTATTTAACTCAAAAATGATTTTTTAAAAGAACTTATTAACTTATGACTTTTTAAAAAGTAGTTTTTAAAAAAATGTTTAGATTAGCTTATATGATGGTAAAAACTAATAAACAAAAAAATTTTGAAAAGTCAGGATATCTTAGTTTTTTAAAATGATTTTTCCACCTTAACAAAAACTTATTTTGAAAAATGTTTTTTCTTTATTTGCCTATAAAGCTACACATATATACTGTAAACATACACTAAACGAGAATTTGAAAAAATAAAATTAAAAAATCTAATAGTGACGAAGAGGTAACCTCTAATTGAGCTGACCCAACATGTTTGGGTCCAACATATATGAATCCATAAGGGCTATAGCCCACCTATCTCCACCATATAAGAAGTTCCAATTCCTATTGGAGACATCTTTTCATAATTTTCAATCATCAAGAGACTTGCTCTACACCTTCTTCTCAATTTACTCTCACTTTATCCATATCATGAATACTCGACTCACTTGAGCGTCACACAGTGATTCTGATTCCTTCTAATGGGTTCTCGCTGAAGTGTGTAGGTCCAAATCGGATTGGAGAAGACGAAGTGTGCTCGGTCCATCCCCTAAGTTGTTGCAATGATCCAGATAACCGCTTGGTGGATTTTTGCATGGACATCTTCAAGTAGCCCAAGAACTAACATGTTTATCTAAAAAAGATTTCTTAATGAAAAGAAAAGTTCGCTTCACCTTAGTTATTGCGATAACCTCTCTATTATTTCTCCCTTTTGGTACATAAAACACATATATGTGTAACAGACGAGTCGTATTCATGTTTGATACTTGTATTAATTGTGTCGTCTCTGACCTTCTAAACACGATAATGCCTGTTTTACCAGCCATAGTTAAAAATATTGTAAATGGTTTGAAAGGTCGAAACTTGAAATGTATGTGACATATTATACTATACATGGTTTGTTTTTACCATTTCATCACACCTCTCTCTCCTGTGTACCAAATGCCATCTTATAATCAATTACATATTTATATTTTTCATCAAAGTGGCTCTTACTATCGTTCACCCTAAATGGACTTACTAAATGACTATTTACATATTTATTCTTCCGAATACCATCACTTAAATATTTCTCCAATGCTAATACATACCATCATATGCATATTTCCTCCACTTACATATTAATACCTTGTGCTTCACATACAAAAATCGAGGCGAACAAGGCTTTTCGTACGTGAAGCATAAGGTATTAGTATGATATTTAAATTCAAATATTATAAATTAACAACTTATTTGTGCATATACGTGTTGTACCAATGTTTAGGGAGTTTTTTTTTTAAATTGATTTTTTTTTACTTTTAGTCCAAAACTATTTGATAAATTACTTTTAACCCAAAACAATTTGAATTTTTACTTTTAATCCAAAACTTTTCACCTTTTACAATTTAACGTCACAATTTTTTTACTTTCAACTTTAGTCTTTTATACTTTTCATCTTTCGCAAATTTTCCATTTTACACTTCGTTCTAAATTTCACGAGTTAACACGCGCACATCGTGGCGGCAAATGCCTCGGTGTGGCCACAACAAACCGTGCATTTGCTTCTTTTTGTCCACAAGCAGATCATAAATTTCCGGCACATGCCTTTAGTTACCAGTTGCGAAACCATGTTAGTAAAATTATAAACTATTGGATGAAGCTTGTGCTTACTTTGACAAACATATGCTATTAACAAACGAATCATCATTGTAACAGTAAAACTGGCTGGACCATCCTTGACTTCAAAACACAAATATCTTAACCTGAATGTGACAACTAACAAATTGTAAAACAACACACAAATTAGGGTTCTAGTGGAGACCTGTAATTCTGTTACATTTTTATACAGTTACAATTCATACGAATTCAAAGAAACCTGAGGCGCCCAGATGCGTCAACAAGTTGCTGCATTTTCTGAGCAGCAGAGATCAAAGTAGCATCCTCCTTACAGAAAGCAAATCTGATGTATCGATTATCGTAATCATGTTTCATATGGAAAAAGCCACATCCAGGAACAGCAACAACTCCAGCTTCTTTTATTAATTCCTCCACAAATTCAACCTAAACAATCCACCATTATCATCAGCTCCTGCTTTTAAACCTATTAATTAACATCAAAAATATTCCTAGAACACGTACGTCCGTAAGTTTGCAAGTATCCGGAATCGCTGCAAATATGAAAAACGAACCCAAAGGTTTAAACTCCACCTGGAAACCCACCTGGCAAAGCAACTTGAAGACGAAATCTCTTTTTGATTCATACTCCTGAGTACCAACACGCAATTGTAAGGAAAAAAGCCATATAAGTAGAACCCACGAGATGATTACATAAAGAGTAAAGTATACGTATGGTCCCTGTGGTTTACCAAAATTTGGATTTTGTCCCTACTCCCTAGCTTTCCAAAAGTACATAGATGGTCCCAATGGTTTGCACTTTGTAATGCATTTAGTCCCCAGACAACAAATCTAAAGGTTTTAGCATGTCCAAGTTAGGGACTAAATGCGTCAGAAAATACAAACCACAGGGACCATCTGTGTACTTTTGGAAAAAGCTGGAGACTAAATGTGTTACAGCGTGCAAACCACAAGGACCATCTTTGTACTTTTGGAAAACTAGGGACCAAATCCAAAATTTTGGTAAACCACAAAGACCATGTGTGTACTTTACTCTTATATAAATGATGTGATAAGACTCCGCTGTATCAGTGGGTCGACTCATCTGGGTCAAACAGGTCTCAGTTCAGTCTCATTGACCCAGTCAATCAGGAGCAAAAGTTTAGGCCATGGGTGGGTCATGATTTGCCACAAAGGACCATTATTCATGCGCTACACCGCCCCCCTCATTAAATCAGGGTGGTTTGCATGGATTAAACCATGGCAACCACGGCCCTCCCATTTGATAATTTTAAGACAAAAACTAATTAAAGAAATAAAGTGGATAGTGGTTTGGGTCCTGACCACACCCTTAGGGTAGTGGTTTTGGATGGTGGATGATATGGCGCCTATGTGGAGGGTCATGATCACACCCTATAGCCTTAGTGGGAGGCTGAAGGTTAGGGCAGTCAAAGTCAAGAGGTAAGTCAGGGGCTGAAATTTAGGAATAGCAACTCTTCTATTTTATATTAAGTATTACATTTCCTATTCTAATTTTCATGTCTTGTTTACTCTGATTATTAGTGTTCTTGTATCGGAGACCAGCCCTCTCGGATCGGGCCAACTATCTTATTATTTCAATAAACCAGCCCTTTCGTTTCTAGTATCTCATGATGACATAAGGTATTTGTTCTTTTTATGAAATCCTTACTGTTCTCAAAGATCTGTAGTATTCTGGTGGACTCCTTAACGCGGTCAACGCAGCTTCCTGAAAAGGTGCAGGAGCAGAATCGGTAACTTTAGTATGAATGTTTCTGATCGCAGATGCAACGCAAGATGGGCCTATGGCCCACCCAACCCTCCATCCTAATACACAATACTTGAGTAATTAGTTGTGAAATAAAAATTGTTTTAAACTTTGAAGAAAAGATAAGTTAGTATACCAGTTACACTATAAGTCTTAGACAAGGAAGACGTTATGATGGTCCGGTTTTGCATTCCTGGTAGAGACGCAAGGCTTATATGTGGTTCGTTGTCGTATATTATGTGCTCATAAACCTTCAGAAACATTTAAAAGGATAGAAAATGTATGCAGATAAGAAACAAATAAAGACAAAAGTGAACATAATAGGTTGTCATACTTCATCGGTAATTGCAATGCAATCCTTTGTTCTGCAACATTCAGCAATAATCTCTACCTCGCACATGTTAAAAACTTTTCCTGTTGGATTATGAGGACTGTGAAATGAATGGAAATGTATCAAAAGATCTACCTACTTCACAAAGTTATGAAATTTGCAATATTGTTTGACTTTGGTCAATGCCTACAGATCCCTTAAAAAATGGTGAAGCAGGGTTTTGGAGGGGCCCGTGAGTTTTCCGGTGACGGGTTTTCACGGTTGTAAAAAAAAAATCCAAGTTCAGAAACATACCCACCTATTCAGAACTAAAGCCTTTGTCTTGGCGGTAAAAGCATCCAAAAGTTTGATCTTATCAAGAGTCCAGTAAGGCGGGTCAAGGGCTACATATACCTTCACGCCCAACAAACAACAAACCAACGTGATTCAAATATTCAATAATTCAAAACTACAAAAATCATACTACTGGATATGGCTCAGAGTGACAAGATCATATGATTGTGCTAAACGCTTACAGGGATTCCTCCAGCCATTGAAATACATGTTGCGTAAGTTTCAAAAGAAGGATCAAATATTATTACTTCATCACCAGGGTTAATTACTGCACGGAAACATGAAATTATTAAATAATAAATATAATCATCTTTATTAGTGAAGGGATATAAGAAAAGGTGACTATAACAAGAGGGAAACATACTAGCAAACATTGTGGCAGCAAATGCCTCAGTCTGGCCACAGCAAATGGCAATATCCGTTAAAGGGTCGACATCTAAACCGTGCATTTGCTTCATTTTATCCACAAGCAGATCACAAATTCCTTGCACATGCCTTCCGTTACCATTTGCAAAACTATGTTACTTAACTGTTTGACATAGTTCATTTTAAAGTAGAGTAAAATAAAAATAATAAAAAATTATGTTTCAGGTTTGTTTGGATGCGCGAACAAACTAAGACAAAGTAATCAATTGTAGAGTATTAGATACAAAGCAAGCATGCCTGTGCTTACTTTTAGCTATTAAGCATGACAAACGAATCATCGCGGTAAATGTAAAACTGTCTGGACCATCCTTGACTTCAAAACACAAATATCTTAACCTAAATGTAACACTTATCACTTAAATATGCACATCCAAACGCCGGCTTAGACATACGAACGTTAATTAAGTTTCATAAACACCTAACAGGTTACAATTTCATTGAGTTCAAACCAACATTTCTACTAATTAATGTGTAACAGAGGCTAATTGAGTAATTGTTTGTCATTTGCACTTTTTTTGTAGTCTAACAGTAATATATTAAATATTTGTTGCTTCATTTTTTAATCAATTCATTATCACGGACCTTGTTGCTAGTTAAACTTTCAAATTCTAACAAACTTCCAATTATAATATTATATTATTACATACAATATCAAAATTGAAACAATATTCGATTAAAATGTAAATTGTAGGAGACCTGTATTGGTTAAAATCGGATGTGATGGCGGAGACGGCGGCCGCCTTGATATGCGGCGGTGCCGGGAAATCAGGGAAGCCTTCGGCGAGATTAACGGCGTTGCAACGTTCGGCTAGAAAGGATAACTGCTGGATTGGTGAGGGTTTTAGGGTTTTAGCAATGGAGGACAGTTTTTTCTCCATTTTGCTTTTAAGTTTCAACTCAAATCTTATCGTAGAAGAAGGTCGTGTGGAATAACTACAACACGTCAATTGTCAACCCAAGTCTTTGACTTTCTTTGACCATATTTCATAGCCTACTCTTTAACTAAGGCTACTCGGTGGGGGAGCGCCGCCTGGGTTTTCGCGGCAGTCTTCAGACGTTGAGAACGCGGCTCTTCTTCTCACACACACCTATATATACGTACGTACGTACTACTTTGCCTCATCTTTCATTTCCTAGGTTCATCCCCTTTAGACTCATCCTCATACATATCATATATGGCGCTGATGTAAGGGGTCATCTTTCAAGGACTATCCTCCTCCCATATAAAGTAGCCTAAGAAATTCGAAGAACAACTACAAACATTGTCACATCATCAACACCTTTTACATTTACT
Organism: Scalesia atractyloides; assembly: GCA_947069175.1. Taxonomy (NCBI): domain Eukaryota; kingdom Viridiplantae; phylum Streptophyta; class Magnoliopsida; order Asterales; family Asteraceae; genus Scalesia; species Scalesia atractyloides. Next base: position 4,799,658 of record CAMTDV010000020.1, on the reverse strand, counting down.
TTTCTTTTAGTTACTAATCTCTTTTTATAATTAAAGATGTTAAAAGATACTTTTGGTTTTGCATAGTATTTTATAATTTGGAAACTTAAATAGATTAAAAATTAATTTGTTGGAGGGAAAATTTGAAATTTTGAAATCTAAATTATAGAGTTAAATGCTTGGTTGGTCCCTGTGGTTTGCAAATCTTGCAGACTTGGTCCCAGTGGTTCACTAATTACACACTTGGTCCCAGTAGTTTTAAATTTTGCACTCGGGTGGTCCTTACCACTAACCTTTGTCAGATTTCTCAGTTAAGTATATGCAAAATTACTATTATACCCCTCGTCTTCTTCATCCTTTCTCTGCTACCACCTGCAACTACTCTGCTACCACCACCCTCACCCTCGCCGCCTTTCACCGCCATACCACTCAGCCATACCCTCGCCGCCTTTCACCGCCATCTTCCTTCCAAGACCCAAAGTTACCGGCTGTAAACGCCGACATCCGTGGAATTCCGGTCACCCCTTCCGGTTAGCCACCTCCGCTCATCTCCAACCCCCTTCATTAAACAATTACTGATTTTACAAATCTGGACGATTTCCAATTATAATTTTGTTAGACCGATTTGAGGTTGAATCGTTTATCACCACCATCGATCGCCTGTGAATTTGTTCTCACCACCACACATTGCCGTTAATCTGTTACAACAAATCTTCCTCTTCATCTTTTGCACTAAGCCCCTCCATTTATGCCCTCACAACTCCTTCATCTTCTTCGTTACCCGGAAACCTGCAACTCCTTCATGTTGAGCTTGATTCGAGTAGATCTGAACTGACGAAGATGAACTGAAAATGATACATATTGTTCATTCGTACGGATCATTTCGGTTGATTTTTGATCAGTTTCGGAGAAATTTTGGATCCGTTTTGGTGTGTTGATTGATGATTTCAAACTGTTTCAGTGAAATTTCAAAGAGTTTTGGTTCGAGTTTTTGAGTTTCGATCTTTGTTACATTGATTTTGCAGAAAAAGGAAACACAGCCGAAAAACCTGCAACTTGCCGGAGCGCCGGAGCACCGGAGAAGACGACTGAAGCCGCCAAGAAACCTGCAACTTGCCGGAGCGCCTGAGAAGACGACTGAAGCCGCCGAGAATACCGCCTCAACACCCATTGGGTTTCGGTGTACCTCCTTCTTCTAACCTTTCCGGTGATTGTTGCAGTGGTGGTGGTCAGCTGACGGTGGAGGTGGCGGTGGGTTTAAGGTGGATGTGGAGGTTGCAGGTTTGTGAAGGAGGGTAATATAGTAATTTTGCATATACTTAACTGAGAAATCTAACAAAGGTTAGTGGTAAGGACCACCCGAGTGCAAAATTTGAAACTACTGCGACCAAGTGTGTAATTAGTGAACCACTGGGACCAAGTCTGCAAGATTTGCAAACCACAGGGACCAACCAAGCATTTAACTCAAAATTATAAGTTATAAACTATAAAACTTAATACATGTATTTTTTAACTTTATGAATTTAAAAGTACCTTTTGTTATTAGTTTTAGAATATTTAATTTTATAATATATTAATTACAAATAAAACTATTCTTTTTATGTTTAAGAGATTTTTTTTTCTTTTGTTTCATCACCCAACCCGCCACCCGTCCCCATCACCTGCATCATGCGCCACCTTTCACCCATTTTTTCTACTTTTTAATCACATACATGAGCTAAAAATGATTCTAGTTTTTAATCACATACATGAGCTAGAAATGAGATTTAAAAATGAGAAGCACAATAATAAAAGAAATGGATGACATATATATGGCACAAAACAACCCCAAAAATGGGCTATTTGGGGTGCTCTAAGTACCTATTGAAAGATGATGAGGGAGAGAGTTGCGTGTTGAGGTTGAAAGACGGCGCAGGTGGCGGGTTTCATTGGAACCACGACACTAGTGGATGTGGATTATGTCGGGTTCAGATAAGGTTGGTGAGTTGTCGACTGTTGATTTGTGATTGCCTGGTTCCGGCGGGTTACGTCTCGGCTACACTAAGAAATGATTTGTGTTAAAAGTGTTGATCATTTTTTTATTTTTTAAATTAGGGGTGAGTAAAAACCAAACCACAACCGAAAACCGAACCGTTAACCAAAATAAACCGAACGGTTATGGTTAAGTGAATATGATTAACCGACCATTTGGTTACGGTTACGGTTAAGGCATCTTCATTAACCGAACCTTGTTTCTTAATAACCGAAATAACCATAACCGCCGATGAACCGAACCACGGTTAACAACTATCGGTTATGGTTATGGTTATGGTTACGGTTAACACTTTTTGATTAACCGAACCTCGATTGACCGACTTTCGGTTAACCGACTTTGCACTCCAACTTTAAATTTTTACTTTTTAAATTAAAAGTAAAAAGTGTAAATATTGTCGCACATTTGAAGGATTATACTAAACAAAAACCATAAAATACATAGTAAATTGTATTTTAATCATGAGATGATGTTTATTAGTTAACTAAAGATATTATAATGCATTTCGTTTAAACTCTTAATCCTTTAGGGGTGTGTTCAATGTAAAGAGCCTTAAAACGTAGACATTTTAATTTTTACTCTTTTATAATCTTGATTTTTTTTTGTTTGAATGCTCATGTTCATAATTGGCGTCCCATAACATTCATCCTTAAATTAATATCGCAATTTGTACTTTCTTTTCTTTCTTGATTGTGTATCGTATGTACATATACAGGGGCGGACCTACCTTATTGGTAGGGGTAGCCTCCGCTACCCCTTGGCGTTCCGACGGTAGTGTAAATTTTTGAAAAATTTGACATTTTTTTGATTTCGTTACCTCTATTCTATAAAACATTACCCCTACGAAGATTTTCTGGATCCGCCAGTGTACATATACACATATACATGTAATAGACACAAAGCTACACATACACATATTGTAAAGATACACTAAAAGGATAATTTGAATAAAAAAAATAAAATTAAAAATCTGGTAGTAAGGTACCGCCTATTTGACCAACCCAACATGTTTGGGCCTAAGACATGGGAATCCACAAAGGGCTTTAGCCCACCCATCTCTTGTATATAGAAAGTTCTTCTCCTTTTATTCCCACCCTCTCTGTATTCATTATCATATAGATTATCATGAATACTTCACTGTGGTGTGAATTAAAGGTAGTTCATAGACCCCGGTCTCTGATAGTCTGATCACATTGCTAATGAGTTCTTATTGTGGTGTGCAGGTCCAAACCAGATCAGAGGAGACGAAGTATGCTCGGTCCACCTTCTAAGTTGCTGATGATCCAAGTTAACCGTCTTTTTGAATCTTCATTGGTGCCATCCGTGGGACTAGAACCCAAATTCGATGGATTTTTGCATCTCCTAAGTTATTGTGATGGCCTCTTTAACTAACACAAGAACTAACATTTTTTCTAATATTTTTTAATGAAAAGAAAATTTCACATAAATGTTGAGAGGGAATCAGATAAAACTTTATGTTAGTGAGAAATATTGTACATGGTTTGAATTTTGAAATGACGAAACTTAAAATGTATGAGAAATATTAATATTATACATGGTTTGTTTGGTCTTTATTTGAATAAAAATAAAAATAAAGCAATCAATCAAGGTAGACTAGAAAAATAAACAAATATGTTGAGGCCTGGTGTCGCTTATTACCAACCAACGTTTTGCAACATTATGTGGTAATGTGGATTTTTGTGATTTATGTCCTAACAAATGATTAAAAACTCATATTAACTAATTAATTCAACTTCATAGTTCAACGACAAGGTTTTTAAAATTTTGTTATAATTCAATATATTTAGATCACTTAACTTCTAACTGAAAGGAATATAGCGTTTCTAAATAAGATACATAAAGAGAAGACTAAAAATATATGATACCAAGCATGTTAATTCAGTCGAGTTTTACCCACTGGGTTCAGAATTTGGAGATCTGGGTTGTGTTGGTGCATTCATGGTGCTATACCTATGTGGCAAGCTGTATGGAATGCATGTTGATGTGACCACCAATCATAGTAGAGATGTTAACATCAATACGGTTATACTTGTGATAACGACAGCTAACAATATCTATTACCTAGTATATAAGATGCTTCTATTTATATAGATCTTCAGTTTTGATTGAGCTACATTAGTATTCGATCTTGGTGTTATACATTCGACTTTGATGATATCGTGTGCGTATTTAGTCTTGTAAATCTTCAGCTATCTACAAGTATTGGATGTTTAATTGTTTGACTTGTTTGTTTTGCCTAAGTGTAACACATCAATCTACGGCCAAACTCTTTATTGATCATTCTTATTATGTCCTACATTCAATCTACCATATATTTATGCTGATGCTGGAGGTTTGACTTGAACAAACTATCCAAACCTGGCACAATCAAACGTTGCATCAAACTATGTTTTATTATGCACTGCTTCCTAAAATTGTCTCGAGTCATTTTAATTTTGAACATCCGTTGTTGATCTATGCATGATATGTACTCTAATCAACACAAAATAAGTCTTAAATTTCAAAGAAACACAATATTAGTTCATTAGTATTGTAATGAACCAAAAATAAGTTTTAAATTTCAACGAAATACAATATTAGTTCATTAGTATTGTAATCAACCTTTAAAATGTCATAAAAATCAAATTACAATCCTAAATACATGAAAAGAATAATCAATTTTCTTTTGTAATATATTATAATTAGTAGAGTACAGTACGGTTTCAGTCCCTAAAGTTTACATCCAATCGTAGGTTCAGTCCCTATTTCAAAAAATTCAATACTTTAGTTCCTGACATTGTCAATTTGATTCAATTAAACCCGTGTTCATGTCTAGCTACTTTAATTTTGTTCCGGCAAAGGTTCTCGTGTCTTCTCTTAAGTTTTTTACTCCTGAAAAATCAGCCAAGTAAGCAAGCAAGCGTATTAGTTGATTTTTTTTGTTACGCATTCAGTAATTATGCCATTACCGTCATCATTTTATTTTGCTTGACAACAAAGTTCATGGTGGGAGTGAGGGAAGATGGTCGTTTAGATTTATAAATTCGTTTGCGATGGGTGAATTGGAAGCTAGGAAGTTGAAGTATAATAACACTGGAACATAGTCCTTGTTGATGGGCATAATGGTTGAGGGTCAGTAAACTAGGGGGTGTTTGGGTTAGCTTATTTTGGAGCAACTTACAACTTATTGACTTATAAACGTTAATAAGTTTTTTTTTTATAGTGTTTAGGTTAACTTATTTAATATGGTTTTGTGTGCTAAGAATTTGTTTTTGAAAAATTAGGAATTATAACTTCTCACTTATGACTTGTATAAGTTAATAAGTCATTTTTGAGAAGAAATCCCAAACTCCCCACTAATATCCTTATATGTTATCCTTGTTACACGCATGGCAAATTTGCTATAAATGCTTTTGTGTTATTACACATGTAATCTGTTGGAATTGAATCATATAAAAGAACAGATGATAGAAAACCAAAATATACTACAACTTCTGATCCTAATAATAATAAAATATATGCTAGAGTCAAGCTCTGCTGAAGACAAAATGTCAAAGGTCTGTCATAGCAAAACACTGTTGAAGACTAAAGCTAAAGCTCTGCCAAGGCAAAACTTTGTTGAAGACTAAAGCTAAAGCTCTGCCAAGACAAAACCCTGTTGAACACTAAAGTTAAAGCTCTGTCAAGGCAAAACTCTGTTGAAGGGCAACAGAGAATGTGTCATCAGTGTTTACTATCAGTCTTTGTATTGTTTAGTTATAGCAGTGGTTAGCTTAGCAGATGTTAATCATTATAAAATGCTTAGTGGTTAGAATTTTTATATGAATTTAATAGTTCATGTACTATTTTATTTGATCACTTTTCACTACTTATCAATCTAGTATTCTTCTTACATTCTGTACGAACAAATCAGTGATCTTAGGCTGAGGGGGGGGGGGGGGGGGGATTGTGATTTATATGCAAGTGATTACATTCATGAAAGCATGATAATGAAGACAATCTCTCAATTGCTATAAATTAAAGTTCATCATTCCGTTGCATGTTCATCTGATTCATCTTTAGAACTTTCATAACAGTTTCAATTAACAATTGGTATGAGAGATTGGTCAATCGAATTTGATTTAACAATCAATTTGATTTGAATAGATCAGCTCTCACTACTAATTGAGTTGGTTCATTTTTATTGAAAATAAAGTTTAATTACATTCTCAAAGTTTTTAAACAAAAACTGTTTGTAAACAACCAAAATATCACACACTTCACAAGATCCACATTTTTATTGAAAATCCCGGATGTTTCTAAGTGGAAAGCGTTGTGAACCCTTTAAGACAATAATATTCATACATATTATAGAAACTCAACAATTTATTTGTAGAATATATCATATGCCTTGAAATATGAACATTTTAAATGAAAATCAAGATTCGTATGGCTAAAAATATAAACATGTTTAATGAAAATTAAGACAACATTTTTATGTCGCATGCTATATATTCAATGAAAATCAAGTCAAGATTCAGCAGATAAACATTATAAATAAGTTACTCTTTGTTTTTGTTTTTTTGGCTCTTAATGGTTCAGACCTCTTACTGGTTTAGCACTTAATAGTTTAGACTGTTTGTTTCACGAGCAAATGTCTGAATAATAGTTTAGACATTTGTCTCTGAATGGTTAAAATCTCTTATATGAATTTGTCAGACATTTGATTCTAAATGGTTAAACATATATTGGTTCTTAATGGTTCAGACCACTAAGGGGTTGTTTGCAAACTTCTGAATGTGTAAGTGCTGAATTAGTACCCATACTTGTACTCGTACCGGTACCGATAATACCGGAATCGAATTTCAACAAAACTGGGTACCAAATACCGTATTGAATATATTGGTATGCTACGGGTATTTTGGTACGGTACCCGATTTGGTACCACTTTGTTTATATTTGAGTTTTTGAGCACTTGTACGCGTACTATATAGGTAAAATCGGCAATCGGCATGAATACCAACATAGTACAAGTACCAAAAATGTAAAAGTGGTAGGGTACCAATACGATACAAGTAACAAATAGGTAAAATCTGTACAATTACCATAAATAACATAATATGAAATAAAAATTATATAAAAAATTTTAACGCTCTATATAAAGTTCGGTACCAATACCTTTTTTACCGTACCCGTACCAATATCGAAAGTATCGAATATTAAAATCAATAAAAGTGGGTACCTATACATGTACCAAGTACCTAAAATCAATACTGGTACAAGTACGCCATGGGTGTTTGGGAAAAAATGCCTATCCCTAATCTGAACTAGTAAGATGTTCGAACTATTAAGAGATAGTATAATACTTAACCATTCAGTGACAAATGTCTAACTAATTCAGATAAAACGTTTTAATCATTCAGAGACAAATGTCTAATCATTCAGACATTTACTTACGAATCAAACGATTTTAACCGTTAAGTGTTAAACCAGTAAATGTAAACAATTTGCCATCAAAAGCTAAAATAAACAGCCTCTACTAGCTCAACAGTTACTTGTTTTGTTTAGAAGTTGCCAAACAATCTTCATAAACAAGAGTTTAAACATTTTTTTAGGGTTAAAAAAGGGTTTAAACATATAATTATGTAAAACAATGAGGGGCACAATAGTAATTAAGCAAGAAATATAAAGTTAGCTAGGGTTTTGTGTCCCGCCGACCAGTACCATCCAACTCTCTCTTCCCCAAAATATTATTTTACTTTTAGACTTTCGTCGTCTCTTGGGTGGTCAAAGTCAGCACTCAAAAAGCTGCACATATACTACAACCCAACGGCCATCAATGTCTACTATCATCTGACCCCCCCCCCCCCCCCCCACCCATATCCACAACCGCCATTATCACACGCAGATTATCATTCAGAAAAAAACTGTTTGCTACAATCGTCATCATCATCATCACCATGGATCCCAACGATAAGGTACTACTACACATTACGTCTGTTTCTCTCTCTCATCACTGAGTTCATCGTTTTGATTTGAATTTTATATGAATCTGAATACTGATCAAGCTCGAATCGAACTATCAGTGTGTTGATATCACTGTGTTGATCATTTTGATTTAAGTTTTTTGTGAATCTTAACACTGTACCAGCTCGAATCGAACTCTCGGTCTATCATCTATCACTGTGTGTGTTGGATCTGTTGATCGTTTGATTTAGGTGTTCTATGAATCTGAACACTCAACATATGCTCAAATCGAACTATCACTGTGCGTGTTGATCGTTTTGATTTGAATTTTCTCAGAATCTGAACACTGAACGAGCTCGAATGGTCGAATCAAACTATCACTGTGTGTGTTTATCGTTTTTATTTGTAATATATGTATGAATCTGAACACTGAAAGCGTTCAAATCGAACTATTACTGTGTTGATCGTTTTGATTTAAGTTTTCTGTGAATCTGATTATCTGAACACTGAACGAGCTCGAATCAAACTATCATGTGTGTGTTTTAACTGTTTATCGTTTTTTTAATATAATTTGTATGAATCTGAACACTAAACGAGTTCAAATCGAACTATTACTGTGTTGATCATTTTGATTTAAAGTTTTCTATGAATCCGAACAAGCTCGAATCGAACTATCGCATGGTATCAATCGTTTTGATTAGAGTTTCTACAAATCTTAACATTAAACAAGCTCGAATCGAACTGTTTTTGCAGCGATCTGACGGTGAAGATGTAACCGAATCGTCAAACGAGAAGAAATGCTGTACCGATTGTCACACAACCAGAACTCCTCTCTGGAGAGGCGGTCCTGCTGGTCCTAAGGTAAGTTTACGTCTCATTTACTCCACATTTACTGTAACGATTTTCAATTTTCAATTTCTGTTGTTTTTGTTTGAAGTCGCTTTGCAATGCGTGTGGAATCAAATACAACAAGAAGAGGAGGCAACAGATTGATAAAACCGGAACAAAAGCTTCAAAACATTTGAATCGAAATGGAGATTTGAAAATGAAGATGAAGATGAAACTGATGGTGATAAATCAAAATAAAAAACAATCACAAACACAAACACAATCGCATCATGATGATGATCTTCAACGGTCGCAGAGAAAGAGATCGTCGTATGAAAGAGGGAAGCCATGGTGGAACAAGCTACGGGAAGAAGAACAAGCTGCTATACTATTAATGGCGATATCATGTGGTGGATCTTTGTATTGATGACTGATTTGAATATTTTGTTTTTGTTTCCCCAAATTGGAAATTGGGGGAAATGAAGAACCCTAACATTTTGACGTGATGTCAGCCCTAACTATAGTAAAAAGGGGGCAAATTTTCCTTGTGGGTTTTGTTGACACCTCAATTGTACTACTAGTACTAACTATGTTATATTGTTTGTTGCTTTTTGTTGGAATCTAGATGACCATTGGTTTATTAAGTCAAATTTGACATTCTCTCTTTTTTGTTTGGCTTCTTTATATTTAATGTAAAGTGTAATGTAATGTAATAATAATTTATCAACAAGATGGATTTTCAAGCTCATTCCGTTTGACAAATATCGCCAAACTTCCTTTCTTGTTGGGGCAATAATTTTTTATTCGTTCGTTTTATTGTAGTATTAATATGTATCTACATAAGTTGTCAAAACCCATTTAATTCAAAATCATAGGCTTTCAAACTGCTATGTCACGTTTTAAAATATCTGTAGACTTCCTCTAACACTTGCTAACACCTGACATCGGCTCCTTCAAACTCTCCAACTATAAATAGGGGCAATGCCATGTTATTATGCCAATTTTAACTAAAATGTCATTTTTACATAAAATAAGATTTTAATCGATAACGAACTTGAAAATGAATTACCTACTGATGTAATATCATAAGTAAGATTATTTGGGATGTCAATTCAGTTTACATACTGAGTTTACATACAAGTCCTTGCATTATGTCGACAGATAACGATAAAGCCCTTATGGCGTATAAAAGGTTTTAATCATATTTTTGATACAAAACCTTTTTATCTACTGATGTGTTATATTAAATAACATATCTAAAATATATAAAGCTGGTCTTAGCATCAAACTTTCATTAAACTTCGCACAAATCGTCATTTTTCGACATAAACGTTGTTTCGGCGCATAGTATGGTTTTAAACCATATTTATCAACCAAGATTGTTACCTACTGATTTTAAAACTCATTTAAATTATTTTTACAGTAGGTATATAAACTCAGAATCCAAAATAAGTTATAAAACTATATGTAAAATGACCAAAATGTCCTTACGGTGCATAGTTTGGTCATAAATAATAAATTACACATATGACCAATATCATACTGGTATTATACCATAAATTAAATATATTTTTTACAGAATACTTATGATCATAACATCAAAATATATTCAAGTTCCTTTTATACGATGTATAATTACCAAAACACCCTTATGAGGCATAATCTCATTTTAAAGCCTTAACGGGCATGTAAGTTGATATCCAACTGATATTACAACTTATTTAAAGTATAATGACATATAGAACTTGTTCATGACTTATCCAGTTACCCAATATCGCTTATATGCGTACAGTTAAGTATATGTAACTAGTTTACAAAAATTAACCGAAACGGGTTTAACCTTATCATTTTAAATCTCAAAATCCAGAATGCTTATTGTTTACCATATTATACAAGTCATAGTACTTGTTGGGTTTAAACTACATTCTATCCGATCATCGCTTAATCTAGCGTATTATACCGTTTTGATCCTTTAAACTAGTCGGTATAAGTCTATGACTTAAATTAAGAACGTTAGCATTTTAATTGGTTAGTTTATGTCATAATCCAGACTAGAGCCTTCTAGTAAATGCTATCTGCACTTATTTCATGTTGAATACGGCTGAGATATTAAATCTTGCGTTTTTAAATCAGGTAAATCCTCTTGACTTATTTCCTCTATACGTGCTTCGGTTACGGTAAATTATTAGCGCTTGGTCGGAAATGGGATCACTCGAATGCCGGATTGTGGCTAGCAAATCCGCATATTCCGTTTTGATCAGTTTTGTTTGATTACTTAAACATTGGGGGTTAATGGTCACGACCAAAGCACGGGATGTAGGCATACACCTGACAGATGCGAATGCTACCCACTAGTTGGGGATAACTCCTTCATGGGTTCATAAGTGTGTGTATGTTAATCATATCTCGGTCTCTGTATCTGGGCCCCATATGTATGAACAAACATGTAAAGCTGTTAACAAGGTTACAATGCTGACTTTCCCAAGTTTTAAAAGATTTTTCGTGCCCTGTGCACTTAAATCCATTTTTGAAATGTTTTCAAAACGAGTCAGTTAATTGTATTTACCAGCGAAAGCTGACGTATTTTCAAAAGACTAAGTTGCAGGTACAATACGAAATAGGATGGAAGCTACTTGGTAGTGATATTAGAGGATCTTGGAAATCCTTATATCTGCCCAAAGTCTGTTACACATTTTTGTATATTTTACGATCCGCCTGTGGATCTTTCGTTACAAGCCGTTTGTATATTATTTTCGTACTTTGAACATTTGGTTTGTAATAGTAATTTAAACTCCAAGACTTCCATTGTGCTGTGTTAATTGACTATGATGATATCAACTTACGTCACGATGTTCCCCACCCGGGCCCACCGGTGTTTTGGTTGGAAATATGGGGTGTGACAATGTATGTATATGAGCTAGAGCTAAGGCTGGCTAATCGTGTTTTATCAGGTATACGTATATAAGTAAAAATAAAAATTGAATTATGTATCAGTTATGACAGAGTGGTACCGGTGATGCAAAAATGTCGAGACTGACTAGCAACAAAATCGAGAACAACCAACATGAACAACGATATTGAAGTTATTCAATCGGTATCAATACTCATTCCTAAAAGATGGTTGTAGTGGAAAGGGAACAAGGCACAACTGCACAAGTCAAGTGAAAGAGGAAGATAATTTTGCAGTTATTATTATAAGATTGGATGGCTAATTAATGAATCTAATACATATACATAACTAAATATTTCTAAGATAAAAATAACAAGCGTGAAACATCTTATTTGGTTCTATTAGTTCCAAATTCTAAACCATTAAACTGATAAAACCGAATCATATATCTTTCAAACCGGCCATCAAATGTGGTTGGGGTAGAGAATACATTGTTGATTCGTTTTTATTTAATCTAATCTCACCAATTCTTTAATTCTAAATAACTTATATATAGTTGTTATTCTTGAAAAGTATACATGTTATTCTTTATAATTATACTATAAAATCGACATCTTTATTCTATTTTGAGAAGGCTTTTGTTATAATAAAAAAACAAACACCACCTTTTATAAATAAAAATGTTCTTGCAGTGTGGATTGCGGTGAGTTAAAACTAGTATAAACTAGTTACAATGATATAAATTTCAATGACGTGTATAACTTAGCAATGATTCATCAAAATTAGAATGGTTTGACACATGCACGAATTGTACGGATAATTTTGTCTCAAACTCATTACAACAATAAGTTTAAAACCACTTATAATTAAATAACGTAAATAGCATCACATAGTACATACATGTGTTATGTGCTGGATTATTTGTGCGCTTTGCTCACTTAAATAAAAAAATTATACTATAAAATCAATTTTTTTATTTTAATTCGAGTAAAGTAGGATTAATTTTTTTAAACTATGTTCTTTAAAATGTATTGGATCGACACCTTTCAAAATAACGTGTAACTATTACCATTAGTGTCTAGTTTTTCCATACCTAATTCTTTTTTAAATAATGGATTTTCAAAATGTAGTGTCGATTACCCCTGTGAATCTAAAACACTGTACATTCAACTTTTAGGTCTCGTTTATTGTTGTTATAAGTTTCGATTATGCAAGTACACTTCCCATTATGATTGTACGGTTTTTTAACGATAAATTTGGATTACTGACAGGTCACTGGAGTATCATCATACCACCAGCGGAACCACCCGATCATATCCATCTCCACTAGGCATAATGCCTATACACCAATTCAGTAGGAAACCCAATAAATATGGTAAAAAAAACCCTAGTGGGAATCAAACCCAGAACCTGTTGGTCCCAACTCTCAAAGTCTTATCACACCCCCAAGATGACACTAGGTTATAAAGCCATGTGCGATTTATGTTTTAACCCATTGTAATGGTGTGTTCAACTTACGTATATGCCAAAATGCTTACGTACATCAATGAATGCAAATACTGCTCTCCTATAAAACTCACATTTTTATGTGCGTCCATTTGCACAGCATAGTGGGGGCGAGGAGGGGCGCCCGTCCCTCCGAACTTTTTGCTCAATAGTGTACGTGGAGGGGTATGGTCCCAAAACCCTGCGCCTGCGCAAGGAACCATACCCTCAACAACATACTACAAGGATAACCTTACGCGCAATGTGCAATGGTGCGCCTTCCTTGGAACCAATAGGTCATACAATGAACCTTGCGCACTCAGCGCAACAGTAAATTAGACTAATACCAGTAGGTCGTACAATGAGCCTTACGCACTCAGCGCAACGTAAATTAGACCAATACTATTAGGTCATACAACGAGTCTTGCAATTAGCGCAACGGCAAGTTAGACCAAACAATATTAGTTACACAACGAACCTTGTATACTTGGCACAACGGCAAGTTAGATTTAGACGCGCAGGCTACTTGACCCTGCGCGGAACAAACAACCCTTTAAGTCATGAATCCTCAAACTTTGCAAGGCCAAGATAAACATGGGAACACCTCATAGTCTTGTGGACAAATGATTTACCCCTGTCACTCTGCGCTGGCGGGAAATCACTAACAACCTCGCAGAAGGGATAAGCACTAAGAGCGTTGACCATACTCAAGGGTACGGAGTGGCAGAACTGTGACCAAGGGTTGCTTGGCAGGTTGCGTCTGACAGTGTCGCATGAACAGTGATGTAGACGCCAGACTGTACACCAACCATACTTACGCTAGTGACTGTTACACCTTCTCCACTTTCGGCTAGTAGCAGGTCTGACGCCAGAGACAACTGCCTTTACACTGGCACCATTCAACATCCGACAAAGCATACCTCCTGACAGAAGATATTAATTCTCCTACTGGGAACATTTAATGTCTGAAGTAGAGGGACAAAAAGGATGTCTCTGGCCATCTGGACCGGGCCCAGGGCTCATCAACCCATCTTCTGAGCCCACATACTTTCAGCTATAAAATAAGTATCGGATCACAAGGTAAACCATCCAGAAATATACAAACTAACTTATTGCATGCTATTATGAGCTCACTTGCTTATTACTTGCAATCACCAAATGCTTATTCTCACGCCGGAGTGTGGTCAAGCAAAAACCACCCTTTTCCCCGTGACGAGGCTAACGACGTTGCTAGTTTTGCAGATCAGTCTGAGTGAGATCACCCTGAAGAACGAGCGAAGAGACAACCCTTTTGTGCAGAAATCCCTTGGTTGTAACTAACATATCCCCGGATATCCATAGGTTCAACCGGTGTTTCTTCAGTACGATACATAGTTTTCATATAATATTTTTTAGGTATATGCGTTTTCGACCCCCGGTCAAAAATCTCAAGCTTCGCCACTGTGTTTTGTCACAATGTTATATAACTTTCTTCTTTTTTATAAATGAAATTCATATTATACTAAGACCATGTGCAGTCATAAAGCTCGTTAGATGGCATTATGGACAAGTGGCGAAAAGTGCAAGGAGGGCGCCTTATATCACAAGAGGGTGTAGTGGTAAGAGGGTTATATAACCCCTTCAATTTATACATACATATATATGTACGTATATATATATATATGTGTGTGTGTGTGTGTGTGTGTGAGTGGAGAAGAAAGGGCAACGACGTGATGATTTTCGTGTGGATTCAAAATTCAGACCCCGTAGCGCTGGCAATAGTGGTGTGCAGCGGCACTATGGGGCGCTATGCCCTCTTTTGCCGTGTGGTGGCGCCCCACTACGGGTGGCCAAATTACGATTTTGCCCTAGTTTAAATTTATAGTTTTCTCATAGTTTTAGGGTTGTTTTGACAAAACTATGGTAGTGCTTTGTTTTAATTGGTTTACTCGGTATAATTTATACTCGTGTTAAGCGGCTGTCTGTCGCGCGTTCATTTAGACTAAAAATTTATATTTTGCCTCTAGTTTAAAATTATAGTTTTTCCATCGTTTTAGTTTTTTTTTAACAAAAGTAAGGTAGTGCTTTTTTTAATTGGTTGACTCGATGCAATTTTTTTTAAGATCGTGTTATAAGTAGTACGTACAAGTAACCGAAACACATACATGTATGTTATAATAGATAAATATTGGGATTAGTGCCCCGCAATGCGGGCGGGAAAAACTAGTTGTATTACAAACATGTTTGTAATTTGTATGCCTCAAATGATGTATCACGCATACATGTATCTATGCATGCATGTATCGGATCAAATTGAAATTTATTTTTTATGCTAAACGTAGCCCGTTATCAAGATGATTAGTGAATAGTGTAGAGTTTCTTTCATTGAATAATACATGTTTTTAGATTCGATCACGTGTTCTCATATTGGGCTAAATGTATGGACCCGAGTTTAGGTTAGTTCAGTTCAATATCCATTGGGTCTACTTACATCATAACAAATTAACTTGATGATATACCTCTTCTTCTCTTGTCCCTCTCCTACACATACCCTCTCTCTACTCTAATATTTGTTCTATTATACAATACAATTTTCACACATATACACACACATAGTGAGTTGATGGTGATAAGGTTATTCGCCATCCCTGAGTGAAGAAACACGGAATCAACGCTGGAGTAATTTAAACCGGTTATATAAGACACCGAGAATCACACCTTGTTTTTCTTGTTGAACCTAGATCTGCAACGGAGAAGAGAGAAAAGTAGGGATGTAGAGATGACCAGTAGTGGAAGAATCTCATGTCTCCAGCTACAAAAAGTGTGACGGCTCCATATCTTTTGTTCTGATAATGAGGTGAGCACCTCCTTATATAGAAGATTTGTGCTTTCCCTAACCTCAACGGACCAGCCCAGTTAGAAGTTATCCCTACAAGCCCCCAACTCATGGTAGTGTAAACTACATCGCGTTGGGCATCGCGGTTGAGTTAATAAGCAATAATAATAAATATTATAATAAATGCGATGAGTAATGTCTGAAATACCATATCTCATAACTGGGGCAGTGGCCTCCACACCTCTTCTAATGGCTTCACTACGTGCCGCTAATCATCTACGGACTATAAATGCTACACTCATTGCGCTAGTTCAAGTCTAACTTGATAACAGGACCCGGTCCTCCGGAAATTAAAGCAATTCTGTAAAAATGAGAGGAGAAAGTATTTTGAAAATGTCACTAGGAAATCCCGAATAATTAATCATGTTTATAATTATATTATTAAAATTAGAATGTATTTTTTTACATCGATGGTAAAGGGTAACAAGCTGCGCCGCCACCCCTTTTTGAATAGCAAAATTAAGTCTTGTAAAACTAAATTCATAGATCTCGGGGTCATAACATTACTATGCATGACCCTTTGAACTCAACTAAGTAGTTCCACAGCCTCTAACACAAAGTATTAAAAACAAGTGAGACAAACACTTGTTGGTTCTCAAAGCACGCTTTCTTGTGTTTGGTCACTTTTCTCGAAGCAGCTTTTAAAGCAGCCTGCCCATCGTGAAAGCACTACCCTTAAGCCCACAAGGGGGGAAACCCCTGCCAGATCAACACACGCGTTTTTTTCCTCCTATCCATCCAAAGACCAAAATGTTAGCTGGTCTAAGGGTAGACCTTCCTTCCAATGGGTCAGTTAAATTCACTGGTGCCTCTTTCTTAGTAGAAATCACAGCGTGCCTGAATATGTAAAAAAGGACATCCCTAATCAAATCATGTCAGTACTTGGACCAACCGCATGCTCTCCAAAAGAGTGTAAACATGCCTTATGACAAACATGGCATATCTCATCAACCGGAAATAAAGTAATCATGAGCGATACTTAAAGTTAGTACGGTACTCCACCGACGACATATGCTGGCCTAGCTCATCTATAGGTATAGCGAGAAGAAAATCTTGGAATGTGGTGCTCGTAGGTACTGAAAAACGGCTTTTTATCTAACATCAAGTCAAACTATACTTCAAAGTTATTGACAATTTTACTAAAAATACCACTTGCCAATGCATGTTAGGCTTTAGAAAGACGGTATTCTTACTAGTGAAACCGCTGAATTCAAAGCTTTGAATCTATCATAAAGAAAAGCCAATTCACAATCATAATGGAAAGGCTGTTAGAAAATCGAATTGGACGATGCTTCTACTCAAACATGTCCCCACATAATTATCTGGTCAGGCCTCATCTCATTTGAGTTTTTCTCAATGGATAAAATAACATATATTAAAGGTTATGTTTTATAAAACAATATTTTTTTAAGGATGTTATGGGTCGATTTTGGACTTAAAACCGAGACAAAAATCGAATTCAGTTTTTGTCTAATTTTGAAAACCGTTTGGTTTTGATTTTTTTCCGTGTTTCACAATGAATTTAGTTTGATTTCGGTTATTCTGATTAGTTTTGTTAGTTAAATGATTAATTCAATATTACACTTTTGATCCTAAAGTTTTAGGCTTCACCATTTGCTAATTTCAAATCAATTAGTTAACATTCAAAAAAAAATATATATAATCCTTATATTCAGTTAAAAACATTCAAACTAATAAGTTTTTCAGTTTTTCGGTACGACTTTCTTTTTTATTTTCATCAGTAAGATGAAAAGAGAGGAATGAGATGCAGCGCTTAGGTCCCTCTCGTCTTCTGCACCGGCTACTGGTAGAGCTCCTGGGAAAAGAAAAACCGAAACTAAACAGTAGAATTCGGTTTTCAAAAAATACAAAACCTGACCATTGGGTTTTTGTATGATTTGGTTATTTCAGTTTGGTTTAGGGTAGAGTAGGCTACAAAAGGTGGTTTTTTTTTCTAAGAGGGCTAAGAAACATTATGAACCCTTAGATTGTAATTTTGGTTGAATGAAATTGATTAATGACATTTTTTTTATAACTTATGTTTTATTTTTATTTATTTGATAGTATAAAGGTACAAATGTAATTTCATCATGTCTTAAATTCAGAAACTCACATGCAATCCGCATGCAAGTCCTCCATTTTTTTAAACGCCTATAGCTTTTATATACATATTTTTTTAAAACAAAAAATTGCACCATATTAACGAACATTTATTTATCTTTAATATGAGTAACACATGCTATAAAAAATAATCACATTTCAACCGGGTGTTTTTAATCCATGGTGTTTTGATGTTGTATATACAATGATATTTTAGTATAACAGGTAGATAGTGTTTTGTTTTGCGAGTATTAAAGTGTCCATTATGCGGTGTTTTATTTGTACTAAGTGCATGGTGTTTTATTTTGCAGTTAATAAGGGTATATGATGTTTTGTTTTGCAGTTAAATTGTGTTTTATCCCAATTAGACTAATTGCTTGAATTATTCTTGTACACTTCTCCCTTAAATTTAAGTTTTAAAAAGTTATAATCAAACTTTGGGGTGTATAATACACATTATATAAATAGAATCCAAAGAAACTTGATTTTATATTGAATTTTGTAAAACAACGATGGTGGCAATGGCAGTTGGTAGTGGCGTAGTGAACATGTATAAGGTCGTAGTGGTGAGGCATCGTCGATGGGTGCGATTATGGTAGAGTGATGACCACGATGACAACGAGGGAGTGAAATATTCCAATTCGTTTGGTTTAATTACTTTCCTCTTGAAGAAAACATTATATTGCATTACTTGTTGGAATTTGTATAAATTTATTTCAATTCCAATTTCATGATATTCAATCAAACATCTATCATTAAAATTAATTCAATACGAAATACCCGCATAAAAAAAAAGTTAAAACTATAATTCATATTCAATATATATATATCCATAAAAACAAAACTCGCCCTCTGATTCCAGTAATTGGTTATCATTAACTGTCGACGAATAAGCCTTGGTTAAAATATATGTGAGTGAGGACACACTTTTGAAAGTTGAGTTGCTTCTATGCTAAACAATTAAAAAGGAAAACCTTCTTTTCCTTTTTTTCCTGGCCCATTTGTTGCAAAGTTAACCCAAAAGCGAATAATATTTGAAGCCCAAATATTGTTGATTGCCACTTTATGCTTTTGCCAGCTTGCCATATACATTTCCATGAATGATTGAAGTTTATTTTTAAATTGATTTACTTCCGCTAAATAGACACCATCACTAACCAGTAATCACTCACTACTATACATCTTTCTTAAAATATGTACACCCTACTAATAAGATAATATTTAAACTATGCTAGATTTTCCTTTTTTTAATATAAATATAAATAAATATAGATTAGGATACACATATTAACCTTTAGTTGTGATGTATAAGATAGTTATGTAATCGTCTACTTATCAAAGTGACAGTGGACGTTGATATCCAACTTTTATGGTAAACAATGGTATAGAATTATAAGTAGATTAATTTGCTATTGAGAAAAAAAAGTAGTCGTTTACTCCACTTTCTTTCTACTTTTGATTATATGTCAAGCATTATATATACAATTGTACGAAAAATAATTTATTTAATAAGCATGTAACGTGTAACAAAAAGCAATTAGAAAGAACTTTGCATTAATTGTGATATATTAGACAGTTGCGTAAACAACTACTCCGCTTTCTTTCTAATTCCGATTATCTGTCAAGCATCATATACACAATTGTACTAGATAATTTTCGTAATTTACTTAAAATTAGTTATGTAATAAACGCGTAACATCTAAAAAAGGCAATGAGATTATAATGGTGATAAATGCATATAATGTGAACCAAAATTAGCTACCAATAATTGATGATCAACAAGTTAGGTGTAGACAAAGCCAAAAAAACCATCCTCATTATTGTTTGAGACAGTTAAACTACAATTAATCAAAGAAATCACAGAAAAAACATCTTGTCAAACTCTTCACTTGATCGCAGGTAAAACATTCTTCTGCAATTGTTTGCTGTCGAATCATCAAAAGTCAGAAAATAAAAATAAAAAAAACTAATATTAGTGACCGAATCGGAATATCATTCCCATATATCATATAAGATATAACCACTTCAATTCTTAAACAAAGAAGAATATTATTATAAACAAAACCGGCAAAATGATATGTTTTTGAACCCGGTTGATGTTTATCCGACCCGGACCCGAACCCGAAATCTGACCCGGTGGAGGTGGATTGTAGTAGTAGAACGGGAAGTATGGTAGAATTGGATTGGGTGGTGGTGGGGTAGGGTAGCCGTAGCCACCACCGCCGGAGGGTGGTGGTGGAGGGGAGTAATATGGAAAATTTGGAACCGATGGGGTGGCGGGAGGGGGTTGCCGGTGGGAGATGGTGGAGAAGGTGGTGGCGGGCAGTTCGTGTCGACAGGCGGTGGTGAAGGTGGTGGTTGGCATGGGTTTTCGCATTCGTCGCACATAGTGCATGAGACTTGGTCTCGGGAATCCGATGTTGTTCGGGCGATAACGGGTGGGAGATCGGGGGTTCCAACCATGATGATAAAAATAGTAAAGACTAGAGATGTGTGGGAAAAATGTGTCATGGTGGGATGAGGATTTGGAAATGAAGCAAGGAGTGGATAGGTGTGGGGTGTTGGGGTTTATAGGGGTCGAAAATGTGGAAAATAATAATTGTTGTTATTAAATTGTCTTTATGATTTTATTTCAGTTTGTGTGTAATTTTATATAATATGCTTTAGTATTTATTTATTTTTTTAAAAGGGTTTACTTAATAATGAGTCTAATGACTTAAAAAAGACTTATAGTAAGAAGTTTAAAATGTGTTTTTTTTAAGTTTTAAATAAAGATGAATAAGTTGAGACTAATTTCCAGATTTAAATGATAAGAAAGTGTAAAGAGTAAAGAGGAAAGTGGGAGGCAGGATTCGGTGGGTTGTAGTATACGCTACCATTGTAATCGTCGTATCATTATTATTTTCCACCAACACTAGCTAGCAACTTTCACAATTGAACATTGACATTTGAGTCTTTGACAATAGGGTGATAGATTTTAGTATTTTAATATAAGGGTCGATCTAAATACGCATCTTTTTTACTACTTATATCCTATCTATGAGAGAAGGAGGATGTAACTAGTAATTCATTTAATTATTAAATTAAACTAGATTTAGGCCCGTCATCATACGGCTGGAACAATATTATACATGTCAATTTGTATCTTACTACAACCGCATACAATGTACATTATAATATTAATTGTTACTAAAAATATTACAAGATTTACAATCAATGTAAGAAACTGTTATAACTAAACATATAAGTTCTTATTAACATTTTTAGGCTAAACATAACGCATAAAAAGCACGTCAATAGCAACTTGAAGTTCAACATGTCCTTCACGTATCTTCCGAACACGCTCGGTGAGTGCATTTAACTTTTCCGTAACCAAACGATCGAACTTAATCATATCTTTAAGGAAAGATGCAAGATGCTCAAGAACGCATATCTCGTCATTGGAGTTTTGACTTTTTTTAACCTATCAATTTAGAAACAAATTATCCTATAGTTAAAAAAAGGATAAAATCGTTTAAGTGAACTTCGTTTGTAGTTTAAAGGCTCGTGTACATCATTTAAGTGTAATGCTTTTGATGTAAATATGTATGTACATCATTTAAGTGTAATGCCTTTGGATGTAAATATGTAATGCGTCATCGGGTCATATTTCATTTAATCTGATCGTACCAACCAAACAAAACCAATCTAAAAAAAATACAAAAAACAATTAAAAGAGTTGACTATAATCAAAATACATTTGACGTGTTAAAAATATTTCTTTAATAGACTCAGAAAGTTGGTCTTAACAAATTGCTTTTGTAAAGTCGTCAGAGTTTTACAAGATCATACTTTTAACATCATAGCCAATTAACACTTTAAGCAACAATCACCATGTCATAAATATATATACACATATATATTATATACATACATATAATATATATATATAATACATATATATAAACATACATAATATACATATAATATACATATATATATATATATATATATTATATACTATTAATTTGCAACAATTAACGCTCGATAATAAACATGGCTGCAAGACATATCGCCACACTAAATGTCAAGTACCCTCAGAACTATTATATCAATACATTATACAGAAATAAGACTTCACAATGAAACCCAATCTAACAAAGCTTTAAATACCTACAAATTAAAACAGCTTGCAAAGGCAAATATATAAACACACCATGCATAAGAAAACAATAAAGTATGAGGTACATGGCAACATAATCTAGCTAGGTTGCAAACTGGGAATATATAAATAAGTAAATAAAAAAATCTAGAAACATGAAACTATTCCAAGATGCCAAAATGTTGAGAATCGAGACGACTACCACACATGCACAGCATAACAGTTTAAAGTTGTAGGCATAAACACCATAACCCTCAACAAAACATGTAAACAATGAAGCTCGGAGGTATAGGGTGATGGCAACATATAATACCAAACCAAATCCTAACTAGCATCACAGCTATGGCTCTCGGAGGATCATTAAGTCGGTTTCATCAAACCAAACGGTCAACAATTCAGCAGTGTGGCAATAAAGAAGACTTTTTTGAACCAGTTAGACTAACCGAGTTGTACATCAGCCAACAACAACATATAGGACTATGATAAAGTATGCAAATAACATTACATATCCAAAAGCCCATAATCAAAATCAAAACAACCATAAAATAAAGCTTATAAGTAATAGACAGCTATGATATAAGTTACCAAACCAAGTCCAAAGCAACATCTTAGCTAATTGTCTCCGATGAGCCATAAGTCAACTTCATCGACCCAACCAACAACCATCACAAAGACTAACAAAAGATGTAAAACCACAAAAGATATTCGATGAAGATTATCGTTACACCTTCAAAGACCCTTAAAACCAATGGCCAAACAAACCAGAAAAAGTGAAACCAAACAAAACCACAACAAAAATACTCAAAAGGTCTCACCCAAACATCCAAAAAGAATTGTAAACCAAAAATCTCAAATAAATAGCAACATCAAATGTTCGATTATGACATCCTGGTTAACAAAAAAAACACACTTGCACCAACAAATCCTTAATAGCAATACAAAACCCCAACATAAAAATCAAAACAGAACCACCAACGCGTAAGTCGTCTTTAAAGACTAAGGACGCCAACCCCCCTCCCAAAATCGAAACCAATATAACAACAAGAAGAATCTACCTCGAAACAACAAAGAGGCAACGATCGAAACAATTCTGGCCATTGTAGAAGGCGGATAGAAGTCCAAGCGGTGGTCTATGGTCGGTGGTATTGACAGATAAGCTGAAAGCTTCATAATGAAGCCAAGACCCAACCAAACAAAGCTTTAAATACCCAAATTAAAACAACTTGCAAAGCCAGCTATACAAACATACCATGCATAAGAAAACAATAAAGCATGAGGTACAAAACAACCTAGCCTAGCTAGGTTGCAAATTGATAATATATAAACTTTTAACGTTGTCTTCTTATATTGTGTCTAATTATACATTATAGGTTGGGCATAGGTTGTAGGAACTGGGTTTACTTAAAATATAATTACAAAATATATATAACGAGACTCTCGTTAAACCGTAGGAATATCATAGTACAATACGTGCAATAACTAATAAAAAAAATATAAAATATAATTATATATACCAATCTTGATTCAACCCGCATCTCTGGTGGGTCTTTCACGCGCACTTGATAGCATCCTAGACTTGAGTATTCATCATCTTAAGTCTTGAAAATACTCCTTGACTGCAACAAAGAGCACGCTAAAACATTGACGATTTGGTTGAGGCACGTGTTCAACACGATTCCCTTAAAACAAATTTTGCGCCTCTACTAAAGATGACGCGACTGTTTCTTAGGGTACAACAACCGAAACAATATATACTGCCGAAGATGGCTCACGCGCCCGAGGTTACACCGGGTAATTGTAGTGTTTGAATTTATGGAACAAATAAGGATATGATGGTGGTGGAAAACAAGTAGAGAGTACCCTTCTCTCTAGTTGGTCTTTAAATGCTTATCCTTCTTCTAATATATTTATGTATTAAGCAATACAATATTCTTATAATTATAAAAAGAAACACACAGCCTACTAATTGTATAAGAATTAAGAATTAGTGAAAGGTTTCACTAAATTAGTCACTTAATTAGAGACTTAAAAATTCTAATAAAACTAATTAAATGTCATCAGAAAGCTCTGTTCAAGAGTTTCTCTTTTATTCACCATATGAAGATTCTAATTAGTATTTATAATTTTATTAAATTAATTATAAATATATTAAATATCCATTCACCAAATTTCTAATATAGGTTTTGTGACGGTTAAAATTTTTCTGTGAGACGCTGTTGAAAATCTATCTTTAAATCCATAAAAGAAAAATGATTTAAAATAATTTAAAACTTAGAATACAATTCTAACATTTGTATAATATTAATAAGTTTAAGCTTCTAACGTTTTAACAAATTCAAAATATAGTATATATATGCATAACATCAACATCATCAATTCATAACAGGAAAATACATAAAGGTACAATAACTATATATAACCCGAAAACCAAAAGTAAAGCAAAAATACATAAAGTTTACAATGCACTTTTAATTACTTTTTTACATATACTCAATTTTGAAACGGTAACTTGTCTCATATCAGTGTTGGATGTTCGGGTTAAGTATCTCTTAGTAACATCACAACAATAAAAAGAAATGATAAATTAATACATGATGGCTTCATTGAAAATTTGTGTGATCCTACCACAATGTTTGATTTTTTGATTTATACCTTTAAATTTTCCTGACAACCTTATTTCAACCACATTAAAAGTAGGGAAAATCACGAAACTAGCCCATTGTCACACTGTTTTTGCGAAAATGGCCCACTGACACGGCTTAACGAGCCGTTTCCGTTAACGGAAGCGGCTCAACACCAATCTTCACCGATAACCAATGAAAAGTTGACACGTGTCCTACAACCCTGAAACGGCTCTGAGCTGTGTCGGGTAAGGAAAGCTCTCAGCCAAGCCGTTTCACGTGAAGTTGACATCAAAGCCGTGTAAGGACCCGGCTCGTTCCTTAGCCGGTTAAGGACCGGCTCGTCCCTTAGCTGGGTTGACGCTGCTCAGAGCCGTTACGTTACATGTTTACGCGGCTTAAAGCCTTTACTAGGCGGCTTAGAGCCGATTCCGTACGGTTTGTTGAGTTTAGAAAAAATGAAAACCGTTTTTTCATTAAATCAGGATTTACTTAATGAGTATATATGTATAATAAAAATCCAGTATTTAACAGGTTAGACACGTAGCTCAGTTGGAGGAGCTGCGTGCACGCAAACTAGAGGTCACGAGTACGAATCCATCACACGCTGCCAATAACATACTTAAACCGGTCAGTCCCCTCCCCTTGTCAGTCTGAAAAGGTTTTTATTTTTTTTATTATTTTATTTTGTTTAAATACTCACATGTATTCATATTCTGTAAGAGTATAAATTTAAGAAAAAACGTTTGTATATCGCCGGTTGTTGAGTTTAAAAAAAATGAAAACCGTTTTTTTTTAAATAAATCAGGATATACTTAATGAGTATATTGTATAATAAAAATCCAGCATCTAACGGGTTAGACACGTAGCTCAGTTGAAGAGTTGCGTGTACGCAAACTAGAGGTCACGAGTTCGAATCCCATCACACGCCGCCAATAACATGCTTAAACCGGTCAGTCCCTCCCCTTGTCAGTCTGACAAGGTTTTTAAATTTTTTTATTATTTTATTTTGTCTAATAATATTTTTTTATCAACCAATTTCATAAATTATACCAACCCCCTTTTTTTAATACTCAATGTATTCAGATTCTGTAAGAGTATAAATTTAATAAAAAGCGTTTGTATATCGTCGGTTTGTTGAGTTTAAAAAAAATTAAAACCGTTTTTTAAATAAATCAGGATTTACTTAATGAGTATATATGTATAATAAAAATCCAGCATCTAACGGGTTAGACACGTAGCTCAGTTGGAAGAGCTGCGTGCACGCAAACTAGAGGTCACGAGTTCGAATCCTATCACACGCTGCCAATAACATGCTTAAACCGGTCAGTCACCTCCGCTTGTCAGTCTGACAAGGTTTTTAAATTTTTTATTATTTTATTTTGTCTAATAATATTTTTTTATCAACCAATTTCATAAATTATACCAACCCCCTTTTTTTAATACTCACATGTATTCAGATTCTGTAAGAGTATAAATTTAATAAAAAACGTTTGTATATTGCCGGTTTGTTGAGTTTAAAAAAAATGAAAACCGTTTTTTAATAAATCAGGATTTACTAATGAGTATATATGTATAATAAAAATCAACATCTAACGGGTTAGACACGTAGCTCAGTTGAAGAGCTGCGTACACGCAAACTAGAGGTCACGAGTTCGAATCCCATCACACGCTGCCAATAACATACCTTAGACCGGTAAGTCACCTCCCCTTGTCGTTGACTAAGGTTTTTAAATTTTTTTATTATTTTATTTTGTCTAATAATATTTTTTATCAACCAAAATTCATAAATTATACCAACCCTTTTTTTAATACTCACATGTATTCAGATTCTGTAAGAGTATAAATTTAATAAAAACCGTTTGTATATTGCCGGTTTATTGAGTTTAAACGAAAATGAAAACCGTTTTTTAAATAAATCAGGATTTACTTAATGAGTATATATGTATAATAAAAATCCAGCATCTAACGGATTAGACACGTAGTTCAGTTGGAAGAGCTGCGTGCACGCAAACTATAGGTCACGAGTTCGAATCCCATCACACGCTATCAACAACATGCTAAAACCGGTCAGTCACCTCCCCTTGTCAGTCTGACAAGGTTTTTGAATTTTTATTATTATTTTATTTTGTCTAATAATATTTTTTTATCAACCAATTTCAGAAATTATACCAACCCCTTTTTTTAATACTAACATGTATTCAGATTCTGTAAGAGTATAAATTTAATAAAAACGTTTGTATATTGCCGGTTTGTTGAGTTTAAAAAAATGAAAACCGTTTTTTAATAAATCAGGATTTACTTAATGAGTATATATGTATAATAAAAATCTAACATCTAACGGGTTAGACACGTAGCTCAGTTGGAAGAGCTGCGTACACGCAAACTAGAGGTCACGAGTTCGAATCCCATCATCACGCTGCAATAACATGCTTAAACCGGTCACCTTCCCCTCCTTGTCAGTTTTTAAAGTTTTTATATATTTTTTTAATTTTATCATTTTAAATTTGCTTTTAATACTCACATGTATTCAGATTCTGTAAGAGTATAAATTTAATAAAAGCGTTTGTATATCGCCGTTTGTTGAGTTTAAAAAAAATGAAAACCGTTTTTTAAATAAATCAGGATTTACTTAATGAGTATATATGTATAAAAAAATCCAGCATCTAACGGGTTGACACGTAGCTCAGTTGAAGAGCTGCGTACACGCAAACTAGAGGTCACGAGTTCGAATCCCATCACACGCTGCCAATAACATCTTAAACCGGTAGTCACCTCCCCTTGTCAGTCTGAAAGGTTTTTAAATTTTTATTTTTATTTTGTCTAATAATATTTTTTATCAACCAATTTCATAAATTATAGCAACCCTTTATTTAATACTCACATGTATTCAGAATTTTAAGAGTATAAATTTAATAAAAGCGTTTGTATATTGCCGGTTTGTTGAGTTTAAAAAAAATGAAAACGTTTTTTAAATAAATCAGGATTTACTTAATGAGTATATATGTATAATAAAAATCCAGCATCTAACGGGTTAGACACGTAGCTCAGTTGGAAGAGCTGCGTACACGCAAACTAGAGGTCACGAGTTCGAATCCCATCACACGCTGCCAATAACATGCTTAAACCGGTCAGTCACCTCCCCTTGTCAGTCTGACAAGGTTTTTAAATTTTTTATTATTTTATTTTGTCTAATAATATTTTTTATCAACCAATTTCATAAATTATACCAACCCTTTTTTAAATACTCACATGTATTCAGATTTTGTAAGAGTATAAATTTAATAAAAAGCGTTTGTATATTTGCCGGTTTATTAAGTTTAAAAGAAAATGAAAACCGTTTTTTAAATAAATCAGGATTTACTTAATGAGTATATACGTATAATAAAAATCCAGCATCTAACGGATTAGACATGTAGCTCAGTTGGAAGAGCTACGTGCACGCAAATTATAGGTCACGAGTTCGAATCCTATCACACGCTACCAATAACATGTTAAACCGGTCAGTCACCTCCCCTTGTCTGTTTGACAAGGTTTTTAAATTTTTTTATTATTTTATTTTGTCTAATAATTTTTTTATCAACCAATTTCATAAATTATACCAACCCTTTTTTAATACTCACATGTATTCGATTTTGTAAGAGATAAATTTAATAAAAAGCGTTGTATATCGCCGGTTTTTGAGTTTAAAAAAATGAAAACGTTTTTTAATAAATCAGATTTACTTAATGAGTATATATGTATAATAAAAATCACATCTAACGGGTTAGACACGTAGCTAGTTGGAAGAGCTGCGTGCACGCAAACTAGAGGTCACGAGTTCGAATCCCATCACACGCTGCCAATAACATGCTTAAACCGGTCATCCCTCCCTTGTCAGTCTATAATGTTTTTAATCAAATTTTTTAAATTATTTAACCCTTTTTTAATACTCACATGTATTCAGATTTGTAAGAGTATAAATTTAATAAAAAGCGTTTGTATATCGCCGTTTGTTGAGTTTAAAAAAATGAAAACCGTTTTTTAAATAAATCAGATTACTTAATGAGTATATATGTATAATAAAAATCCAGCATCTAACGGTTAGACACGTAGCTCAGTTGGAAGAGCTGCGTGCACGCAAACTAGAGGTCACGAGTTCGAATCCATCACACGCTGCCAATAACATGCTTAAACCGGTAATCACCTCCCTTGTCAGTCTGACAAGGTTTTTAAATTTTTTATTATTTTATTTGTCTAATAATATTTTAATCAACCAATTTCATAAATTATACCACCCTTTTTTAATACTCACATGTATTCAGATTCTGTAAGAGATAAATTTAATAAAAAGCGTTTGTATATCGCCGGTTTGTTGAGTTTAAAAAAAATGAAAACCGTTTTTTATATAAATCAGGATTTACTTAATGAGTATATATGTATAATAAAAATCAGATCTAAGGGTTAGACACGTAGCTCAGTTGGAAGAGCTGCGTGCACGCAAACTAGAGGTCACGAGTTCGAATCCCATCACACGCTGCCAATAACATGCTTAAACGGTTAGTCACCTCCCTTGTCAGTCTGACAAGGTTTTTAATTTTTTTATTATTTTATTTTGTCTAATAATATTTTTTTATCAACCAATTTCATAAATTATACAACCCCTTTTTAATACTCACATTATTCTGATTTGTAGAGTATAAATTTATAAAAAGCGTTTGTATATCGCCGGTTTGTTGAGTTTAAAAAAATGAAAACGTTTTTTAATAAATCAGATATACTTAATGAGTATATATGTATAATAAAAATCCAGCATCTAACGGGTTAGACACGTAGCTTAGTTGGAAGAGCTGCGTGCACACAAACTAGAGGTCATGAGTTCGAATCCCATCACACGCTGCCAATAACATTCTTAAACCGGTCATTCCCTTGCCTTGTCAGTCTACAAGCTTTTTAAATTTTTTATATATTTAATTTGTTTTAATACTCACATGTATTCAAATTCTGTAAGAATAAATTTAATAAAAAGCGTTTGTATATCGCCAGTTTGTTGAGTTTAAAAAATAAAAACCGTTTTTTAAATAAATCAGGATATACTTAATGTGTATATATGTATAATAAAAATCCAGCATCTAACGGGTTAGACACGTAGCTCAGTTGGAAGAGCTGCGTGCACGCAAATAGAGGTCACGAGTTCAAATCCCATCACACGCTGCCAATAACATGCTTAAACCGGTTAGACCCCTCCCCTTGTAAGTCTGACAAGGTTTTTAAATTTTTTTATTATTTTACTTTGTTTAATAATTTTTTTTATCAACCAATTTCATAAATTATACCAACCCTTTTGTATAATTGTTTGTATATCGCCGGTTTGTTGAGTTTAAAAAAAATTGGAAACCGTTTTTTTAATTAAATCAGATTATACTTAATGTGTGTATATGTATTATAAAAATCCAGCATCTAACGGGTTAGACACGTAGCTCAGTTGAAGAGCTGCGTGCACGCAACTAGAGGTCATGAGTTTGAATCCCATCAAACGTGCCAATAACATGCTTAAACCGGTCAGACCCCTCCTCTTGTCAGTCTGGCAAGGTTTTTTAAATTTTTTATATTATTTTATTTTCTTCAATAAATTTTTTATCAACCAGAGCCGTTTCAGACGGACATCGACAGAGCCGTGACAACTGACGTTTCAGACTCTTCAGACTTTTTGAGCCGTTTCAGTAATTTTGAGCCGTTTTAGACTTTTTAAGCCGTTTCAGACGTCGTCCAGAGCCGTTTCAGGTGGACATCAACCAGAGCCGTTTCAGACTGACACGGCTTAACGAGCCGTGACAACTGCGGTTTCAACTTTTCAGACTTTTGAGCCGTTTCAGTATTTTTGAGCCGTTTCAACACATGTTTTAAGTCGTTTCAGTAATGTGTTTCAGCGTCCAAAGCCGTTTCATCTTACATGTTTCAGCGTTTACCCCAACCGGACGCGTGGTTAAGCCAGTTGCACCTCCATGTGCATCTCAAGTACACTTGAATGCGTTTGGTTATGTTAGAGCTTTGAAAACATAAACCCGTTCAAGGTTCGAAGAAAACGATAGCTGTTTGGGACCACAAATCACGTTCATGGACCACTTGAAAGTTCGGAAACTTCAACCCACACGTGACCACTTGAAAGTTCGTAAACTTCAACCCACACGTGAACATGCAAAACTAGCACGTGATGCAAGATTGTTCAACCGACCCATCTCTTTTTCCGGTAATAAGTAATGTTGTTCATAGTTTTTTTTTAAAAAATTATAAACTTTATTTCTTAAACGCACGTGTTTTTGTATTGTTTAGATGCCGACGATTAAAATAAGATAAAAGTGGCTGGTTTTGAAATACTTGAAGCAGATAATGACTCCAGGAATTGAGACCGCCATAAGGCAAACGTGCTTTGGACCCTATTTAGATAATAGGTGCACGTTATGTGATAGTCTTGTTTTAATCAGGGTTGCACAACATCAGTTACCTAATAATAATCCCCGTCTTGGTATTTCGTATTTATTAGGAGGTGAAATATTTACGTTTACACCCTAAACAATTTTGTTTAATAACCGGGTTACGGTTTGGCCACAGTTCTTGGCACCTGTAGATTACCAAAATTCTTTTAAAAATAGATTTTTTCCAGGCCGATCTCGAGTTAGTTTTTCAAAAATTATTGATTTATTTAATAACGTAACGACATATAACGATGAAGACGGCACAAGAATATGTCTTCTAATGCTTATAGGTCAAGGTTTTCTGGATTGCAAAAAACCAATATTTTTGATAATTTTCTTTTACACCTTGTGGATGATCTGGAAGCTTTTAGACAATATCCATGGAGTAGTTATTTTTGGGATAGTACATATAATGCTATTTATAATTTGCACATACGTCAAAAAGACGACACAATCGGTTTTTCGCTATCGGGATTCGTATGGCCCTTCAAGGTACGCGTGATCCCTTCCCCTTATTATACATTCCTAAATTTTTAGATAAAATTTTTAAAACATCCGTTTTACAGATGTGGATTTTGGGGTGTTCCCAGAATTCAAGGGTTCAAACGAATGGTTTGAATTTGAGACAATTCCCAGATTTTTGGGATGGAGGGAAGGACGTAAGTTCATGAAGGTTACTGTGGACCGTATGCTTAAAAAGGCGGCAAAGGTAAAATAGTTCTATTAAATTAAAAATATGAATTTGTGTTATTTTTATTATTTTTAAAAATTTATTGCCTTTAAAATCGCAGAAACGTGAATACAGACCGCTTTTGTTTATACTGGCCACGGATAATGAAGCTATGTGCCCATTGTATATATCTAGTTCAGATTATTTAGACGCTGAACGACAGATGTATGCTAATGCAATGCCGGGTGAAATACCGGTTGTCGACGAACAACAAACACGTACGGAATTCCCGGGTCCAATGCCACCGCTATGCAGTCCCCTACCGCCGTTGACCCACAACAAATGCAGTCACTTATGAACAATTTGTTTGGTGACGATGCCACAAATCAAGGTTTTAAGCCTTCACCGGCCCGACATGAAATACCGCAACAGAATTTTGCTACCGGTCCGTCCATGTGTGGAGTTGATTATGACCGGTTTAAATCAATGCTGGACGAGAACAACCGGAAACTGACTGACATGATCTTGTCAGAGGTGTTGCATACGCATCGTGCGGCCCCTGTCGGTACACCAGCCAACGCGTGAACATCACAAAGGGAGAGTGATAATGTAATGTTTAAATTTTGCAATTAATTTTTTTATAAATTTAAATACAATCTATAATAATGATCGTTTAACATTTCATGTAGGCTGTTGCAGATTCTTTTGTCAACTACGACAATGTCTACCATGTCTCTATGACCCCGATTATAAATGATGGATTTGTACGTTTTTACATGTTTTAGCATAACAGTTAGTTATTATTTTACGAGTACGAAATGTCAACTCTTACGCATAAGCATTTTTGTAGAATGTGGATCCTGATTATAAAAATGAGACGATCGGAAAGACTTGTGAAGCCCGCTGCAGCTTTGCTATCCCCATTCGTAGCTTATAAAAGGTTAAAACCAAAACAAACAAGACAGTCAAATAATGAGGATAGACAAATTTCATTAATCGAGCAGTGGTATCCAAGTAGTGGCAATAAATATCTTTCACTATTAGCGGGTGGGTGTGCCGGTCCTGATTTCTGGGAGTCATTGCTGGGCAAGGACGGTAGTGGCTGGTTAAGCAATGATGTAAGCCTTCACTATCAACAAAGTAAAAAAATAATATATTTTTTTCACACTAAATTTACTTTTTTTACAGCATATATTTGGGTGGATGATCCACTTGTATCACTCAAGAGATGCAAGAGAACGTTGGAGTATTTTACCCCCTTATTTTCAGATGAATCTTTTTAACTCGGGTGGGCATGACCACACGTTCAAGGGTTATTTCACCGGGGCGGTGGACCCCTTTCCACCAATAAGTACAGTTGACGAGGTATTACCGAGCATTCCAATTAGTTAGTTGTTACATATTTATTTTTGTAATTTATTAACGAACCACTAACTTACTTATTATGTAGGTGTACCTTTGTACATACCAGGCGTGCATTGGTTTTTCAGGAGTTTTCAATCTTATTAATTACACACTTACGATATACGATAGGTATTTTCCCGATTTAATAAATTAATACTTTAATATTTATGCTGCCAACTGTTCTTATTTTTTGGTGATTATAGTTTATTAGGTTTAAAAACTTTGGAAAAGGGAAGAACATAGGTGGTCTGTCATATAAATTTTGTTTTTGACCACTGGCTACGGATTAATGGTTATCATGCCGACAACCCATTACCGTTACATTTTCCCTTCCGCATTATTTATGCAAGCAATGCTCCTCAACAGTCCGGAGTTTTGGGAGACTGTGGAGTTTGGGTTTGCATATATCTACAAAAGTTGATAAATAAACAACAGTTGAACGATGGTGAAGATACTGCGTTAACTGCATACAAAATGAGACATAAACTAGCTATACTTTTTTTTGACTCGGTACTACCTAAGGATATAGAAGACAACGTCGAAGATGACGAAGTTTTATTTGGAAGATAATTGTAAAAATGCAGAAAATGTTGTAAAAATCTTATTCTGTATAGAATGATTATTTATATATATTATTTGTATTATGTTATAGATACCTGTGAACTCTTTGTGTGTATATATGTGTGCGCTACCATTATGGAAACATATGTTACTCAGATAGATCCACAATGTCAAACCGGAGTTGGTCGTCAAATGTTCTTGACTTTTATTACGCCGGCGATAGTCCAAGTTGCTTTTCCTCATACATGGGGATAACACCACTCGG
Source organism: Scalesia atractyloides (assembly GCA_947069175.1). Classification (NCBI taxonomy): domain Eukaryota; kingdom Viridiplantae; phylum Streptophyta; class Magnoliopsida; order Asterales; family Asteraceae; genus Scalesia; species Scalesia atractyloides. Next base: position 4,765,406 of record CAMTDV010000020.1, on the reverse strand, counting down.
GAAAGACTGGTGGGGTGGACTACTTGGATTTAGTGGAGATGGCCATGTTCAAGAAACGGTACCTTAATAACAAATCATTTCCTTTAATAATTAGGCTGTTATTTTAAAAAAAATAAATCTTTACCATTCTTTTATAGCACATGAAAGCATCGTGTAACAAATTCATGTATCAACGAGAGGTTGAAAGACGCGCAAGGACGACGACTTCAAAGGATTTTCGTTGGACGGCTCTACCACCAAATTTTGTCAACATGTTAAATGAACAAGATAGTGCGGCAAACACATACACAGATGGGTCTTCAACTACATACCATCCAATTGGGAAATAGATACAGTACATTCATTTTTTATTTATTTTATATTGTGGTGGTTCTATATGTAATTGTTGATACAATTTTGTGTCTGTCGCTTGTTCTTAATTACAGTTGTAATTGTACGGTCTTTGCTCAAGTGTCTGTATTGGTTTGGTCGTGTCGAATAGATCGAGATATCATTCTATCTTGATCTAGTATGACATCATAGCTTTCTGTGTTAATCAGTTGCATGTGTGCATACTGATAAGTCTTGGAAACGTCAAGTCTACACACGTTCTCCAATAAAGAGGATTCTGTGCGAGTCAGAGAATTCATACGAAACAGAGGTTTCGTGCGAATCACTGAGTGGTTTCGTACGAAACATGTATTTCGTACGAAACACTGACTCATATCAATTCTGGAATTGTGACTCGTGTGAAATAGTGTGTTCCATATGTCTGGATTTGTGATTCTATGAAACTAGACGGACACTATATAAGCTGATGCACTTCTCAGTCAGAGCGGACATTTCGCGTGAAAGCTAGCTAGACTGACAGAGAGATTGTTATCTTTGAAGACGAAGACACAAGAATACAGCAAGTTTGTTTGAGTCATACGAGCATTGTGTGTATATGTTTGTACTTGTTCTCAATCATTAATCAAGATAGTGAATCTTTGGTTACCCCGTGTTCTTTACTTTGCTTTGGTTGCATGCACACTTGGATTCCGCACTTGTGTGTGTGTCTTATGATCAAGGAACTGGTTTAACACCATCGGCAGGTGGACCTACAAGTGGTATCAGAGCTTTGGCTCTTTCCTTATTCAAAACCGGGCTTAGTTGTGTCTGAGCTAGTTTGAAGATTTCTGAAGTGTTCTTGAGCCTCCAGCAGAAAACTTAAGTTTTGGATAGATAACTAACTTAAAACTTGGTTAAAATCTGCTGCATGCAGAACATTTTATCTGCAAAATTTTGAATCTGATTAGTTTTGGTAGGGTTGACATTTTCTGACTTGGATCTAGACTTGGACTGTTGACTGTTAAAAATCTGTGTTTTAACTAAAAGTGGGTAAGACAACAGGTATTTTCGAAAAAGCAGGTCTACACAAGAAAGGAAATTTCTCACCAAACCATTTCTGAAAAGATTCCTCTGAAAAACAATGAACAAAACAGTTTGTGCGAGTGAAAAGTTTAGTGCGAAACATCTGATTCGCACGAAAACACCTTGTCTCGCACAAAACAACTGTTTCGCACGAAACTGTGTGGTTCGTACGAAATAGGGTGTTATCCGCACGAAATTAGTTTCGTACGAATAACTTTGGTTTTTGTTTTTTTTTTCGTGTTTTTCAAAGCTTTATGATTTTAAGAATTTATCATATTTTCAGATCTGTGAATTTTTAAAAGGTAATTATAATCGTGAAACTTTAAAACCTTTAAATTTTCATTAAACAAGAAAATATAATGAGTTCTAACCCGTGAGATTGGAGTTGTTCAAGCTCAAATCAGGAGTCTTCGCAAAGCTCCGCAACATCATGGGTAAAATCTTTGATGCCTCAACATACAGCAATGATCTCTGCAAATCAATGGGCGTGTGTTGCGAATCAAAATCAAAGCATCCAAACTCTGTTAATGAGCGAAAGTGAAACAGGGAGTAACAACCGTCCGCCTAAGCTAGATCATATGAACGATTATCCTTCTTGGAAATGTCGTTTTCATACATACGTTCTTGGACATAACACTGAATTATGGACGTGTTTCACTACCCCCTACAATGAAGCACTTGAAGAAGCTGGATCAAACCCAACCACATTGGCCAATCTAGTCGAATGTGACAAGAAAGCTTACGATCTAGAGAAAAAGGCATTTGCTATCCTCACACAAGCTCTGCATAAAGACATTTATCATCAGTTTGTGTATTGTACTACAACAAAAAATTTGTGGGACACTTTGGAAGCAAGAGGTGAAGGTAACGCTGCTACCAGAAAGATTCGGCATGATATGCTCAAGAAAGAGTTTGAAGGTTTCATGTTCATGGAGAACGAAACCTTGAATGATATGACCACTTGGTTTTATCATCTTCTCAGCGAAATGTACTCGTATAAAGTGTTAGCAGCACCACAAGAAATTGTGATGCGATTTACTGACGCTTTACCTCCAAAATGGGGTCAATTTATTGATCTATTAAAACATACAGGTGTTTTGGACTCAATTAGTATTTATGAATTTGTGCAGAAACTGGAGAACAAGAATGAAGAAGAACTCCGGAAGGCACAACGAGTCTCTGCTCCACAAAACCCTGAATGTATTTTGGCGGTATAAATACAGGTACAAGCTCAAGTCAGCAACCGAAGCTGCAAACGGCGTTTGTGTCAAACGTGAACCCTTTCCTACCCCAACCAGTTCAAACAAGTCAGTCTACAGGTTTGAGTAATCAAGCCTATGGACAGACTTTTGATCCGAAAGCCTTCCTTCCACAGCCAAGGGATTTAGCGCATAAAGCTTAACAGCAAGCTCCTCAACAAGCTTTCTATGGTAGCAACAGTCAATCGGCAAATCCCAACACTGTCAAACTTGACACGTCAAATCTCTCCAAAATCAACGTAGAAGTTGCACAGGAACATGCAGAACTTCTAAACACCATGGTCAGTGCGTATTGTGGTTTAGTTGTAGGTCAAATAAGGAACATCAATTTGACAAACGAAGACTATGAACAAATTGACCGAGATGAAATAGAGCTGATGGACATCAATGTCACACCCCGACCCGCAGCGGAAATAAGAGTCGGGGCATAATTGGGTTATCACCAAAGCACATGACATTTACTATTATGTTTCATAATTAAATGAAGTCAAAGTTACATTTCTCAAACATCCAAACATGTTCATTCATTACAAGAGAAAATAACCAAACATAATAATCCGAATACTAAATCGTTTTATTTCTTCTAATCCAGGTCCTATGTGTTCCTAGCTGCTGCTGGTTCACCTGTATCATGTGTAAAACGGGAGGTTTTTGGGTCAACATAAGTTGGCGAGTGAACCTTATAGATAAACATTTGATAATGATTTTATGGTTAGTTTATAAATAAAATATTGTGCATAATCATAAAAGAGCACATGTATGTAATCAAACATTGGCAAATATCAGTTACAATTATAACATACATTAACATTCGATAGCATACATGAACATACCAATATCATATGATAACTAACATAAATGAACTGTGCGATCAAGGTTCAATCAAACGGAGCCGATCGTATTGCATGAACTGGAAATGTAAATTGAACTGTGCGCTCAAGGCTCAATCAAACGGAGCCGAACGTATTGCATGAACTGGAAATGTAAATTGAACTGTGCACTCAAGGCTCAATCAAACGGAGCCGAGCGTATTGCATGTATTGAAATGTAAAATGAAATGACCGATCAAGGCTCAATCAAACGGAGCCGATCGTGCGGGCACGCCAAGATCAACCGCATAATAAAATGGGGATCAAGCTCAACCTCGATGGATGGGGAGCTGCGGCCTCGGCAATTGCATGTACTGAAATAATAATTTGCATCCAATAATAACTACTTAAAAGCAATAAACTAATACACATGTCATGATATGATGTATGCACAATAATTTCGTTATAATATGTAAATAAACAAGACACATGATACACCCCAAAACGTGATTAAAACGGGGAATTTGAAAGGTTCACTCACATTGGGTGCGTTGAATTGAAGATGGTGAGATGCGCACGATTTAGATGAGCGGATCGACGAGGAGTACTAACCTAAATAATAATGGAAAGGTATATTAAATGGATGGATTTTATTAAGGATTTTTAATGGGATTTTTAGATATATTTTTGTGAGTTTACGGCTATTTTCTATCTTTAAAAATGTTATTTTTAAGTATTTTTAATTGATTTTTAAATTAAAATAAACAAATAAATATATAAAAAAATATTATTTTTTTTACTGTTTGACCATTGACCGTTGACCGGTTCGGTCAGCGGTAAAGGTTGCGCCAAGCGGGATTCGAACCGGTGACCTTCAGTTCACGTGCACGTAGCTCTACCAACTGAGCTACGTGACTAACCCGTTAGAAACTCAGTTTTAGTTATATTTATATACTTATTCGAATTAACCGAAAATACCTTTATTTACAAAAATGTTTTAATTCAATTGACCGGTGCTTGGGACAGGGTTCGAACGCGCAACGTGAAGTTTATCTTGCACACAGTCCACCGCTGGACTGTGTGTCTAACCCGGTTATATTCTTGATTTATATTATACTTAACAACTACCTGTTCTGACCCGGTTAGTTCATGTTTAAAAAGGAAATGTTATTACGTAAGGCGTGTGCATAGTAAGGATCGAACTCGGGACATGTATATGAACCTTGCACACAGTCCACCGCTGGACTGTGTGTCTAACCCGTTTATTATCCGAATTTTAATTACTCTTATCCCGTTTTTTAAGTTCGTCTTCTTCATTACGATTACCGACTTTACTCAAACATCTGGTTCATGATTTAACTAATTAATAAACATGACGACTAGCTTGAATGTACAAAACCGAACAGTTTGGGGAAAGAATATACCGGACAGGTTGTCTTCCTTAGGGAGTCCGGCGAGAATCAGACAGCTCTGTTTTTGAACCTTCGGCTGAGAGGGTCTATCAACAGAATTGAGGAATTAGATTTGAAATTGAACCAGGGTGCATTGATTATTAGTAAGTTTGAATGTGCTTACCGTTAACTAGCGAGTTTCCGGCAATTCCAGAATTTCTCCGGCGAACACCGAAAATCCAGCAAAGTCGTCTGTGGCTGATTTTTGAGTGATGGATTAATGTTAGTAAAGTCCTAACAATAGATTGAAATCGCAAAGGAGGAATATCTTACCGGTTTGTGTTGAACACGGTTTTCCGGCGATTTCTGCAGAGAATTCCGGCGAACAGTTTTTGGTGCTCAAATGATTTGAAAACGCGGCGAAAAGGAAATGGAGTGTTGTTGTGACAGTTCTGAATCGCATAAATGATTGGAACCTGAATTAATCGGAGTTTGATAACTTTTCGGTTTCAAAAACCGAAAATGATGAAACTTTAAGTTCATTCATTACCGACTTAATTAGAAACCGAAATACATCGGTTATAAGTTGGCCAGATGAAATCGAAGTGATTTAGCGATCGGTTTACCGATTTCCGTTATTCAGATGGCATTAACGGTTGATTTGAGTTTGCGTATAAGATCCAATTGTTTTCCTAAGATTAACAGAAAACACTTGGTGGCGGAGTGGTTTGGGGACAGGATGATAAGTCTTTGGCGACAGCTGACCCGGGTTCGAGTCCCGGCAGCTTCAATTGTTTTTTATTTATTTTATTTTAACTTTTTATCAAATATACTTTTTATAGTTCAGTTTATTTATTAATTATGTAACGTTTAAACTCAAAATAATCATAAATAATTAATGTAATTTCATAACTTCGTACAAGATTACAAAACGGAACGGGTTTTGGAGACCCGATTTTTACAAATGTTACAGTATCCCCTACTTTTAGGAATTTCGTCCCGAAATTTAAACAGTTGAAGTAGTAGGGAAAAGATGAGGGTATTTTTCACGCATTGAGTCTTCACGTTCCCAAGTAAACTCAGGTCCCCGTTTCGACTCCCAGCGCACCCTAACAATAGGAATGCGACTTCGTCGAAGACGCTTTTCTCCATAGTCCATAATCTCCACTGGTCTTTCAATAAAATGCATGGATTCATCAATCTGAATATCTTCTAGTGGAATATGAAGATTCTCATCAGCGAGGCACTTCTTCAAGTTCGACACGTGAAATGTGGGATGAATCCTGTCGAGTTCTTCCGGTAGGTCAAGCTTGTATGCTACAGGACCTACTCTTTCGAGTATCTTGAAAGGTCCTACGTAACGTGGTGCTAGCTTTCCCTTTTGACCAAAACGAACTACTCCCTTCCACGGTGATACTTTTAAAAGTACATTATCACTAATGCTAAACTCCAAGGGCTTCCGTCGTTTATCTGCGTAACTCTTTTGACGACTTTGAGCCGCTAGAAGATTGTTTCGGATTTGATGAATCTTATCTGTGGTTTCTTGGATCAATTCTGGCCCAGTAATTTGCGCTTCCCCAATTTCGTGCCAACAAATAGGAGATCGGCACTTTCGACCATACAAAGCTTCAAAAGGTGCCATGCCGATGCTCGAATGATAACTGTTGTTGTACGAAAATTCAACTAACGGTAGGTGGGCGTCCCAATTTCCCTTGAAGTCTATGACACATGCTCTAAGCATGTCCTCAAGAGTTTGAATGGTGCGCTCAGACTGTCCATCAGTTTGAGGATGATAGGCGGTACTGAGATCTAGTCGAGTGCCCATAGCGGATTGTACTGCTTGCCATGTTCGTGAGGTGAAACGACCATCACGATCAGAAATAATACTTAATGGTACTCCATGCCGGCTTACGATTTCGTTGATATAAATACGAGCAAGCTTTTCGTTCTTGAAATCTTCTCGAATAGGAATAAAGTGAGCTGATTTTGTAAGTCGGTCTATAATCACCCATATAGTGTCATACCCACTAGAAGTGTGAGGAATTAATAACTACATTAATCTCCTAGAAGAAACAAAGAAAGAGTTAGCCATCGCCAAATGCGAATATGATTCAATCAAACGCAAATTGGAAAGTTATTCTAACTCCCAATATGTGCTTGATCATATTATTGAAATTCAAAAACTAAAGGGAGATGCTCAATGCATAGGGTATAAGTCGTGTCCACCCCCAATGAAACACAACTATACCAAAATGCCTGATGAAGAGGAGATGCCTCGTTTTGAACCCTCTGTACCTTTGAATCCTGAGGAATTCGCAGCAGGGTTAGGGTTCAAACTAGGCAATTCCTCTCAAGAACCAAGCAAGCCAGAAAGTTCATCGTGTGATGAAGAAGAGGATGATACATCAGATGATGAATCAAGAAATGATGATCAGGATCAGCCTCTTGATGAAAGGAAAAGAGTAGAATCGTCTGGCTACTCCTAGTACTCAATCTGTTGAGAATCAAGAGACTGTTCCTAAGAAATCTATGAAGACAAGTGTGTCTACATAAGAAGTAGATAATGTGTTGTATACTTTGGTTGGAGATAAGAAAATCTATTCAAACAAATTTTTGAAAAATCAACAACCAAACCTTTAGAAAGGAAAAAGCCCACCAAAACATAACAATTATCCGCTTCAAAAGAAAAACAATGGAAGCGAGTTAAAAAGTCTACAGTTTCTCAACCGAAGGTTGAAGCAAAAGGCTCTCGTTACCAGAAAAAGGCTAAAACTGTTAAATTTGTGAGTTCTAAAGGTACCGATAAAGTCGAAACTTTTCAAGGAAAATCTAATGTTGATTTTGTAAAGAAAGTTAAGATTTTGAAAAGAAATAGTCAAAACAATTACACCCAACACACTGATGGATGCAATGAAAATGAACCGAGTACCTCAGGATCCACAAGTTCAACATCAAGCCGAGAAACACGATCTCCTAGTTTTGTTGAAAGGAGAACATGTTTCAAATGTGGAGATTTTGGCTACATTATAAAGGATTGTCAAAATCCTGCCAAATTAAGATGTATAGAGAAAACCACTCATGAACCAACTTGCAAACGTAAATCTATTTCTCCGACACAAGATAAACGAATTATTAAAGATCAAAAAGAGAAACAAAAACGTAAACAAGTAAAAGCAGTTGAGAAAGCTTTAAAATCGGATTCTTCGAAAAAGGATCAAAGATCTTCAAAGTCAATAAAACCAGACCCTGTTAGAACTGTAAATAATAGTAAATCTGGTAATAAACAAGGATCTTGGAAACAGGAGACCGGTAATGGTTCAAAGGAGTCTCTCAGTTTGTTAATCATCAAGAAGTTGAGATTACATTTCTCGATGATAAGGGACGACCCAAGACCACTAAGGCTTGGGTCCCATCTCAAACTAATCTTCTTTGTGTAATGTGTAGGGTGTTCCAGGAGGAACTGTAAACAGTCATTGGATTGTTGACGGTGGAGCATCAAGGCACATGACGAGCGACTTGCGGCTCCTATATGATGTGAAAAGCATAAGGGGTGGTTATGTTGCTTTTGCTGGTGACAAAGGTGGATACATCACTGGAGAAGGAATGATCTACAATGGTGTTGTGAGCTTCGACAAGATCAATTATGTGCGGCAAATTGATCACAATCTTCTTAGCGTTTCTCAAAACTGCGATAAGAAGTTCACGGTACATTTTGATGATGCCGGATGTTATGTGCTGAAGCCTGGATTCAAGATCCCCAAGGAATGGATTCTCCTGTCGGCTCCAAGAATTAATGATTTGTATATTCTTGATATGAGCCAAGCTATTACAACATCTGTACAAGTCACATGTTTTGTGTCCAAAGCCACCGAGAAGGAATCAATATATTGGCATAGATGTATGGGACACATTCACCTGAGGAAAATGAACTATCTGGTGAAGAACAATCTAGTGAATGGTGTACCAGTGAAGAATTTTCATCTTCAAGACGTTTGTGTATCATGCCAGAAAGGAAAGCAAGCGAGAAAATCCCATCCCGTGAAGAAGATCAACACTGTGAATATGCCACTGGAACGTCTTCATATGGACCTCTTTGGACCTATGAAACACAAGACAACCTTTGGTGATTCTTATTGTCTGGTAGTTACTGATGACTATTCCAGATTTTCATGGGTAAACATGCTGGCACACAAGAGTGAAGTTCCTACTATCCTCAAGAATCTCCTGACTCTGCTAGAAAATTTGTACAATCTGAAGGTAAGGAGAATCAGAAGCAACAATGGCATGAAATTCAAGAATCAAGTTATGGACGAGTACTGTTCTTCAAAGGGTATTCTGCATGAGTAAGTTCTCGATACATTCCACAACAAAATGGTGTCGCTGAGAGGAAAAATAGAACTCTTATTGAAACTGCAAGAACCATGTTAGTAGAATCAGAACTTCCCGTTCAATTTTGGGGAGAAGCTGTTGCTACTGCGTGTTATACGATGAATAGAGTTCTGACAGTGAAGAGACATGGGAAGACATGCTTTGAGTTGTTACATAAAAGGAAACCGGATGTTTCTTTCTCAGAACCTTTTGGAGCTCCATGCACTATGATCGACCCACATGGAAAGTTTGGTCCCAAGGCTATCGAAGGTTTCTTTCTTGGATATGCTACTCCAAATTTCGGGTGTGGAATTTGTCTTCGAAGAAGATTGAAGAATGGGGTGAAGTTAAGGTTCAGAGATATTCAGAAGCTGTAAGAGCTCTGGGTGCTCCTTGGATGTTCGACTACGATGGGCTATTTGACTCCTTTAATCTGCCAACTTTTGATAATGCAACAGCTGCTGCTCAGATGTTATTGGAAAGTGATACTGTAGTAGAATCATCACTAGTTCGACCAATTATTGTTAACCATCAAGTATCGACTTCGGTTAACAATCTTGTTCAAAATGAGGAATTCGAAGACGCTGCGATTATAATGTTTCATCAGAAGACGATGATGAGTTTCACGATGCGAATGAAGCTACCTCTGGTGCGGTTCCTGGATTTTCAAATGATACGTCAAATATTCAACCTCAAGGAACGACTGAAGGTCAGGCATCTACAACGTCATCAAATCCAGCTCTCGATGTAACTGTTGATCTGAATATCAACAATTTGGATATCAATTCTCGAGTTCCTGATGTGCCAGAAACTCGTATTCATAATATCCATCCTCAGCAGAATATTATTGGAGATGTCCAGAGTGGTGTGCAGACTTGTAATCAGCTTCGAAACAACCAGAATGCTGGATTGTATTCGGAAATCAGGGAATCTGGTGGTCTGAATGATTGGTCTTTTGCCTGCTATGTGTGCCAAGTAGAACCAAAATCTTGGAAGGAGGCAATGAAAGAAGACTCGTGGGTTGAAGCCATGCAGGAAGAACTTCAACAGTTTCAGAAGTTAGGCGTCTGGAAATTGGTTGACAGGCCTGACGGCTACAAGAAGATTGGTACACGATGGGTGTACAAATGCAAGAAGGATGACTGAGGTGTTGTTGTGAGAAACAAAGCGCGATTGGTTGTTCAAGGTTTTAATCAGGTCGAAGGGATCGATTACAATGAAGTTTATGCACCGGTTGCACACTTGAGGCCATAAGAATCTTTTTGGCTTATGCGGCCTTCAAGAAGTTTACCGTCTTATCAGATGGATGTGAAGAGTGCATTTCTTCATGGTGTGGTAGAAGAGGAAGTATATGTTGAGCAACCGCTAGGTTTTGAAGATCCTCTCCATCCTGACAAGGTTTGGCTTCTCAACAAGGCATTATATGGTCTTCATCAAGCTCCGAGGGCTTGGTATGAAACGTTGTCTACCTATCTGTTGAAGAATGGTTTTCGACGAGGCCTGATCGACTGTACTCTCTTCATCAAGGAAAGGACAAGGACTTGCTGCTAGTACAGGTTTATGTTGATGATATTATATTTGGGTCTACTAACACTCGAATGTGCAAAGAATTCGAACAGGTTATGCAGGAGAAGTTCGAGATGAGCGTTATGGGAGAAATGACTTTCTTTTTAGGCTTGCAGGTTCAGCAATCAAAAGAAGGGATTTTTATCCATCAAACTAACTACGTCGGAGATATTCTCAAGCGATTTCAGATGGATGACTCAAAGCCTTTGGGAACTCCATTAGCTCCAAATCATGGGATTACTCCAGACGGAATGGGTGAACATGTATAACCATCTCTCTATCGTGCTATGATCGGATCTCTCATATATCTTACTGCTTAAGACCCGACATAATGTACTCAACATGCCTTTTGGCACGCTATCAGTCTAGTCCGAAGGTTTCTCACTTGATGGCTGTGAAAAGGATCTTTTGTTATCTAAAGCGTCGCCCTGACACTGGTCTATGGTACCCTAAGGATGATAACTTTGATCTGATAGCATTCAGCGATTCTGATCATGGCGGCTGCAAAATCGATGCAAAGTCAACAACCATAGGATGTCAGTTCTTGGGAAATCGCCTAGTCACGTGGAAATGCAAAAAGCAGACTTGTGTAGCTACATCAACATGTGAGGCTGAGTATATATCGGCTTCTAGTTGCTGCTCTCAAGTTCTATGGATTCAACAGCAAATGCGCGACTACGGTTTTGAATTTCTTACTACTCCTATTTTTGTTGATAATGAAGCTGCTTTACAGAACACTAGGAATCCTGTACAGCATTCAAAAACAAAACACATTGAAATTAAGTATCATTTCATACGAGATTGTTATGAAAAGAGACTTATCGATGTTGTTAAAATCCACACTGATTTTTACCAAAGCCTTTGATAAATCACGTTTTGATTATCTACTTTTGGTCAATGGCATCAAGGTGAAGCCCGAGTAACTCAACCATGGCTAGCTATTTTTGTATATACTTTCTAAAAATCTAAAACTACAAAAAGATTTTCAGTTTTATATTTTAGGGGAGTAAATTTCAAGAAAATACAAAAATATGTCTTTTATTTACCTTCTTTGTTTAAGGGGGAGAAAATTCAGAAAAATACAAAAACATTAGAAAAATAAAAAATGAGTTTCTTGGATAAGTTGAAGATGATGAAATTCACCGGTAAATCTGTCAGAAATGGTCAAAAGCATAGAAAGAAGATTGATAAGTAGCTTGTCTTATGATGTATCGGTAGGTTCACAATCAGACTAAAATGTGCAGGTTGATATAAACCTAACAGACAGAACGCCAGGTGGGAACTATTCATTGGTATATGGTCTTGGTACCAAAATTTCGTTTGATAGATTGCCGAGGTTCCTGAGATATACGGTCTTTATGCTGGTTATCATCAGGGTATCATGTTGAATCTTTTGCCGAAAAATAACGGTGACGCATAGTCTAGAACTTCCATGATACCATACATACTGTATATACTGCATACGACCATCAAATATGTGATAAAAATATCACATCCCCAAAATAAATGATAAAATATCATAGCTTTATGCGGGAGCTAAGTTCGTCTCTTTGTCGGTACGATGGTACTAACCTGTTCACGGACTTACTCCTGTGCCCTGCATGCATATGAAAATCAAGTTCCTCATCAATAATGATTAAATCACAAAGGGCTTATTTTCAATAAAAAATAAGTGAGTATCTCACATCATTCATATACGTCAAAACAGATGATAAAGCAGTATACTCACCGGTAAGATTTTCTCTCGTGCACATCTTGATACGGGAATGTGTCTTGATGTGGTTGAACACCGACTAGTAAGTATAAATCCATATCTTAATCATATCTCCTAATCATGATTACATCTGATAAGTCTGAGCTTACGTGGATAACAATACCGATAATCATAGTTGATACTTATCTGTTTAATTTTGAAAACCTAATACCGTCTTTGACAAAGATTATAATGCTGGTATGATTCTTTTACCTTGAAACTCGAAAAAGATTGTAGTTTATCTGTATATTTTGATTTTATGTCTAGTTTACTTAGTTGCTTATGCAATTACTTTTTGAAAGTTAGCCAAAGTTGATACTCGAAAGTTTTCTACTAAGATATGCCAGAAAACCATTGGTTTGATATTGCAACTTCATAAAAGTAATATCTTGCAACAAGTAATCCATCAAAAGAAATCCAAAATCTGAAATTCGTTTGAGTGTGTGTATCTCATACGAATGAACCTAGTCATTTGATTGACCTGGTCACATCTGAAATTCGTTTGAGTGTGTGTATCTCATACGGATGAACCTGGTCATTTGTTTGACTTGGTCACTTGTTTTTCTCAAATCTGCTGCTGGAATTCATACGAGTGTGTGTATTCGTTCAGGGAATACAATCATACGAAGATTTTATGATAAGTCTTTCGTGTGTATCCCCTGAGAAATTTGTGTTCTAATTATATTTTTCTATTGAGTACAGATTGATAAAAAGAACATGAACAAAGACCAGCTACGAACAAATCTGACAAGTCAGAAGAGGAAACAAGAAAGATTTGAAGTTTCTTAGAAGTTTGAAGACCTGATACTCTAATCATTAGATAGCAGATCTATCAATGGATAGCAGATCTTCAGGGGGAGTTTGTTGATACTCCAAACCATTCTATGTGAAGACCAAAGTCTGAAGACCAAAGACCGAAAAAGACCAAGCAACATCCAAGGGGGAGTTTGTTGATACAGTTTTGTATCTGTCACTTGTTCTTATTTACAATTGTAATTGTACGGTCTTTGCTCAAGTGTCTGTATAGGTTTGGTCGTGTCGAATAGATTGAGATATCCTTCTATCTTGATCTAGTATGACATCATAGCTTGTCTGTGTTAATCAGTTGCATGTGTGCATACTGATAAGTCTTGGAAACGTCAAGTCTACACATGTTCTCAAATAAAGAGGATTCTGTGCGAGTCAGAGAATTCGTAGAACAGATTCGGAATCATGAGTGGTTTCGTACGAAACATGTATTTCGTACGAAACACTGACTTGTACCAATTCTGAATTGTGACTCGTGTGAAATAGTGTGTTCCATATGTCTGATTTGTGATTCGTACGAAACTAGACGGACACTATATAAGCTGACATGCACTTCTCAGTCAGAGCGGACTTGCGCGTGAAAGCTAGCTAGACTGACCAGAGTATTGTTATCTCTGAAGACGAAGACACAAGAATAGAACAAGTTTGTTTGAGTCATACGAGCATTGTGTGTATATGTTTGTACTTGTTCTCAATCATTAATCAAGATAGTGAATCTTTGGTTACCCCGTGTTCTTTACTTTGCTTTGGTTGATGCACACTTGGATTCCGCACTTGTGTGTGTGTCATATGAACAAGGAACTGGTTTAACACCATCCGCAGGTGGACCTACAGTAATAAGATCTTAATCATGTTTATTTTGGACTGATCTTTAACATAAAATTTTAAACGGATGTTATATACTTTTCTTTTTTTGACACAGGCTTACATTCCTATAGCGAAAAGGAACAACAATGGTTACTTCTAAATATAAATTTAAAGTCACTAGAGATAACTGTTTATTTTACAAATACTTGTAACATCAATAACTGTGGAGATTCATTTTGCGTGCATAGAAGAATTCATCAAACTGTGATGGAGGTTGAGTCTCTATTCTTGTGGTTTCTGGGCCGTACTGGGTTTGGCAACACGCTGAAGTAGACGAGACGGATGCCATGGGAATAGTAGGGGATGTCGTCTGGCCTGATCAAAGAGATCGTATTGGCCAAATTCAGGAGTCATCATATGTATGCTAATGGAAAACCTTGTTCGCAAGCGCTCGTTAACATGGAGGGAAGGAAACCTTCAGGATGCTTGTTTTAGATACAGACGGTACATGGCAAATGAACTCTATGCCAGGGCTTCACACCCGTTAATTTTTGATGCTTTGTGTATACACATAAAATCTACCAATAAAATATTGTAATGAAATATTTCCTGCGTAATTTTATTACTTCCAATACTAAAAAAAATAGATACTTTTAAAGGTCTCCCAGGTTATAGGACGGAAATTATGTAAACTGGTCATGATCGCCCCAGCTTTCTTTATCTTTCCCTTTCCCAGTCGTTTGCTAGTACCAATTTGTGACGGCATCGGCTGTGAACACAAATCACGATGATGACCATATGATTTACACCGGGAACAATAAGGTAGAGTGGGTTCTTCCCCGAGGGATAAGATCCGGTTGTTATCTCGAGGACGACCCGCCTGACGCTTTGTAACATGCGCGCTTGAAGATTTATAAGATCTTCTGGAGTCTCCCATTCAGACTTATGAGGAAGAGGATTAATCGCTTCTTCATAAGTTCTTTTATAGATTTCGTTGAGTAACAAGGGAAGGAATATGACTGCAATCGGTTTCATCTAAAAATTTTGAAACCGAAATCACATGCCCACATGGTAGGCCAGAAACTTGCCAAACTCGGCAGCTACATGTTCGATTATATAAATCAACAAAACCGCCCTTGCCCCCGTCTTCATAAGTGTTTAAACCAACACCAGCAACAGTCCACATTCTAGACGCTTGAATTTTTTTTTTTAAATTTTCTTTTAAGCCCACTGTGTAAGTAGGTGTGTTTCCTGAATACCCTGCAACCGGCGTTCATAAAACCATTGTTGTACGAACTGACGAAAGAATTCTATAACTTGTGTTATCGGCATTTTGACGCTGGTGTCTAGAAAGAGCGTTAATGGACTCCGCGCTGTTAGATGTCATATAATGATATCGGTTACCGGGGCAATGTGCTCTTGCCCATCTACGAACCCAATACTTGTTAGAATTTGACGTACCCTGGGAACGTCAAGACAAAGAGCATTGAATGACTCATTAAAATCAGACATCCGGTAAGATTTGCATGTGTTCCACACAGACTCTCGTATTCTTTTTTTTTATTCGACGATAAACGTAAGTTCATCATTAAATGACGACAACATAACCCGTGATAAGCACGTGGAAAGACGTTACTAACAGCTAAGTGTATAGAATTCGCCTATCCATATTATCGCCATATCGGGTATTTCACCAACACACTCTCTAAGCTTAGAAAGAAACCATGTCCAGGATTCTCCATCCTCTGATTTTCCTATTCCATAGGAAACTGGTAAAATATGGTTGTTTCCATCCATGCCAACTGCTAAAAACAGCGTACTTTAAATTCACCTTTTAGGTGTACTGCATCGATGATAACCACCGGCCTAAGATTACACATAAAGGCACGAATCTGAAAGTAAAAATTCGTAAGAGGTCAACCGCGTTTTAATTTCAGATAACTAAATAAAAGTACGCAACACAGCACAGATGGCAACAAAGACCATCTCAAACCGATTCTCTTCGTCAGTCTTGATGCGACTGACAGTACCGGGGTTTGCCCGCTCTAAATTGTAGCAGTAAAATGGTAGTTCAGCAAATGGAATCAGTGCTTGTTCCTTGTAGAATCTCTAGCGCGTGACTTTTTCCACGCCAAGCTTGACTATAACTTATGTCCACTTGGAATCTTTGTTTAAAATCTTTGACGATATCCGTGGACCGATATTGTCTACCACTATCTTTTAGTGATTCATTTAAATAGTGAGCCACAACCATTGGGTTTGCCTGACGAAGATGGGGGTACGTTAGCATCTTTGTGCACGTGTGTTTATCGTTCGTATACTTCACAACAAACATGGCACAGCCAGCAATACTACGTGCCCTAAAACGCCATGCGCACCCATCCACCAAACATGACACATCAAACCTGGTTTCAGACGATCTATTTACTTTAAATTCAAAATGTTCTAACAAACATTTTTCCCTAGCTCAAGTTTCATTTCTTCTTTGTTAGTGAATACGTAGCCTGGCTCAAACTTAATTGATGGAGACAGTGTTTGTGTTGTACCATGTAAATTATCGAAAGTCGTTGTATAGTCCTTTAAAACATTATCATTAATTCATTAAAAGGAACATTTACATCAGGAACTTTAAATGTATCTTGATCGGAAGGAAAACTAGATGACCCAACACACGACTCCTGAATGACGTACAACTTATATAATTCAAAAGGATTTTGCATGGCAAAATTAAATAAAAAAGCGAGATCACCATTATCAGTTATATCGATCGGATCAGTAAACGAAGACATCCGGTACGATAGCTTTTTAATGTTTGGAATTCCACACAACTTAGAAACATTAATGTACGAAAGATTGGTTTCAATTTCTAAACCACGTCTACTTGCATCTGCATCAGCAACATACTCCAAGTTTCCATTAACAATCTCCCACTTTCCACCGCTGTATAAAACAAAACAAAGCTTCATGTTGGAAAAATCTGATTTTACTTTAAACGTAAAACGCCTTAAACTAATTGTAAATAAATAACCTATGCACATAATCGTAAACCGCTTATATTCGAACTGAAACGGCTTGAACAGTGACTTGAAATGGCTCTGAGCCGCCTAAATAGTGGTTTTAAGCCGCTTCAACCTTGTAAGGAACGACTCTGAGCCGCCTAAACCCACCTCGGCTTGTTGGAAGCTACCCGGCTAAGGGACGAGCCGGGTCCTTACCCGGCTTCGATGTCAGCTCCAGTGAAATGGCTCGGCTGAGACGTTTCCTTACCCGACACGGCTCAAAGCCGTTTCAGGGTTGTCGGACACGTGTCAATTTGCCATTGGTTATCGGTGAAGACTTGTGTTAAGCCGCTTCGTTAACGGAAACGACTCTTTAAGCCGTGTCAGTGGACCATTTTCGCAAAGACGGCGTGAAAAGGGCTAGTTTCGTGATTAGCCTTAAAAGTAGGACTTTAAGTACACTTTACCCCACCGAATAATACTTCATCAAGCCTAATTGTTAACTTGAGTGTGCCTCAATTAACACTTACTCACACTTGCTTTTTCCTTTCCACATATACGATATATCTTTTAATATAATAATAAATATGTTGAAATAGTGAAGAAGAATTTCAAGACATTAATTGTAGTAGTTGGCTAGAATAATCAAGATATGAGGAATTTTATTTTTAAGAAAAATTATTTATACAACTGTTAACTCTATTATATGCAATAATATAATTTACATAAACTATTTTACAATCAAAGCATTTGTTTATTACAATAATCTAATTAGATTTTCATAAATAACTTGGTTTAAATAATAAACAATTTGGTTATAAATAATGATATGTAAATGAAACAATGTTTGTTTAAGAAAGATGGATCGGAGAGTAATAATATATTAAAAAATAAATAAATATATTGCTGATATAAACTTAAATTTGAAGATGGTATCATGAACTTCAAATATTACAATCATTCTACTTCTCTCCTAGTTAAGTGCAATTTCATTCCTGACTTTAAAATTATATACCATCTACTATGATAGATTTGATAATCTTATCTCGTAAAAAAAAAGGAGAGAGAGATGTTAAATGTATGTTATATTGCTAAGTAGAGAGTTCAAATGAGAAGACAAATTTTGTAAGAATAAAAAGAATAACTTTTATACTAATAAAATTCTTCATTTACTTCATTTAATGTTGGTATTTAATATTATGAAAAATGTATAGATAAATCTATAATTGTCATTAATTAGCTAATTAATTAATTATGTAACTCATTTTTTAATACACTTTTTCAAGATAAAATAATTAATGGTGAAAGACAATTTTCGACATGTGTAGGATAAATTTTAATATGTGTAGGATAAATTTTGAAATGTGTAGGGTATTTTTACATGTGTGTAGGGTAAATTCCGATAAGTATAAGATATATGTAGGATAAATTTTGAAATGTGTAGGATATAATGTTTTTGTTTTATTAATGAGAGATAACATAATTAATGAGAGAAGTTATAAACTATTTAATGTTTATGAACCATCCCCATTGCTATATCCTAGTTTTGTGCCATTTATAATTATAATTTTAGATAGGCAAGCCAAAACCTATTCGACCGTAGTCAGAACAGTTGATCGCCCAGCTGGGTTGAGTAAGGCCTACATTAGTAAGCCCAAAACCTTGATGTTGAAAAGCCTTTTAACCTTGTATCTTCTACTACAACAATTTATACCAAAAGTTCGTTGGTAACTCTTATAATATTTATACTCACTCGTGTCTGTGCGATAACTTCCAAATCTAGGTCTCCGTCACTAGGTTCTTTCGCACACGCACTTCATCACCTGATATGCCATGACTTGCTCTAAATCGTCTTCGTTCTCTTTCCTCCCTCGCACCATTCCAGTGAAGCATTGTCCTAACTCGTAGGCAAATCAATACTATCCTACTCCTTTCGTTTGTACGCCTTATTCATCCATTGAAGAGTCTACTCCCTTTATTGTTGACAACAAGAGTGCCACATAGCACAAGTCATTGACTACCGAAAGTTCAACAATGGTATGGAATGATATATAGTCACTTTGTTCCTCACTTTATTCTTGTTGGATTATGTGTTATGACTTGTCAAATCAATGTCACTTCAACCATTGTATGTGAGCACAGATAGTGATACTTTTCAAATAAGGTTGATGAAACACATGTAACATGTAGATTTTTCATAAATCCACCCATTACTCTTTCTTCGGTAGATTTTATACAAGTTCTTTAGCGTATTATCCTATCCTCTAAGCATTTTAGAGTCGCATTTACATGTTAAACATGGTCCTCTCTTGTTTATATGAGCCCTAGGTCACGGGGTTATTTTTCGACCCCTATGTGGCGTCCCCAAGTCCCCGGGGTTATTTGTTTAAAGTCTTTCCTGTAAACATTTTCTATGATCTTTGTAATTGTTCTTCGATCATGTTATAAAACTCTAGGAGGGTGGGGGTGCTTCACTTCCCACCACTCACCACACCCAATTATCAAACACCACGTTATCAAGCTTGGTTCCATCACTAGTGATGGATTTTAGTGGGGTGCCCATCACTCACCACACCCTCCCCAACGGTCACATTCCAACGTTCACCTCCTCTTCTTCACGTGTGATGACGAGCACGCGTTTGGCCACCACACATGGTCACCTTTGATGGCGGCGGTGTTCCACGCGTGATCACCATGCCACCACGCATCACCACGTAAAGCCCTAACCCCCTAATAATGTATCAAAGCCACTTTTGGCCCATGCATGACGGTAAGAGGCATGCTATTGATTTCTTGTTTTTATGGTTTCGTGATACATAAAATTTACATTTTCCCAAAAGATTTTGATTTGATTAATATGATTGAAAGGTTAAATTAAAACCCAAACCAAACATGAAAAAATGATTTTGAAGAAGCATATTTAATCTGTAAAATCAAGAAAAATAGGAAAAATATGTGCAAAGTGAAGGAGTAACATTTGAATATATATATATATATATATATATATATATATATATATATATATATATATATATATATATATATATATATACCCGGTGGCTGTTACCACCAATTTAAAATTTACATAAAGCATTAGATAAGGTTCGTATTTCATAATATTTTATGAAATGAACACACACTTCATTTTTTTTAACATTTAAAATTTACCAAAAACACATAAGTTATTTGTTTTACAAAAGATTTGAAATAACATGCGGAAAACAGGTTCTTCATTTGTGTTCGGTTCTTCTTGTTGCTTGATCTTCGTCCTTAATCCCTAGCAATCACCTACATATCCAAATTTATCATTTACGTTAGATGTATTGAATGTATAACGTTTCTAGATAGGCACATATGTGTAAATATATCCAAAAAAATCAAAACCCCTTTTTCTTTTTTTTGTTTCAGTACCCGCCGTAAGCTACGGTTGAGGACCGTAGCTTACGGTGCATAACATCTGTCCGAGACAGCAAGTCTTAACCGTAAGCTACGGTTGGGGACCGTAGCTTACGCTGCAGCTTAGCTGCAGATTTTCACTCTTTGGTCCATTTACGAAATTGTCCATAACTTCTACGTTTCTTGTCCGTTTTACTTCAAGTTTGTTTCTATGTAATCGTAAATCAATCACCCTCCCTTTAACTTTAAACACGTCAACCAAATAGTGAATTTTTACACTTAATGTTATTGACGTAAAATTTATTTACAAAGTTATTTGACCCGTTAATCAATTCGACCATATCTCCTTCATTCTTGTGATGAGAATTAGTCCCTTACGGAAAACTCAACTCTCCTCTAAGATTACTAATTCCAGTTTACGCATCCATCACATGACTTGCGTCTTGTTATACCTTCTTCTCTTATAGTTTACCCATTTGGCTATTCTAGCCAAACAGAAACCTCTTTTCTACCGCATTATAAGTTTACGGTTTATGATCTGCGTTTCCGTCACTCGGTTAACGCATTCTCATATTCTTGGTTAATTATGTGGATTCCCCCACTTATAAACTAATTCCAAACTTATGTTCAAGCACCAATTACTAGTTTGATTCATTCGTACGAAATCCATCGCTTATGAATGACTGAATTTTCCTTTAAGTATTTAAACGGTTAATATCACACTAACAATCAAGTAATGAATAAAATCATACAAGGTGTAAAACCACGTACCTCAAAGCTTTCCCTTCAACCGCGCGTCTACTTCAGCTTTGGCACTAGATGCTTCACCCAATTTTCCTATAAATTTCAATCCGAATTTACCATTTAGAATTCATAGCATGACATACGACACGAATCTGTCAATATCTCATTTGTATGTTCTCTACCATGATTCTCTATATCCCTTTTTAACAATTTACCTTTACTTAGGCATTATATCAAACACCTTATAGGCATTAATCTTTACATTAAACCTATTTGGTTCTTATTTCCTGAATTTGTCATAATCTGAACATCTTATGAGTTTAGTGTGATTAGTATGCCTTGTTAAACATCTAAAATTCATTATTCTCACATCAGCCACATCAATTTCAACATCGCAATTCATGTATTCAACCCATTTACTAAAACCCACTTACATAACCATGGCCACTTACTCAAACACTTATATCATATTGTTTGACAACTATCTTTCAATTTCATTTATTCAAAAGCATGTATTCTACTCTTATTTCGCTTTAATTTCTACATCTTATACAGGAATGGTAGTTTCAAGAATCCAATAATTCTTCATAACATCATCAAATATCAAATTTAACATATCTTATGATCTCTTTGACCTGATGATCACTAAAATCGATTCATGCATGTACTCAGACTCAATTCCTCTTTCAATTATGATCAGTTGGTGAATGTAGGGTTTTTGGTGTTCTTCTTGCTCCTGGTCCTTCAACTAAATCACACACAAGTAAGTGTTTTAAATTGATTTTTCTTTTAAATAAAACCTAGTCCTCCTATTGACCATTTTGGTCTCATGAGTTTTATTCTTTAATAAAAAGATCCAGATTTATAATTTTGTCACCAATTAGATTAAATATCCTTACATATATATATATATATATATATATATATATATATATATATATATATATATATATATATTAGTTATTTTTGGGATGTTACAATTCCACCCTCCTTAAATAGGTTTCGTCCTCGAAACTAGTGCACATACCAAATAGCGAATGGTAGAGTCATTTCATCTCTTCTTCGAGTTCCCATGTGGTGTCCGACCCCTTCTGATGCTCCCATTTGACCTTCACTTGGTTGATCTCTTTGTTCCTCAATCTTTTTATATTTTGATCAAGGATTTGAATTGGTTTAGCTATGTAGTTAAGCTTGTTGTCAACTTCAACATCACTATAAGGTACATATGCCGTTTCGTCCGCCAAACATTTTCGAAGGTGTGATACATGGAAGGTGTTATGTATTCCACTTAATTCGTCCAGAAGTTCTAGTTGGTAGGCTACTTTCCCAACCCGACTGACAACCTTAAATGGTCCGATAAGTCGTGGACTCAATTTACCCCTTTTCTAAATCGAACTATCCTCTTCCACGGTGATACCTTTAGCATTACTCTATCGCCTACTTGAAATTCAATAGATCTCCGTCTTTTATCCGCATAGGACTTTTGTCGATCTTGGGCAGCTTTTAGATGGGCTCTTGCCGTGTCAATCTTCTCGTTCGTGGCTTTAATCACCTCTTTGTGGGCAAGTTCTCTAGGCCCTATTTCACTCCAACATACTGGCGTTCAGCATTTTCGGCCATAAAGCATCTCATATGGCGCCATACCTATGCTCGAATGATAGCTGTTGTTGTAAGAAAACTCAACTAGCTATATGTAGGCATCCCAACTACTGCCAAAGTCAATAATACATGCCTGAAGCATATCTTCCAACGTTTGAATTGTCCGCTCGCTTTGCCCGTCTGTTTGAGTGTGATATGCTGTACTAACCAACAGCTTAGTACCTAATTGTTCTTGAAATTCTCGCCAAAATTTTGAATTGAATCTAGTATCTATGTCAGACACGATGGATACGGGCACTCCATGGCGTGCAACAATCTCGTTTATATATACCTCTGACATCTTTTCAGAAGCATAATTTTCACGAATGGGAATGAAATGTGCACTCTTAGTCAACCTATCTACAACCACCCAAATGGCGTCAAAGCCTCGTGCCATTCTCGGCAATTTAGTCAACAGGTCCATAGTGATATGTTCCCATTTCCAAACTGGTATGTCTAACGGTTGTAGTTTTCCATATGGGTTTTGATGTTCTGCCTTACTTGTAAAAAGGTTAGGCGTTTTTTGACGTACTTCACCATATCTCTTTTCATCCTGGGCCACCAATATTTTCGTTTCAAGTCTAGGTACATTTTGGTCGCTCCCGGGTGAATTGAATACGTGCCTTATGGGCTTCGTTAAGTAAGAGCTCCTTAACGCCACACGTGTTTGGAACATATATTCTCCCAAATCGGGATTTCAATCCGTTATCTCCATCCACTAAATCTTTCACTTGTCCCTTCACTCGTTCCTTTCTTATTTTACCGCTTCAATTTGGCTTCTCGGATTCGTTCAAGCAAACCCGAAGTTACCACCAATTGCATCGACCATACCGGATGGGGGTGTATTCTTCCTTTCGACTAAGGGCATCGGCCACTACGTTGGCCTTTCCCGGTGGTAATGTCTTTCACAATCATAGTCTTTCACTGTTTTCAACCAACGTCTTTGCCTCATATTTAATTCCCTTTGATCGAAGAAATACTTCAAACTCTTATGATCAGTGCAAATAATGCACTTCGTCCCGTATAGGTAATGCCTCCAAATCTTTAAGGCGAATATCACTGCCGCTAGTTCGAGATTGTGAGTCGGATATTTCTTTTCGTGATCCTTCAATTGTCTCGAGGCATAAGCAATCACCTTACCTCATTGCATTAGTACACTCCCAAGACCTAGGTGTGATGCGTCTGAGTATACTTCCAAATTGTCTGTGCCATCTGGCAAGGTCAACACTGGTGCACTGGTCAACTTTTCCTTGAGCAATTGAAACGCCCTATCCTGTTCGTCGCCCTATACGAAATTTTCGTTCTTACGAGTTAGTTTGGTTAACGGTGAGGAATTTTGGAGAATTTCTTGAATAAATCTCCTGTAATAGCCCGCAAGTCCTAAAAAGCTCCTAATCTCCGAAGGGTTTTTCGAAGGATTCCATTTCGACACTGCTTCTATCTTGGACGGATCGACTAATATTCCATCGGCACTAATGACGTGTCCTAGAAATTGTACTTCTCGGAGCCAAAAGGCGCATTTCGAAAACTTAGCATAAAAGTTTTTCCCGTCTCAATGTTTTTAATACTTCTTGTAAATGACGAGTGTGATCTGTCTCGCTTTTTGAATACACTAAAATATCGTCGATAAACACTATCACCGACTTATCGAGCATTGGTTTGCAAACCCGGTTCATAAGATCCATAAAAGCCGGGGTGCATTCGTTAGTCCGAAGGACATTACTAGCAATTTGTAGTGTCCGTATCGTGTACGGAACACTGCTTTGGCACATCTTCTTCCTTTACCCTCAGTTGGTGATAACGTGACCTTAAGTCAATTTTTGAAAACCAACTCGCCCCTTGTAGTTGGTCAAATAAATCATCAATCCTCGGAAGTGGGTATCTATTCTTTACAGTGAGTTTGTTCATCTCGCGTAATCGATACACATAATTCTTCTTCACGAATAATACCGGTGCTCCCCAAGGGGAAACACTTGGTCGAATAAATCCCTTATCTAGTAATTCTTGTAAGTGCAAGATTAGTTCTTGAAGTTCCGATGGTGCTAATGTATATGGTGCCCTAGCCACCGGTTTCGCATCCGGACTAATTAATTCCAAACTCTATCTCACGCTCAGGTGGTACCTCTGGTAAATCTTCCGGGAATACATCTTCAAAATCTCGCACGACTGGTATGTTTTCAATTTTGGGCGGCTCTTTTTCTGTATCACGCACATAAGTCAAATATAACTTGCACCCATGCTGAATGAGTCTTTGGGCTTTCATTATTGAGCATACCATAAGGTTACAACTCTTTTCTCCATAAATAGTGATATGCCTTCCGCTCGGAGATGTTAGTTGTATCTCCTTGCGGAAACATATTACCTTGGCGTGGTAACGAGACAATCAATCCATTCCAATCACTACTTGAAATTCCCCCATCGACATGGGTATCAGGTCTACTAAGTAATCCTCTCCATCAACGTTCATTTGATCCCGACATATATCACAAACAACAATTTTATTATTATTACCTACTTCTACTTCCATTGGCATAGGTCATTTTGTTAATGTACATGAAGGATGTTGAATAAATCGATGTGAAACAAAAGATTTATTTGCACCCGTATCAAACAAAATGCGTGCAAGAATATTATTTACGTAAATTTACCTGAAACCACATCGGTTCGATCTTAGCCTCGCCACAGTTATTTGGAAGGATCTTGCTTTCGCTCTTAGAACCTCCGTTTTTGTGTCATGTATCACCTTCTTTTCTGCCAATTCTGGGCATTCAGATTTCTTGTGACCTGGTTGGTAACATTTGTAGCATACCGACACTTTGCCAGGGCAAATTGAAGCTGCGTGTCCTGTTTTGCCGCATATAATACAGGTTTGTCTTTAAAATAACATTCACCCCGATGTCCATGACTGCACGTCTTGCAGTTAGGTGATCCCCCTTTTGCACTTGTTTTCCTTGAGGACTCAGTCATCTTTGGTTTCTTTGTGGGGCTTGGGTTTGCATCTAACCCCCTTCTTTCACCCCTTTCAACTTGTTTTCTCAGCTCAATTTCACGCTCCTGCGCAGCATTGATAATCTCTGTGAGATTCTTATAATTTGAGAGAGTCATAAACTCCCTATACCCTGCACTCAACATATCGTGGTAGTGATATACTTTTTGTTCCTCAGTTTTTACCAACTCATCACTAAACCTCAACTTATCCAGGAATATTCCTGTGATCTTGTTGATCATTTCACCCTTAGCCTCAGATGCATAAATTCTTCCTTTATCTTGTTGATCACAGCTCTGGGGCTGTGGTGTTTGAGGAAGGGTTCCTTAAATTCTTCCCAGCTCATGGCTCACGTAGCCTCAACCCCTTGTTCATTCTTAAGATTATTCCACCAATCCTTAGCTTGGCCTCTCAGTTGGCCAATTCCGTAGACTACGAAATCGTTGGGTGTCGTTCGTTCAAAGATACCCTCCATATCGCTTATCCATCTTTGACAAGCAATTGGGTCAACTTCTCCGTTATAAATTGAGGGTTTGCATGCCATAAACTTGTCATAAGGACAAGCTTTCTTCTCTTTGTGCTTGTTTCTTTCTTGATTAAGACTTTCTTTCAGTTCGTTGATTCTTTCTTCAACAGTCGTGAGTATCCTGGTTTGTAGCCTTTCCATGAATCTTGGTAGGCTAGCTTCAAGAGCTTTTCCGACTTCTTCGGAAATATTTTCTCGTATCTCTTCAGTCATAAGGATACCGTATCATCGCCGATTCCACTTGACAACTCTTAACTGAATGTTTATAACAATTTGATAAATAACTTGTTTAATCATCTCCATATCATCGTATGGTGATTTATTCTCATCTTTTAACAATGTACGAGGTATATCTTTCTTCTTTGGTTTGGTCAATTATACAACTTGGATTAACCATTCATGTTTAGTACATTTTTCCCGGGTTCGAGTGTATAAATACACTTCTCCCACATACTTTACTCCATTTCTTTTCTAAAATATTTTATTAAGGTCTATTTCATAACCTACCGAATGTCTTGATCAAGCTTCCAAATCATGGGTTGTGTAATTCCTTTTATGCACCTTTAGTTGTCGTGATGCATAGGCAATTACCTTGCCATTTGCATTAGCACACAGCCTCATACCGGTGTGTGATGCATCACAATAAACAACAAAATTCTCAATACCCTTAGGTAGAGATAACACAGGAGCGTTGCTCAGCTTGTGTTTAAGAATCTCAAAAGATTCTTGTTGCTTTAGGACCCCAATTATACTTAATATTCTTACGGGTCAAGGAAGTTAAAGGAGTGACTATTCTTGAAAAGTTCTCAATGAACCTCCTATAGTAACCAGTCAGTCCTAAGAAACTACGAACTTCTGTTGGGGTCTTGGGTACTTCCCAATTTATTATGGCCTCAATTTTGGCGGGATCCACTTGGATACCACGCTCACTTACCATGTGTCCAAGAAATTGGACTTCTCTAAGCCAAAATTCGCATTTAGAGAACTTTGCATAAAGTTTCTCCTGCCTTAATAATTCTAGGATGCACCGAAGATGTTTCTCGTGATCATCTTGATTACGAGAATAGATAAGTTTGTCATCTATGAAGACAATGACAAACTTATCCAAATATGGCTTGCAAACTCTATTCATGAGATCCATGAATGCTGCTGGGCATTTGTGAGCCCAAAAGGCATCACTAAGAATTCAAAATGACCACAGTGGGTCCTGAAGGCTGTCTTAGGAACATCTTCACTTCTAACCTTCAGTTGATGATATCCTGATCTTAAATCTATTTTAGAAAAGTAATTAGCCCCTTGAAGTTGGTCGAATAAATCATCGATCCTGGGGAGAGGATATATATTTTTAATTGTTAGCTTGTTCAGCTCCCGGTAATCGATGCACATTCGCATCGAACCGTCTTTCTTCTTTACAAACAGAATAGGAGCTCCCCAAGGTGAGGAACTAGGCTGAATAAAGCCTTTCTCCAAGAGTTCATCCAATTGAACCCTTAACTCATTCATTTTGGTTGGAGCTAGCCTATATGGAGCTCTAGCTACGGGTGCTGCTCTAGCTACAGGTGCTGCTCCTGGTGTAATATCTGGGGGTAGGCCTGGTATTTTGCAGGGAAAACATCAGATACTCCGAGATAACTGGTAAGTCTTCAATGCTTGGTTTAGGCTCATTGATGGTTACTTGTGCCATGTAGACGACATAGCCTCTTCTCAAACACTTGGATGCCTTAAATAACGACACTTTGTCTGGCAGTCCATAGTGTGAGTCTCCAAAGATGGTAATCATTTCACCAGATGGGGTCTTAATCTAGATGAGCTTTTTATCGCAGGCAATGCGGGCTTGGTTATGAGATAACCAATCCATGCCTAAGACAACATCAAACCCCGCCAATTTCACTGGCAAAAGAGAGATAGGGATGTAATGATTCTCAATGGATATGGAACATCCATCAAGAATAGAAGAAGCAGTTGCTAAGGTTCCATCGGCAAGTTCTATCTCATAATCTTATCTAGAGTTCTTACGGGCAGATTTAATAGTTTACTAAACTTATGATTAACAAATGATTTATCTGCACCCGAATCAAATAGTACTCTAGCAAAAATATCATTAATGGGGAAAGTACCTGTTATGACGTTATTGTCTTTAACAGCTTCCTTAGCAGTCAGCCGAAAGGCGCGTGCATTCCCCTTCTTGGTCTCTCCAGGCTTCGGATTATTATTCTTTGAACTCTTAGGGAAGTTAGTTGCAATGTGCCTTTTTTCGTTGCAGATATAGCATACAGCATCCTTAAGATCTTTACAATCTAGGATCTTATGCCCCCTTCGTTTACATATGCCACAAGGTCGAGCTTGTGGGTCAGGATTACATTTTCCCCAGTGTCTTCGGTTGCAAGTCTTACAGAATGGTATCACAGCCGACTTGCCTTGGTTCCCTTTGAACCCGAACCTTCCTTTATTTTTCTTATTAAATCTATGGGAGTTGTCTTCCTCTCTCTTTCTTTTCCAGTCAGTTTCAGGCTTGACTGACTTCTGCCTCACTATATAAAGGGTGAGGGAGATAGATAGGTCAACAGCAGACCTATAGGTACTAGGCTGAGCAGCCTTTACCATGCCCTTAATCTCGGGCCTAATCCATTTATAAAACGCGCAATGCGTTTGGATTCAGGGGCGATAAGATAGGAAACTAACCTAGATAAGGAATTAGAATCGGAAACGTACTTCCGAAAGTCTAGGTTTTTCATGAAAAGAGACAAGAAGTCTGTCTCTATTTTCTCCACCTCATGGGTTGGGCAATAAGTTTCCTTTATCAAATCAACAAACTTGGACCATCCCAAGTTGTACATGTGTACCTTACCTGTTGATTGAATCATGGCCTTCCACCATGTTAGGGCATCGCCCTTGAAGGATTGTGATACGTACTTGACCACATCCCTTTCAACACAGCTGCTGATGTCTACAATGGTCTCCATTTAGTCCAGCCACTTTAGGGCTTCTACGGCTCCTTTTTCCCCATTAAAGTCGCGGGGCTTACAGGAGACAAAATATTTGTAGGTACATCTGTCCTTGGAAGAACGTGACCTATCAGCATAGTCTATCCTCTTAGGTTCACTCTTCGCATTTGATGAGTGAACAGAGCTCTCCTTATGAGCTGAGGATGGTGGAATTGATAATGGCTTAGAGCGAGTAGCACTCGACTCTCTTAATTTCTCTATGGCCTTACCCATGGCCTTTTCTACAGCCGCATCAATGCGAGCTTGGAAATCATTATTATCTATGCTATATTTTTGGCGTCTTTTACGTTCTGATGGCTACTTTGTGCTTCATTAGAATTAGCCATCTTTAAGTCTTGGTTTCTATACACCAATTAAAAATTTGTTTAGCCATGGTATATCAACCATATTGGCTTTTAACATTGGATATAACAATCCATTTCCTATACTTAGTGTGAAAACATCACAACTCTTAGGCTTATTATATCTATATTTGGCCTAGGTCTTAATAGGACCATCATAGGCAAATTACAATTTGGACGTAGTCCATTTATTATTAGACAGGGGATCGCAATGTCACAAGTGTCATTGTCATATTTGACGATTATATATAGCACATAGACTTGTCACAAAGGACATCAAATGTGGCACAAAGGGCCTGTCACTAATGGACATAGGATATGGCACTTAGGCCTGTCACTAATGGACATATAATAGGCACATAGGCACAACATTGCTAATCGATGTTTAATTATCATCGCACTGATAATAGTAGCCGGGACCAAATAGATCACATGGGTTTTATAGAATAGATCATAACCCGAAAGGGTAATACATCGCTAAGGGATGTTTAATTACCGCACTGGTGATATTAGCCGGGATCAAAACAGATCACAAGGGCTATATAACCGGAATCAAATAGATCACAAGAGTTATATAAAATACATCTCTAACGGATGTTAAATCAACGCACTGGTGATATTAGCCGGGATCACATAGATCACAAGGGCTTATTTAGCCGGGATCAAACAGATCACAAAGGCTATATAACTGGGATCAAATAGATCACAAGGGTTATATAAAATACATCTCTAACGGATGTTAAATCACTGCACTGGTGATATTAGCCGAGATCACACAGATCACAAGGGCTTATTTAGCCGGGATCAAACAGATCACAAATGCTATATAACCGGGATCAAATAGATCACAAGGGTTATATAAAATACATCTCTAATGGATGTTTAATCACCGCACTGGTGATATTAGCCGAGATCAAACAATAACAAGGGTTATATAAAATACATCTCAATGGATGTTTAATCACCGCACTGGTGATATTAGCCGGGATCAAACAGATCACAAGGGCTATATAACCGGGATCAAATAGATCACAAGGGTTATATAAAATACATCTCTAATGGATGTTTAATCACCGCACTGGTGATATTAGTCAGGATCAAATAAATCACAAGGGCTCTATAAGGTTAGGACATAGTCCATTACCTTGAAGGCTAGCGTGATTCCTCAAGTCACACTACCAAGAGTATGCACATTACTTGAATGTTAACATAAAAGGATATTAATGGTTGATTAATAGTCTCGGTCACATTGACCTTAAATGACTTGGAGGCTTGAACTTAGTCCACCACCCCTAGATAGAAGGATAACTTCCCTTAACTATCTTGATAGAAGGCCCTTCCGTTCTTAACTATCATATATTTGGCCAAATATGTGGTCTGTGCCACTTGGCAAATCAAAACCACTAAGATCTTTTTGTAATTATATCGCAGAGCATAAATTCGAGTAAAATCGAGGCGCTCGTTTTCAAGAGGATAAATACATACATACATACATACATAATACATATATATATATATAATATATATATATATATTATATATATATAATTCTAAAGTACTTCATTAAATTTGCATAAGAAATTTCAATACTTGAAACAAATAAATGAAACTGATTGTCCATGCAAGAACTAAAAGAAACAAATGTCCACGCAGCGAATAAAGAAATAACAATGTCCACGCAGGGACTACATATAATAGAAAAGACTTCACCGTCTTTCTTTCCCCTGACCAATTTGGAGAGTTTCTTGAAGAACTTGTTCGTCTTCTTCTCCGTTTTCTCCGCCTGTTGTTGCATTTCTTTCATTCTTTCTAAGGCTTAATCAATGGCCTCTAGTGGTGGCGGAGGTTGTGGTTGGGGTTGAGGCATAACCGGATACTGGTACACATAAGTTGGATATCCAGTTGGTGGATAAGTAGGTGGGAAAGGAGACGGGTAAAGTGCATTGTGCATAACCGCCTGCATGTATGGGTCTTGCGACCACGCTTGATAGTCTACCGGCGTAGACGGGTTAAATGGATCATATCCAGACGTGTCTGGATACGTGGGAATTGGGTTAGTATTTGGTGGTTGAACAACAGGTTTGGTGTTGGTTCCACTATAGGTGGAACATTAGAGGGTCCACCCATTTGTGGGTCCTCTTGAATTGTGTGGTAGGATTTGGGTAAAGGTGGTAGCGATCCGACCTTTGTCCGCACGTACCGACATACGTGCTCCCCGCTTCCTCCTTGGTGGTTCAAGTGGTGGTTGAGGTTGGTCCACTGATTCCATGTGGACATCTTCTTGAACAGAGGTGGTTGAGAGTGATGGGAAGGTGTGTGGGCAAAGGTGAATTGGTTCCAGTATTGGTCCCACTCATTAGGACCTTGGTAGGGCGATCCGGCATATGAGTTTGAATCGCTCGAAATTTCAATGGGATGCACATTTGATCCCGACGGTGGCATCTCCGGGTTGGAGTCCTCGTCCATAGGATGTGGTTGGTCCAACTGATTTTGATCAGCTGAAGGCGTGTTTAAGTAATGGTTGGGGTTAAACTCTTCATGGTAGGAGTGATGAGAATGGGAATGGTGAGAATGGTAGGAGTGGTAAGAATTTTGGGAAGGTGAGGGCGAATGTCTATTAGAGACGGAACGTCACGCTGGTTGCCATGGAGACGAATCTCCTGATTCTTGATATGTATCTGAATTATGAGGTTGAGAAATACGCCCCGATGGTCCTCCCCTCGTTGGACCTTTCCTCGTCCACATTGTCCTGGTACACGTGGCGGCATTTTCTTGTTAGAAATCAATTTAAAAACAATACTAATAACTTAATAATGAAATGAGTAATCCTAGGCCAATGCCTAGACTCGGAAGTCTAAGGAATGTGCTCGTGTAAGTTTGAGACTAAACACAAAAGGCTAGTGTTTAATTCTCTCAAACGTTGGCTCTGATACCAACCTGTCACAACCCCGGATTTCCAACCCCGAAATCCGAACACCGATTGGCCCGGGTGGGGAGTATCGTGACAACAGTTGATAACATCATTGTCAATTAAACACGACACAGCGGAAGTCTTGGAGTAAAATTACTATTACAAAGCGAAATGTTCGAAATTTAAAATAATATACAGGCTCGTAATAGAAGATCCACAGGCGGATCGTAAAATGTACAAGAAAGAATACAAAACAGACTTTAGGCAGATATAAGGATTTGCAAAATCCTCAACCGAGCAGCTTCCGGCCTATTTCGTATTATACCTGCAGATTAGCCTTTGGAAGATACGTCAGCTTACGCTGGTAAATACACCCAACTGACTCATTTTGGAAACATTAAAAATGGTACTAAGTGCAAACGGCACCAAAATCTTTTATTAACTTGGGAAAGTTGACCTTGCAATGGACCAACGATAATAATTTACCGTATCCCAAGCCCGTATAGGAAAATAAGTCGAGAGTATTTACCTGAGCTAGTCTTCTTCTTTTATTTTTAAATAACTCAGACGTATACAAAAGTACCAAGTGCAGATAGCATTTACCGGCAAGGCTCTAGTCTGGATTATGGCATAAGCTAGCCAATTAAATACTAACGGTCTTATAAACCGAATAGTGTACATGATCATTACGTATAACGCTTGATTAAACGATTATTGGATAGAATGTAGTTTAAACCCGACAAGTACTTGACTTGTATAATATGGGTAAACTATAAACATTCTGGATTTTGAAACTAAACTGACAAGGTTAAACCCGTTTCGGTTAATTTCCGTAAAATAGTTACATATACGTAACTATGCGCTTATTAGCGACATCGGGTAACCGGATAAGTCATGGACAAGTTCTATATGTCATTATACTTTAAATAAGTTAAAATATCAGTAGGATATCAACTTATATGCCCATTAAGGTTTTAAAACGAAACTATGCCTCATAAGGGTATTTTAGTAATTTCATATCATATAAAAAGAACTTGAATATAATTTAATGTTATAATTATAAGTATTCTGGAAAAATACTTTATTTATGACGTAATATCAGTAGGATATCAATTATATATGTAAATTATCTTTTATGAGCAAACTATGCACCGAAGGGGCATTTTGGTCATTTTACACATAGTTTATAAATTATTTGGGATTCTGAGTTTATAAAATGTACCTACTGTAATTATTTTTAAAATAAGTTTTGAAATCAATAGGTATCAAGTTTTGGTCAATAATATGGTTTAAAACCATACTATGCGCCAAAATGGCGCTTATGTCGTAAGATGACGTTGTTAAGCGATGTTTAATGAAAACTGACCCAAGGGTCAGACTTAAGATGTTCAAAATATGTTATTTAATATAACATATCAGTAGGTAAATGATTTACCTTGAAAAGATTGATTAAAATCATTTAATAGAGTCACAAGGACTAAAACCGTCATTTATCGACATAGTTTAAGGACCTGCTTGGAAACTCAGTTTACAAGTTGGTTTAACATCCCAAATAATCCTACTTATAATATTACATCAGTAGGAAACTCAGTTTCAAGTTCATTATCATTAAAACCTTGTTTTGTTCAAAAAGGGCATTTTGGTCAAAATGGATAATTATGGAACTTATGCATAATCTTAGATTCTAATTATGATCATGTAATATAACCTCAGAGGGTTATGCTACATAATATTATGATCATAATGCAACTTTAAATCAGTATGTAACTAATCTAAATCGGGTCAGAATCGAAAGTCAAAGCAGAAGTCAAACTTTGCGACTTTGGTTGCGAACCGACCCTAGAACTGAAATTGACGAGCCGAACATGTTCATACATGTTCTAATAATTATTACCAACTTGTTTAAGTGTCAAAACAGGTTTCATAACTATATAAGATCAATTTATGATTTTTCCGAAAAATGGCATGTTTGACTTTTTAATATCATAACTTTGACCGTCAATTGGTCTAGCAAACGTGATCTTCAGGAGGTGCCCTTTATAGGAACTAACACCTACCTTATTACGATCACTTAGCCATGTTCATTTTGAAAAATGGCTGGACCATAATGGTCTTAACCGAAAGTCAAAGCGTTTGCCGTAAAACGCTTGACTTTTGGCTATAGAAAATGCACAAAGAAGGAAAACTTACCAGTGATTCCTAGATGCAAAAGAACTATGTTGGATTGCTCCTTTTAGTTAGGAACTTCCAGATGAGGGAGAAGAGTGAATAAGAAAGGTGCAAGGTGAAATGGTGAACTTAAGCACCTATTTATAGTTGGAGAGCTCAAAGGAGGTGAAACCAGGTGTTTAGGGGTGTAAGAAGAAGCTTACAAGTGTCCCAAAACGTGGCATAGCAGTTTAGGGAAGCCATGGTTTCGATTTAATGGTTTTGGAGTTTTGCTTGGAGACCAAACAAAACTTTCTGCTGCAGAGGCCTTCTCGCGCCCCGCGAGAGACCCATGCATGGTCTCTCGCGGCCCGCGACCGCCCTTTGGCCAGTTTCAAAATTTGACACTTTAGCCCCTTAACTTTATAAAGCTTATAGAAACCTATTTAAACACCATTTAGGCACTTTTAGCCCTACGTAGCCAATATTTGGCATACCCGGGATTATACCCGGACATTGTCGAGCTTCGGTTCGTTAAAAGGTCACTCAGAGGTATAAATTAACATGTTGACACTTTAATCCCTCCATCATCCAACTTTCACATATTTACAAAATTGAACTCTCCCGTCCAACAAACGACACGTATGAGAGTTAGGACTTCACAAAGGATCACTCAGAGGCTTATTGCAAGCATGTTGATTCCGAAGTCATCAGAGCTAGCATGTGATATTCAGTCACTCAGGGGCCCAAGTTTCAGCATGTTGACGTATCAGTCACTCAGAGGCTAATGATTTAAGTATGTTGACATATCAGTCACTCAGAAGCTGTTATTTAAGCATGTTGACATCGGTTCGTCACTCAGAGGCTCAACTTGAGCATGTTGACGCCTTTAGTCCTTATTGGTCTTTAACAGACTATATTTAAAATACAACACGTGTCACTATATTAT
Organism: Scalesia atractyloides; assembly: GCA_947069175.1. NCBI lineage: Eukaryota > Viridiplantae > Streptophyta > Magnoliopsida > Asterales > Asteraceae > Scalesia > Scalesia atractyloides. The sequence continues at coordinate 4,729,611 of CAMTDV010000020.1, read as the reverse complement.
TGGACACGATTTTTATAGGGTGTTACAATTATTCCTTATAATATAAGTAACTCACTCACTATTTTTTAGGGGAACCAATGTGAATGCTCTAAAAAACAGTTTGTGTAGTTATTGATGCACTATATTTATACTAATTAGATCTAAGTCGAATAACACAAACGTTTATCTCATCCACTTTTTTTTGAACAACCAAAATAAAACCACACATGTCCTTTACAGGATTTAAATCCACGATCATTTGGTTAGGATACATCACTTTACTATCAGGTTATCTCTTTAAGAACTTATCTCATGTACTACTTTCACATTTTTCGTTTCTCTTTTTCCTGTTGTACCTTTTTTACTGTTTCCCTATTTATTTTGAGTTTTTTTGTTTTCTTTTAATGTTTTTTCCTTTAATTAATTTTGCTTGTTTTTTTTTTGCTTTAAAAAAAATACAAACTCAACAGATTTAGTGATCTTTCTGTTCATATAAAGCTTGGAAGGCTTTAGTATACGTGTACTTTGCCTCCCTTTATATAAAAATCTCCTCTTATATTGATTAAATAATAATAATATTAAATTATTATATTTTCGTTACTTTCTCTTATTAAATAATAATATCAAGTCATAAATTTTCGCCTCTCTCTATTTATTTAATATTATTTTCTCAACTATTTCTTTTATTATTTTCACTTATTAATAACTATTTAATTTAATATTTTATTGACTTAACCTGTCCCCCTATAGTATATGTGTTTCAACCTAATAGTAAATAAACAAAACAAAGTACAATGTTATAATCAATAAATAATATATCAAAATTCATTTTTAAAGACATGTTCTGATGACTATATGTGTTAACGATTAAATTACATTTTATTCAACATATGCAATATACGGGTTCTTTTTAAGATATAAACTTTTTTAATACTTAATATATAAAATTATATTTAATCAACCCATGTAACACACGGGGTTCAATGATTAAAAATAATATAAAATGAATGATGTTCAAGAACTTTATACGTTTGTAGGTGTATTAAATATTAATATAAATGAGGGGTAAAGTTCCCCTACAAAGTCTCTAAATCTAAGAAGTGTACAAAGACGCACTCAGAAAATATAACACAATGTCGAGCAAATATAACACACTGTCCAGAAAAAAGACACAAGGAGTCGCAAAAAACACAATAACACAAATATTGAAAAGACACAGTGCTAAATAAAAAGACACAATGATATAAACAAAAATTTTAAAATCTACAAGCTTAAATCCAAAACTGAAAACTTAAAATCTTATATCGTATAGTTTGATGATACGGTTCCAATGCCGCTTAAATGAGGTCAATCGGAGTCCGTTTGATTCCTTTCTTACGACTTTTGATTTTTAGGAAACTTGATATTTGATTCTAACCCTATAAATGATTAGAAAATATAATAAATTACTTTTTATATGTTATTATGAGTTTCGCTTAACTTCCCATGTATACATATATATATTCAAAGCGTAGAAAAATAACAAAATTACAAGAAAATGAAAGATATCAAAATAAAATTTCTATTTTGATGTGATCTACGATTAGAGGTGATCATACTTCCGTCCGACTCGAAAAAATATCTAAAATGAACCGACACCGAGCCTAACCCGCATCAAATGGTCAGTCATCACTTCTCAGTTATAACCAATTTCGGTTCCTGGTCGATTCTTGGTCCGGGATCATTTAAAACCAAATCTGCAATAACCGGCCTCATGAGAGGTAACATTTTTTTAATTTAACGAATGGGCCCAATCCAGTTAACGACTAAAGAAGAATGCGCAACAAAATATCCATATCAACATGAAATATTTAGGGTTTTCTTCAATTGTATTTCGATTTAACCGGGATGCTTTGTTTCGCTTCGTTCCATTTTTGTTCACCACAACAGCTACTTCATCCAATTTTTGTGTATATGTTTTCTTTAACCGGAGCAGCCAATGTTTTGGTCCTCTTGATGTTGCAAGACATGCCATGTTAGATTAACTCATCAAGTATGAAATAGTTACAATTCCATAGCAATGTTATATTACGAAATTGAGTATTAAAAATACAATAGTTGCAGGTTGAATGGAAACCGAATTTGAAATGAAAATGAATTAGTAAAAAGGTGCTTCACATACCTTTGGATCTGGAATCTCACCCTGCGTAATTTGGAATGAACATGAATCAATTTGGATCGAATTTGGTGTTTCCAATTTCAGGTTCAATCTTTGAAGGGAAACCAAATTATCTACAAGTGTTTAAACCGATACCCGAATTAGTATTTAGGGTCGCTCCTTGGTTATGTTTTATCTCCAAATTTGGTTATCGGGTCGGTCCAGGTTATCATCGGGCCGGGTCGGTTATTGGACCATGCTCACCCTATTTAGAATGAGAGAGTGAAAAAGAAAAAAAAACAAGAGTGATTATATCTTGCTCGTTTAAAAAGAACTATTTATGATACGTATGTTGTAGCTAGATCATTATACCAAACAAAAAAATAGACATACAAAAGTTGAATCATGCATGAGCGTTGCGACATATTAATTCGCAAAATTTAAACCGAAATCTAAAAGGATATTGTATAAATGAATAACTAAGTCGAAACAAAAAATAACATTATTGAAGCAGGTATGGATTAATAATAATCATAATAATAACAATAATAAATAACAACAATAATAATAGTTAAACAACTTTATAAATTATAGGGTTTAACAAAGTTAAAAATAAACCATAAGGGTCATTTTGTAATTTTACTAATACTATACTGAAAGAAAACTAAAATGTATAATATGCTATAAAGCTTGTAAACTAATCTTGTGAGTATGTACAATCCAATTGAGTGACATCTAACTAGTCATCAAGAAAGCATAAGGTACAATCAAATTAAGCGCAAATATATCGAATAGTAACCATGCGAGAGAAATCATATTTGATGCTAATAGTAGCATTAGACATAATTACATAAAACTTGTGTAAACACATGTCGTTTTAAATAAAGCTTATATTGAAAGGCAGATAAAGTATATTCATATTTTCATAAAACCTTAAATATCAGAAGTTATAGCATAAGGTTGTTCACAACGGTTTAACTACAAAAAAGTTGTTATGCATAACCACAAAAAAAGTCGTGATATGGGCAAAAGGATGTCGACAAGTATTTTGTATCGATCCAAAATCATAAAAACGATTACCGGTTTTGAATTTGATAATATTAATACCGGTATTGGAGTTGTTTAATCAGAATCGATTTGGTTCATCATAATACAAAGGTTAGATCAAGAGAGGTTAGGATGGTGCAACTCCACATGGTCCTTTTTTCGAGGTCACATATTTTTACATATATAATTATTTTAAAACAAAAATCTTAAAATTAAAATCCATGAACCATTAAAAAAAAACTAACCCAATTAAACAAAGTTTCAAAACCAGTAACGTCAAACTTTTTAGGTTGGCTTATTGAATTGTTTAAAATAGTTTTATTTGTGTTATTGTTGTCACAATTATCTTCGTATTATTAAATTTTTATACATATGCTTATATATTAGGAGCTAGTCACACAGGGTTCTTAAATTTTAAAGGACGACCTTGATGATATCAGTACGATACCAGTACTTGCTATAACTTACGATACCATATAAATACTCTATTCCAAATACAACCTCGTCTTCTGCAAAATTTATACCAAGAATGTTTGAGAGTTCTTTTTAACATTGTTGGCATTCAACTTTTCTAAAAAAGTTAAATAATGAAATTTATCATAGAAAATTCCAATTAAATATAAGTTAAATGAGTTTAAAACGTATATTATTTATTGTATAAGTGATGAAATTGAAATAAAAAAAATAAATATATACACCTATAGAGGTTGATCATATACAAAGGAGAAAATTGGTGAGAAGGATATCAATTGTTGAGATTAATTATTTCCAAAATCTTAAAATCACAAAGAAAAACAAGCGCAAAAGGATAAGAAAGGGAAAAATGGAATTATCACAATTGTTAACCTTTATACCAACTTTCTCCCCACGATATTTACATGATTGTAACTTTTTTTATACATTAATATGTTTAAAAAAACTTACACCAAAAAACCGAATATTTTATTCTTTTTAATTCAAACATGGTATTACTATAGTTTTTTTTAATTATAAAAAAATTTAACATGCTGCATGATTACGTACCTTAACGTAAATGCATGATTAATGTGCCTCATAAGCGGAACAACTATAACATTACAATGGTTCTTACAAATCAACTACATGATTACACTAGTAGGCCTTGATTATAGAACACTTATAACGCAATGTGATTTGTATACACTACATGATTATACGTGATTATATGACTTGGTACTACATGATTATACGTAATTATACAACAAGTTAAGTGAGTATTTAACTTGGTGGTGTGTTATTATACATGATTTTTTAACTCAATTAACCTAATAGCGTGATTATACATGGTTATACCTGATTATATAATTTGTTACCTGATAATATAACCTTAATTATTTGTTCTCAATACGTAATTATAAAAAAAACATGGGACATGATTATGATAATCGGTACGTGGTTATATTATATAACATGATACATGATAATATGACCTTGCTTTAACTACTCAGGCTATGGATGTGGGAGCATCAACTCCGTTCCTGTGGGCTTTTGAGAAGCGAGAAAAATTGTTGGAATTCTATGAAAGAGTCTCGGGAGCCAGGATGCATGCCAGACTTGATACATAATACACAATTAAAAGAAATCATATAATCCATGATTATATGAATCGGTACGTTATTACGTACCAACTTAAAAAAAGTTAAAAATATATATAACAATATAATACTTAAATTAAAAATAATAATTTTAAAAAAATAATATAGCATCAAAAAGTTATTTTCTTTTTATAAAATTGATGAAATTAGATTTAACCCGAAAAAGAATAAATAATGATGTTTATCTCGTTTCTACTCCTCATCTAAAATTCATGTATCATATTGTGATTGACTTCCTACGAAAATAAGTCTTTCTACAATAACCCACCCCTTACTTATAATTAACTGACAACGAAATAAAGGAGAATCAAGATATGATCATTTTAGGATTTCTTTAATAACCAATAACTTGAGTTATATATGCATATTAATATTTAGAATTTTTTAAGCTACAAAGAGTGATGGATTTATTTAAAGTGGATCAAGGTTTCGTTGAGCGATATCCAAGATCTACAGTCTTCACAAAACTAAAACCAAATATAAATAATAAAAAATACTAGTAGTTCATGAACAACTTATTACTTATATTGCTTAAATTAATATCATACATCAACGTTTCATTAAATTTCCATCAAAGTTACCGGGAAATAGCGATCTGTGGAGCATCAATCGGCACCAATTGAGATTGTCTCATCACCAATGATTTGTAGAGCTCGATTATCACCTTCTCATCATATTTTACACCCGGTTTCGTCCCGAACTTTGCTTCTCCATAGCCACCAGTTCCAGCAACCATCTACGAATTCGCCATTCGCATCATCATGTTCAAGTAGGCATCACGCATCCTGATCAGCAGCTCCTTTGGAGAGAATCTCAGCTTCAACATAAGCTTCCGTGTTATTCGTATCCGCCAAAACCTCCTTTGGCTCTTGCCACCGAGCCGCTCGTAGCGTCTCCTCCGCCAGTAACCTTTAACTCCTTGGTAGCCGTGATACGTGTCATTGTATAGATTTATCAAAGAATTACGAGTGTTTAAGAGTAGATTAATTTGAATTTAATGGAAAAAGTTTTTCAGGAAACTAATGAAATGGTACGATGAAGAAATATGAATTGTAGGGTTGTTCACTCATCAACGTAATGGGAGCATTTTTTTATAGTCACACGTTCTTCACTCATCAACGTGTGATTGAAACTTTTAAAATTCTTTAGTACATATTTTATCAACTATTATGGGATAACAGCTTATAAAATTTATTAACTGTTCTTTTATGTTTATTTCTTTTATATTATATAAATTTAATGAATTCATTAATCAACTTATAAAGTATTTTTTATAATTATACATTTTGTTTGTTTGATTGTTTATTTTTTATTTTATCTCTTTTTAGTTTGTAAACGAACTTAAGCCTAAATTTATGAGCTTATATAGATAAAAAAGTTAAATAGTTAATAAGTAATAAACAAGTTGAGTACGAACCTAACTAGTACTAAAAACATTTACGAGTCAAGCTTGAGTTTTAAACAAAGAGCGTTAAACAAGTTTAACTTGTGCCCAAGTACCGTGAAGTTGAATGGCCAAACTCATGTTTGAATTGACTCGTTTAGAAACAAAATCAACCTTTTCTCAAAACGCATTCTCTTCAACTGTTTTAGATTGTTTGACTAAGACAAATCCAAATAGATAACATAATAGAATCCTCTTCCGGCTCGACACTTACATCACCTACATCAGATCTACCGAAAAACATGACCACACCCTCTGGAAGGTGAAAAGGTTCAGGTCGGAGTCTTACAGGTGGTATTAGTTGGTGTGGTCCAACGATTCAGATTTGACGAGATTTGGTTTGCTTTGGGCCAAAGCTAGAAAAACGAGCGGTGATGTTGTTCATTGTTGTTCATACCATGTTGATACAGAAGGTATGGGAAGAAGACGACGGTGATGGTGCTGTTTGTTCATGTTATGGTGGCTAGAGGTGGTGGCCAACGGTGGGAAAGATGGCAGTGGCGATGAGTTTGTGTCACACCCCGGATTTCCTATTCAAATCCATACACCGGTGGGCCCGGGTGGGGAGTATCGTGACGTCAGTTGGTAATCATCATAGTCAATTTAACACGGCACAACGGAAGTCTTGGAGTAAAATTACTATTATAAACTGAATGTTCAAAAATACAAAATTATATACATGCTCGTAATAGAAGATCCATAGGCGGATTGTAAATTGTACATGGAAAGAATACAAAACAGATTTTGGGCAGATTTAGGATTTGCAAGACCCTCTATCACTACCGAGCACTTCCGGCCTATTTTCGTATCGTACTTGCAGATTAGTCTTTTGAAAATACGTCAGCTTTCGCTGGTAAATACACCCAACTGACTCATTTTGAAAACATTTCGAAAATGTTTTAAGTGCATATCAACACAAAAATCTTTTTATAACTTTGGTTAATTGACCTTCCAACCTTGTTAACAGATTCACATGTTTGTCATACATACGGGGCTCGGCACGAAAACCGAGACACAATTAACGTACACACCACTTTGGACTCACGAAGGAGTCAATTCCTCCCAACCTTGTGGGAATGCATAATTGAGCGTCTATCGGGTGTATGCCTACACCCGCGCTAAGGTCGTGGGCATTTCGATTGTAATGAGCCGAGGATATCTAGGACACTGTAGTTAACCCCCAATGTTTAAATTATCAAACAAAACTGATTAAAACAGAATATGCGGTTCATTATCTCCGAACCGGCATTCGTTTGAATCCCATTTCCGACCAAGCGGTAATATTACCGTACCCAAGCCCGTATAGGGGAAATAAGTCGAGAGTATTTACCTGAGCTAGTCTTCTTTTAAATTTTTAATAACTCGACCGTACACAAAAGGACTAAGTGAAAGATAGCATTTACCAGCAAGTCTCTAGTCTGGATTATGGCATAAACTAATTAATTAAATACGAACGGTCTTTATTTAAGTCATATACTTAGACCGACTAGCGTACTTGATCAAAACGTATGACGCTAGATTAAACGATGATTGGATAGAATGTAGTTTAATCCCAACAAGTACCTTGACTTGTTTAATATGGGTAAACTATTAACATTCTGGATTTTGAGACTTAAGTGACAAGGTTAAACCCGTTTCGGTTAATTTCTGAAAAATAGTTACATATACGTGACCGTGCGCATATTAGCGATATCGGGTAACCGGATAAGTCATGGACAAGTTCTATATGCCATTATATTTGAAATAAGTTAAGATATCAGTAGGATATTAACTTATATGCCCGTTAAGGTTTTAAAACGAAACTATGCCTCATAAGGGCATTTCGGTAATTATATACCGTATAAAAAGGAACTTGAATATATTTTAAGTTTATGATCATGAGTATTCTGGAAAAATAGTTTATTTATGATATGCTATCAGTATGATATCAATTATATGTGTATTTTATCTTTTATGACCAAACTATGCACCGAAGTGGCATTTTGGTCATTTTACACATAGTTTATAAATTATTTTGGGATTCTGAGTTTATAACATGTACCTACTGTAAATATGTTTAAAATAAGTTTTAAAATCAGTAGGTAACAAGTCTTGGTCTATTAATATGGTTTAAAACCATACTATGCGCCGAAACGACGCTTATGTCGTAAAATGATGTTTTATCCGATGTTTAATGAAAACTGTCATTAGGGTCAGATTAAAATGTTTAAAATATATTATTTAATATAACATATTAGTAAGTAAATGATTTGCCTTGAAAAGATTTGATTAAAACTATTTTATGAGCCACAAGGGTTAAAACCGTCATTTATCGACATATTTTAAGGACTCGCTTGAAAACTCAGTTTATAACTTGGTTCAACATCCCAAATATTCCTACTTATAATATTACATCATAGGAAACTCATTTTAAAGTTCATTATCATTAAAACCTTGATTTATGTAAAAATGGCATTTTGGTCAAAGTTGGCATAATTATGGAACTTGCGCATAAACTTGGATTCTGATTATGATCATGTAATATAACCTCAGAGGGTTATGCTACATTATATTACGATCATAATGCAAATTTAGATCAGTAAGTAACTAATCTAAATCGGGTCAGAATCGAAAGTCAAAGCAAAAGTCAAACTTTGGACTTTCGGTCGCGAACCGATCCTAGAACTGAAATTGACGAGCCGGACATGTTCTCACATGTTCTAATAATTATTACCAACTTGATTAATTGTCAAAAAGGTTTCATAACATATATAAGATCAATTTATGATTTTTCCGAAAAATAGCCTGTTTAACTTTTTATTTTCATAACTTTGACCCGTCAATTGGTCTAGCAAACGTGATCTTCAGGAGGTGCCCTTTATAGGGATTAACACCTACCTTATTACGATCACTTAGCCATGTTCATTTCGAACAATGGCTGGAGCATAATGGTTTTAACCGAAAGTCAAAGCGTTTGCCGTAAAACGCTTAACTTTTGGCTATAAAAGCCTATAAACGAAAATTGCAAGAGCAAGGAACACTTACAAGAGGTTCATACAATGCAAGAGAACTAAGTTGGATGCTCCTTTCAGCTAGGAACTTCCAGAGGAGGGAGAAGAGTTATGATTTAGAAAGGTGCAAGTTCAAATGGTGAAATTGATCATGTATTTATAGTTGGAGAACTCAAAGGAGGTGAAGCCAGGTGTTTAGGGGTGTAAGAAGAAGCTTACAAGTGTCCCAAAATGTGGCATAGCAGTTTAGAGAAGCCATGGTTTCGAATTAATGGTTTTGGAGTTTTGCTTGCACTGCGGACCGCGCGAGAGACCCAGGCCTGGTCTCTCGCAGCCCGCGACCGCCCTCTGGCCACTTTCATAGTTTGACACTTTTAACCCCTTAACTTATTAAAGCTTCTAAAAACCTTTTTAAACACCTTTTTGGCACTTTTAGCCCTCCGTAGCCAATACTTGGCAAACCCAGGATTATGCCCGGACATTGTCGAGCTCTCAGTTCGTTAAAAGGTCACTCAGAGGTACAAATTAACATGTTGACACTTTTAATCCCTCCATTATCCAACTTTCACATATTTACAAAATTGAACTCTCTCGTCCAACAATTGGCACGTATGAGAGTTAGGACTTCACAAAGGATCACTCAGAGGCTTTACTATAAGCATGTTGATTCCGATGTCACTCAGAGGCTGGGCATGTTAACATATCAGTCACTCAGAGGCTGTTATTTATGCATGTTGACATCGGACCGTCACTCAGAGGCTCGGTTTGGGCATGTTGACGCCTTTAGTCCTTATTGGTCTTTAACAAACTATATTTAAAATACAACACGTGTCACTATACTATTGGACACGATTTTTATAGGGTGTTACATCCTCACCCCCTTAAAAGAAATCTCAATCTCGAGATTTTATTCAAAAAGATGGGGGTACTTTGTCGCATAGTGGACTCAACCTCCCATGTATACTCAGGACCTCTAAAAGCGTCCCACTTAACTTTTACTATAGGTATCATTTTTCTTTGGAGCTTCTTAACCTGTCGATCCTCGATCGCAATTGGTTTCTCAACGAACCTCAGGTTTTCATCCATCTGCACATCTTTGTGCGACATTGCTAGCGACTCATCGGCTAGACATTTCTTAAGATTAGATATGTGGAATACATCATGGATTCCACTAAGCTCATCTGGCAACCTGAGCTTATAAGCTATAGTGCCGACACGTTCGATTATCTCGAAGGTCCTATATACTAGGGCTTAACTTTCCCTTCTTTCCAAAACGCAACACACCTCTCCAGGGTGATACTTTGAACATGACTTTGTCCCCTACTTGGAACTGAAGAGGTTTACGCCTCTTGTCAGCATAGCTTTTCTGCCTATCCCTAGCAGTTTTGAGATGATCACGGATTTGCACAATCTTTTTCGTCGTCTCTAGGACAATTTCTGGTCCTGATAGTTGGGCCTCCCCAACTTCTGCCCAGCATATGGGCGTTTTACATTTCTCCCATACAAGGCCTCAAAAGGAGCAGCCTTGATGCTCGTATGATAACTCTTATTGTAGGAGAATTCTATTAGGGGTAAGTCGTCATCCCAACTTCCACCTAAATCAATTACACATGCCCTAAGCATGTCTTCCAAAGTTTGAATAGTACGCTCACTTTGACCATCAGTCTGCGGATGGTAAGCCGAACTGAAATTTAATTGTAACACCCTGTAAAATCGTGTCCAATAATATAGTGACACGTGTTGTATTTTAAATATAGTCTGTTAAAGACCAATAAGGACTAAAGGCGTCAACATGCTCAATCTGAGCCTCTGAGTGACGATCCGATGTCAACATGCATAAATAACAGCCTATGGGTGACTGATATGTCAACATGCTTGAAATTTGGCCTCTGAGTGACTGATATGTCAACATGCCCGCCTCTAAGTGACATCGGGATCAACATGCTTATCATAAGCCTCTGAGTGATCCTTTATGAAGTCCTAAACTCTCATACGTGCCATTTGTTGGAGAGAGAGTTCAATTTTGTAAATATGTGAAAGTTGGATAATGGAGGGATTAAAAGTGTCAACATGTTAATTTATACCTCTGAGTGACCTTTTAACGAACCGAGAACTCGACAATGTCCGGGCATAATCCCGGGTATGCCAAGTATTGTCTATGGAGGGCTAAAAGTGCCAAAATGGTGTTTAAATAGGTTTTTATAAGCTTTTATAAGTTAAGGGGTTAAAAGTGTCAAAATTTGAAACTGGCCAAGGGGCGGTCGCGGGCCGCGAGAGACCTGGCTTGGGCCTCTCGCGCCCCGCGAGAACAGGTCTGACGTAGAAAATTTGTTTGGAGACCAAGCAAAGCTCCAAAACCATTGAAACGAAACCATGGTTTCTCTAAACTGCTATGCCACGTTTTTGGACACTTGTAAGCTTCTTCTTACTCCCCTAAACACCTGGCTTCACCTCCTTTGAGCTCTCCAACTATAAATAGGTGCATAAGTTCTTATTCCAACTTGCACCTTTCTCATTAAATCACTCTTCTCCCTCCTCTGGAAGTTCCTAGCTGAAAGGAGCATCCAACTTAGTTCTCTTGCATTGTAGGAACCTCTTGTAAGTGTTCCTTGCTCTTGCATTTTCGTTTATAGGCTTTTATAGCCAAAAGTCAAGCATTTTTCAGAAAACGATTTGACTTTCGGTTAAGACCATTATGATCCAGCCATTGTTCAAAATGAACATGGCTAAGTGATCGTAATAAGGTAGGTGTTAATTCCTATGAAGGGCACCTCCTGAAGATCATGTTTGCTAGACCAATTGACGGGTCAAAGTTATGAAAATAAAAATTCAAACATGCCATTTTTTGGGAAAATTATAAATTGAACTTATATATGTTATGAAACCTGTTTTGACACTTAAACAAGATGGTAATAATTATTAGAACATGTAAGAACATGTTCGGCTCGTCAATTTCAGTTCTAGGGTCGGTTCGCAACCGAAAGTCGTGAAGTTTGACTTCTGCTTTGACTTTCGATTCTGACCCGATTTAGATTAGTTACCTACTGATCTAAAGTTGCATTATGGTCATAATATTATGTGGCATAACCCTCTGTTCATAATCAGAATCCAAGTTTATGCACAAGTTCCATAATTATGCCATCTTTGACCAAAATGCCCTTTTTTGCAAAAAAACAAGGTTTTAAATGGTAATGAACTCGAAAATGAGTTTCTACTGATGTAATATTATAAGTAGGTTTATTTGGGATGTTAAACCAAGTTATAAACTGAGTTTTTAAGCAAGTCCTTAAACTATGTCGATAAATGACGGTTTTACCCCTGTGGCTTATAAAATAGTTTTAATCAAATCTTTTCAAGGCAAATCATTTACCTACTGATATGTTATACAAAATAACATATCTTAAACATTTTTTTAACTGATTATAACATCTTTTTTCATAAACATCACTTAAAGACGTCATATTACGACAAAAGCGCCATTTCGGCGCATAGTATGGTTTAAACCATAATAATGGACCTAGACTTGTTATCTACTGATTTTAAAACCTATTTTAAATATATTTACAGTAGGTACATGTTATAAACTCAGAATCCCAAATAATTTATAAACTATGTGTAAATGACAAAAATGCCCCTTCGATGCATAGTTTGGTCATAAAAGGTAAAATACACATATAATTGATATCCTACTGATAGCATATCATAAATAAACTATTTTCAAGAATACTTATAACCATAACATTAAATTATATTTAAGTTCCTTTATATGATGTGAAATTACCAAAACGCCCAATGAGGCATAATTTCGTTTTAAAAAAATTAACGGGCATACAAGTTGATATCCTAATGATATCTTAACTTACTTAAAGTATAATGGCATATAGAACTTGTCCATGAATTATCCGGTTACCGATATCGCTAATATGCGCACGGTTACGTATATGTAACTATTTTACGAAAATTAACCGAAACGGGTTTAACCTTGCCACTTAAGTCTCAAAATCCAGAATGTTAATAGTTTACCCATATTAAACAAGTCAAGGTACTTGTTGGGATTAAACTACATTGTATCCAATTATCGTTTAATCTAGCGTCATACGTTTTGATCAAGTACGCTAGTCGGTCTAAGTCTATGACTTAAATAAGACCGTTAGTATTTAATTGGTTAGTTTATGCCATAATCCAGACAAGAGACTTGCCGGTAAATGCTATCTGCACTTAGTCCTTTTTGTGTACGGCTGAGTTATTAAACATTAAAGAAGACTAGCTCAGGTAAATACTCGTGACTTATTTCCCCTATACGGGCTTGGGTTACGGTAAATTATTACCGCTTGATCGGAAATGGGATTAATCGAACGTCGGTTCGGAATAGAAATCTGCATATTCTGTTTTAATCAGTTTTATTTGATAAATTAAACATCGGGGGTTAACTACCGTGTCCTGGATATCCTCGGCTCATTACAATCAAAATGGCCACGACCTTAGCGCGGGTGTAGGCATACACCCGATAGACGCTCAATTATGCATTCCCACAAGGTTGGAAGGAACTGATTCCTCGTGAGTCCAAAGTGGTGTGTACATTAATTGTGTCTCGGTTTTCGTGCCGAGCCCCGTATGTATGACAAACATGTAAATCTGTTAACAAGGCTGGACGGTCAATTAACCCAAGTTATAAAAAGATTTTGTGCTGATACGCACCTAAAACATTTTTGAAATGTTTTCAAAATGAGTCAATTGGGTTTATATACCAGCGAAAGCTGACGTATTTTCAAAAGACTAATCTGCAGGTACAATACAAAAATAGGCAGGAAGTGCTCGGTAATGATACAGGATCTTGCAAATCCTAAATCTGCCCAAAAGTCTGTTTTATATTATTTCCTTGTACAATTTATGATCTGTCTGTGGATCTTCTATTACAAGCTTGTATATTATTTTGTATTTTCGAACATTCAGTTTGTAATAGTAGTTTTACTCCAAGACTTCCGCTGTGCCGTGTTTAATTGACTATGATGTTATCAACTGTTGTCACGATACTCCCCACCCGGGCCCACTGGTGTTTGGATTTCAGGGTTGGAAATCCGGGGTGTGACAGGGTTGGTATCAGAGCCAACGTTTGAGAGAATTAAACACTAGCCTTTTGTGTTTAGTCTTAAACTTACACGAGCACATTCCTTAGACTTCCGAGTCTAGGCATTGACCTAGGATTACTCATTTCATTATTAAGTTATTAGTATTGTTTTTAAATTGTCTTCTAACAGGAAAATGCCGCCACGTGTACAAGGACAAAGTGGACGAGGAAAAGGTCCAATGAGGAGAGGACCATCGGGGCGTATTCCTCAACCTCATAATTCAGATGCATATCAAGAATCAGGAGATTCGTCTCCATGGCAACCTGCGAGACGTTCCGTCTTTAATAGACACTCGCCCTCACATTCCCCAAAATTCTTACCACTCACACCACTCCTACCATTCTCACCATTCCCATTCTCATCACTCCTACCATTAAGAGTTTAACCCCAATCATTACTTAAACACCCTCAGCTAATCAAAATTAGTTGGACCAGCCACATCCTATGGACGAGGACTCCGACCCGGAGATGCCACCGTCGGGATCAAATGTGCATCCCATTGAAATTTCGAGCGATTCAAACTCATATGCTGGATCGCCCTACCAAGGTCCTAATGAGTGGGACCAATATGGAACCAATTTACTTTCGCCCACACTCCTTCTCACCACTATCAACCACCTCTTGTACAAGAAGATGTCCACATGGAACCCGTGGACCAACCTCACCACCACCTGAACCACCAAGAAGGAAGCGTGGAGCACGTATGTCGGTACGTCCCGGACAAAGGTCGGGATCGCTACCACCTTTGCCCAACCTACCCCACAATTCAAGAGGACCCACAAATGGGTGGACCCTCTAGTGTTCCACCTATAGTGGAACCAACACCAACACCTGCTGTTCAACCACCAACAACGGGTTATACTAACCCAATTCCCATGTATCTAGACATGTGTGGATATGATCCTTTTAACCCGTCTAACCGGTAGACTATCAAGCATGGTCGCAAGACCCCTACATGCAGGCGGTTATGCACAATGCACTTTACCCGTCTCCTTTCCCACCTACTTACCCACCGAACGGATATCCAACTTATGGGTACCAGTATCCGGTTATGCCACAACCACAACCACAACCTCCCCATCACTTGAGGCCATTAATGAGGCTTAGAAAGGATGAAAGAAATGCAGCAACAGGCGGAGAAAACGGAGAAGAAGACGAATAAATTCTTCAAGAAACTCTCCAAGCAGGTCAAGGGAAAGAAGGACGAGTGAAGTCTCTTCTAATAATATGTAGTCCCTGCGAAGACATTGTTGTTACTTTAGTCCCTGCATGGACATTTTATTTCTTTAAGTCCTTGCATGGACAAGTTTATTTCATCTTTATAGTATTGTAATTTCTTATGAAAATTTAATGAAGTACTTTTGCAATTATATATATATGTAATTCATCCTCTTGAAAACGAGCGTCTCGAGTTTAGTCGAAATTTATGCTCTGCTATATAATTCCAAAAGACCTTAATAGATTGATTATGCCAAGTGGCGTAGACCAACATTGGCCAAGAAATGATAGTTAAGTACGAAGGGGTCTTCTATTAGGATAATTAAGGGAAGTTATCCTTCTATCCAGGAGTAAGGACTAGGTCCAATCTCCAAGGTCGTTAAGGTCGAAGGTGACCGGGACCATTAATCAATTATTAAGGTACTCTTATGTAACATTAAGAAATGTTCATACTCTTGGTAGTGTGGCTTGAGGAACCACACTAGCCGTCAGGCCAATGTGCCCAATTAATAGTCCAACAGAATAGGCTAGATATGCCATGTACAACTGATATGATGAGTACCAATGTGCCCACCGGGACAGGCTGATCATGTACATCTGATATGATGTAGGCCAATGTGCCCAATTAATTGTCCAATGGGACAGCTGATATGCCATGTACATCTGATATGATATAGGCCAATGTGCCCAATTAATTGTCCAACGGACAGGCTGATATGCCGTGTACATCAGATATGATGTAGGCCAATGTGTCCAATTAATTGTCCAACGGGACAGGCTAATATGCCATGTACATCTGATATGATGTAGGCCAATGTCCTAATTAATTGTCCAACGGGACAGGCTGATATGCCATACATATCTGATATGATGTAGGCCAATGTGCCCAATTAATTGTCCAACGGGACAGGCTGATATGCCATGTACATCTGATATGATGTAGGCCAATGTGCCCAATTAATTGTCCAACGGGACAGGCTGATATACCATACACATCTGATATGATGTAGGCCAATGTGCCCAATTAATTGTCCGACGGGACATGCTGATATGCCATATACATCTGATATGATGTAGGCCAATGTGCCCAATAAATTGTCCAATGGGACAGGCTGATATGCAATATACATCTGATGTGATGTAGGCCAAGGTGCCCAATTATTGTCCAACGTGACAGGCTGACATGCCATATGTATTATGTCTTAAGTGACAGGCTGATATGCCATATATATATTATGACCAATATGACCGGCCAAGGTGCCCAATTATTATGTCCATTAGGGATAATCCTATGAGCTATATAATTGTCAATGATGACAATGACAGTTGTGACATTGCGATCCACTGTCCAATCATATATGGACTGGTCCAAATTGTAATTTGCCTATGATGGTCCTATTAAGACCTAGGTCAAATATAGATATTTAAGCCTAAGATGGATATTATTCACATAGAATAGGCAATTGATATATCCAATATGAAAGCCCATATGGTTGATACACATGCCTAATGAAGTTTTAATGGTATATAGAAACCAAGACTTAGAGATGGCTAACTCAAATGAAGCACAAGTAGCCACAGAAATGTGAATCTAACAAAGCCGATATGTCATGCGCCATGGCTAAATGAAGTTTTATTGGTATATAGAAACCAAGACTTAAAGATGGCTAACTCAAACGGAGCACAAAGTAGCCACAGGAATGTTGAACCCAACAATGCTGAAAATAAAAATATTAATGATAATGATTTCCAAGCTCGCATTGATGCGGCTGTGGAAAGGGCCATGAGTAAGGCCATAGAAAAGCTAACAGAGCCGAGTGCCACTCGCTCTAGACCCTTATCTATTCCACCATCTTCAGCTCATAGGGAGAGCTCCGTTCACTCTTAAATGCAAAGAGTGAACCAAAGAGAATAGATCTTACTGAAAAGTCTCGTTCTGATAAGGACGGGTGTACTTATAAGTATTTCGTCTCATGCAAGCCCCGAGACTTTAACGGGGAGAAAGGAGCTGTAGAAGCCCTAAATTGGCTAGATGAGATGGAGAAAATTGTAGATATCAACAACTGTGCTGATAAGGATGTGGTCAAGTACGTATCACAATCCTTCAAGGGCGATGCCCTAATATGGTGGAAAGCCATGATTCAATCAACAGGTTAGGTGCACATGTACAACTTGGGATGGTCCAAGTTTGTTGATTGGTTAAGGAAACTTACTGCCCAACCCATGAGGTGGAGAAGCTAGAGACAGACTTCTTGTCTCTAACAATGAAAAACATAGACTGTCGAAAGTACGTCTCGGAGTTTAACTCGCTATCTAGGTTAGTATCCTATTTGATCACCCCTGAATCCAAACGCATTGCGCGTTTCATAAATGGGTTGGCGCCCGAGATAAAGGGCATGGTAAAGGCTACACAGCCTAATACTTATAGGTCTGCTATAGACCTATCTCTTTCCCGCACCTTAGATCTGGTAAGATAAAAGTCAATTAGGAATGAAACTGACGGAAAGAGGAAACGGGAGGATAATAACTCCCAAAGATTTAAGAAGAAAGGAAATTTCGGGTTCAGGAAGAACCAGAACTTGTCCAGTGACAAACCTCTGTGCAATAATTGTAAATATAGGCACTGGGGACAGTGTAGTATAAATCCACAAACCAAACCCTGTGGTATCTGCAAGAGAAAGGGGCATAAGACCTTAGATTGCAAGGATCTCAAGGATGCAGTTTGCTATAACTGCAACGAAAAAGGGCATATAACGTACAATTGCCCAAGAAACCCAAAAGTAATGAGGCAAAACCTGGAGAGGCCAAGAAGGGAAATGCCCGTGCCTTTCAAATGAATGCCAGGGAGGCCGTTAATGACAACAACGTCATAACAGGTACATTCCCCATTAACAATATCTATGCTAGAGTTCTTTTTGATTCAGGTGCAGATAAATCATTCGTTGACCATAAGTTTAGTAAACTATTAATCTTACCCGTAAGAACTCTAGACAAAATTTATGAGATAGAACTCGCTGATGGAACCTTAGAAATTGCTTCTTCCATTCTTGATAGATGCTCTATATTCATTAAGAATCATTCCATCCTTATCTCCCTTTTGCCAACAAAATTGGCAGGGTTCGATATTGTCTTAGGCATAGATTGGTTATCTCATAACCAAGCCCGCATTGCCTGTGATAAAAAGCTCATCAAATCAAAACCCCATCTGGTGAAATGATCACCATCCCTGGAGACTCACACTATGGATTGCCGGACAAGGTGTCGTTATTTAAAGCATCCAAGTGTTTGAGAAGAGGTTGTGTTATTTACATGGCACAAGTTACCATAAATGAACCAAAGCCGAACCTTGAAGATTAACCAATTATCTCGGAGTATTCCGATGTTTTCCCTGAAGAATTACCAGGCCTATCTCCAGATAGGCAAGTGGAATTCAGAATAGATATCATACCTGGGGCAGCACCCGTAGCTAGAGCTCCATATAGGCTAGCACCTACTGAAATGAAGGAATTAAGGACGCAACTCGACGAACTTTTGGAGAAAGGCTTTATTCAACCTAGTTCCTCGCCTTGGGGAGCTCCAATCCTCTTCGTTAAAAAGAAAGACGGATCAATGCGAATGTGCATCGACTATCGGGAGCTGAACAAGCTAACAATCAAGAATAGATATCCTCTGCCCAGGATCGATGATTTATTTGACCAGTTTCAAGGGGCTAGTTACTTTTCTAAAATAGATTTAAGATCAGGATATCATCAACTGAAGGTCAGAAGTGAAGATGTTCTTAAGACAGCCTTCAGGACCCGCTATGGTCATTTTGAATTCTTAGTGATGCCTTTTGGGCTCACGAATGCACCGGCAGCATTCATGGATCTCATGAATAGAGTCTGCAAACCGTATTTAGATAAGTTTGTCATTGTCTTCATAGACGACGTACTTATCTATTCTCGTAATCAAGCTGATCACGAGAAACATCTTCGGTGCATCCTAGAATTATTAAGGCAAGAGAAACTCTATGCAAAGTTCTCTAAATGTGAATTTTGGCTTAGAGAAGTCCAATTTCTTGGACATATGGTAAGTGAGCGTGATATCCAAGTCCTGCCAAAATTGAGGCCATAATGAATTGGGAAGTGCCCAAGACCCAACGGAGGTTCGTAGTTTCTTAGGATTGGCTGGTTACTATAGGAAGTTCATTGAGAACTTTTCAAGAATAGCCACTCCTTTAACTTCCTTGACCCGTAAGAATATTAAGTATAATTGGGGTCCAAAGCAACAAGAATCTTTTGAGATTCTTAAACACAAGTTGAGCAACGCTCCTGTGTTATCTCTACCCGAGGGTATTGAAAACTTTGTTGTCTATTGTGATGCGTCACACACCGGTATGGGCTGTGTGCTAATGCAAAATGGTAAGGTAATTGCCTATGCATCACGACAATTGAAGGTGCATGAAAAGAACTACACCACCCATGATTTGGAACTGGGTGCCATCGTATTTGCACTAAAGCTATGGAGATATTACTTGTATGGTACAAAGTGTGTTATATATACCGACCATAAGAGTCTCCAACACCTGTTCAATCAGAAAGAATTGAACATGCGACAACGCCATTGGATGGAAACGCTTAATGATTATGACTGCGAGATTCGCTACCATCCAGGCAAGGCAAATGTAGTTGCCGATGCCTTAAGTCACAAGGAAAAGGTTAAACCTATAAGGACTAACGCTAAGAGCATTGAACTCAAAAATAGCTTAAGTGAAAAGCTACTAGATGCGCAAAAGCAAGCCTTATTAGAGGCCAATATTCCTAATGAAGGATTAGGCGGAACTGTGGATCAGTTACCGCCTGGAAAGGATGGAATCCTAAGATTTAATGATAGAATTTGGGTTCCGATCTTTGGAGGACTTAGAGATCTAATCCTCCAAGAAGCGCACAATTCAAGATACTCGGTTCACCCGGGAGGTGACAAGATGTATCAAGATTTGAAGAAGAATTATTGGTGGATGGGTTTGAAGAAATCCATAGCCACTTATGTAGCTAAGTGTCTGACGTGTTCACAAGTTAAGGCTGAACATCAAAAACCATCAGGACTACTACAACAACTAGAGATTCCCACTTGGAAATGGGAAATGGTAACTATGGACTTGATTACCAAGTTACCAAAGACCAAAAGTGGTAATGACACTATTTGGGTCATTGTAGACAGGAGAATCCAACTTAGTTCTCTTGCATTGTAGGAACCTCTTGTAAGTGTTCCTTGCTCTTGCATTTTCGTTTATAGGCTTTTATAGCCAAAAGTCAAGCGTTTTCCGGAAAACGCTTTGACTTTCGGTTAAGACCATTATGGTCCAGCCATTGTTCGAAATGAACATGGCTAAGTGATCGTAATAAGGTAGGTGTTAATCCCTATGAAGGGCACCTCCTGAAGATCTCGTTTGCTAGACCAATTGACGGGTCAAAGTTATGATATTAAAAATTCAAACATGCAATTTTCGGGAAAATTATAAATTGATCTTATATATGTTATGAAACCTGTTTTGACACTTAAAAACTTATTCCTTGCATTCTATCGCGATGGTAAAAAATGATAATTGTTTTAGTATTAGAACATGTAAGAACATGTTCGGCTCGTTAATTTCAGTTCTAGGGTTGGTTCGCAATCGAAAGTCGCGAAGTTTGACTTCTGCTTTGACTTTCGATTCTGACCCGATTTAGATTAGTTACCCACTGATATAAAGTTGCATTATGATCACAATATTATGTAGCATAACCCTCTGAGATTATATTACATGATCATAATCAGAATCCAAGTTTATGCACAAGTTCCATAATTATGCCATCTTTAACCAAAATGCCCTTTTTGCATAAAACAAGGTTTTAAATGGTAATGAACTTGAAAATGAGTTTCTACTGATTTAATATTATAAGTAGGTTTATTTGAGATGTTAAACCATGTTATAAACTGAGTTTTTAAGCAAGTCCTTAAACTATGTCGATAACTGCGGTTTTAGCCCATGTGGCTTATAAAATAGTTTCTAATCAAATCTTTTCATGATAAATCATTTACTACTGATATGTTATACTAAATAACATATTTTAAACGTTTTTTTAACTGACTATAACATCATTTTTCATAAACATCACTTAAAGACGTCATATTACGACAAAAGCGCCATTTCGCCGCATAGTATGGTTTTAAACCATATTAATGGACCAAGACTTCTTACCTACTGATTTTAAAACTTACTTTAAACATATTTACAGTAAGTACATGTTATAAACTCAGAATCCCAAATAATTTATAAACTATGTGTAAAATGACCAAAATGCCCCTTTGGTGCATAGTTTGGTCATAAAAGGTAAAATACACATATAATTGATATCCTACTGATATTATATCATAAATAAAGTATTTTTCCGAATACTTATAACCATAACATTAAATTATATTCAAGTTCCTTTTATATGATGTGAAATTACCAAAACGCCCTTATGAGGCATACTTTCGTTTTAAAAACCTTAACGGGCATACAAGTTGATATCATACTGATATCTTAACTTACTTAAAGTATAATGGCATATATAACTTGTCCATGACTTATCCGGTTACCCGATATCGCTAATATGCGCACGGTTACGTATATGTAACTATTTTACGAAAATTAACCGAAACGAATTTAACATTGTCACTTAAGTCTCAAAATCCAAAATGTTAATAGTTTACCCATATTAAACAACTCAAGGTACTTGTTGGGATTAAACTACATTGTATCCAATCATCGTTTAATCTAGCATCATACGTTTTGATCAAGTACGCTAGTCGGTCTAAGTCTATGACTTAAATAAGACCGTTAGTATTTAATTGGTTAGTTTATGCCATAATCCAGACTAGAGACTTGCCGGTAAATGCTATCTGCACTTAGTCCTTTTTGTGTACGGCTGAGTTACTAAAAATTAAAGAAGACTAGCTCAGGTAAATACTCTTGACTTATTTCCTCTATACGGGCTTGGGTTACGGTAAATTATTAGCGCTTGGTCGGAAATGGGATTAATCGAACGCCGGTTCAGAATAAAATCTGCATATTCTGTTTTAATCAGTTTTGTTTGATAAATTAAACATCGGGGGTTAACTACCGTGTCCTGGATATCCTCGGCTCATTACAATCAAAATGGCCACGACCTTAGCGCGGGTGTAGGCATACACCCGATAGACGCTCAATTATGCATTCCCACAAGGTTGGGAGGAACTGACTCCTTCATGGGTCCAAAGTGGTGTTGTGTCTCGGTTTTCATGCCGAGCCCCGTATGTGTGAGAAACATGTAAATCTAACAAGGTTGGACGGTCAATTAATCCAAGTTATAAAAAGATTTTGTGCTGATACGCACCTAAAACATATTTGAAATGTTTTCAAAATGAGTCAGTTGGGTGTACTTACCAGCGAAAGCTGATGTATTTTCAACAGACTAATCTGCAGGTACAATACGAAAATAGGCCGGAAATGCTCGGTAGTGATAGAGATCTTGCAAATCCTAAATCTACCCAAAGTCTGTTTTATATTCTTTACTTGTACAATTTATGATCTGCATGTGGATCTTCTTTTACAATCCTGTATAGTATTTTGTATTTTCGAACATTCGGTTTGTAATAGTAATTTTACTCCAAGACTTCTGTTGTGCCGTGTTTAATTGACTATGATGTTATCAACTGTTGTCACGATACTCCCCACCCGGGCCCACCGGTGTTTGGATTTCGGGGTTGGAAATCCGGGGTGTAACATTAATCGTGTGCCTAAAGATTGTTGGAAACTTTTCCAAGAGTGAGACACGTATCTAGTATCTCTGTCAGATACAATAGATACCGGCACACCGTGTAGGGACACAATCTTGTCCACGTACAACTTAGCCAATTTGTCAGAACTATAAGTCTCTTTAATTGGCAAGAACTGTGCTGACTTAGTTAGCCTATCCACTATGACCCAAATAGTGTCATTACCACATTTGGTCTTAGGTAACCATAGTTACCATTTCCCATTTGCAAGTGGGAATCTCTAATTGTTGTAGTAGTCCTGACGGTTTCTGATGTTCAGCCTTAACTTGCGAACACGTCAGACATTTAGCTACATAGGTGGCTATGGATTTCTTCAAACCCATCCACCAATAGTTCTTCTTCAAATCTTGATACATCTTGTCACCACCCGGGTGAACAGAGTATCTTGAACTATGCGCTTCTTGGAGGATTAGATCTCTAAGTCCTCCAAAGATTGAACCCAAATTCTATCATTAAATCTTAGGATTCCATCCTTTCCAGGCGTTAACTGATCAAAAGTTCCGGTAATCCCTCATTAGGAATGTAGCCTCTAACAAGGCTTGTTTTTGCGCATCTAGTAGCTTCTCACTCAAGCTATTTCTGAGCTCAATGCTCTTAGCATTAATCCTTATAGGTTTAATCCTTTCCTTGTGACTTAAGGCATCGGAAACTACATTTGCCTTACCTGGATGGTAGCGAATCTCGCAATCATAATCATTAAGTGTTTCCATCCATCGGCGTTGTCGCATGTTCAATTCTTTCTGATTGAACAGATGTTGGAGACTTTTATGGTCTGTGTATATAACACAATTTGTGCCATACAACTAATGTCTCCACAGTTTTAGTGCAAATACAACGGCACCCAATTCAAAATCATGGGTGGTGTAATTCTTTTCATGCACCTTTAATTGTCATGATGCATAGGCAATCACCTTGCCTTTTTGCATTAGCACACAGCCCATGCCAGTGTGCGATGCATCATCGTAGACTACAAATTCCTCAATACTCTCAGGTAGAGATAACACAGGAGCGTTGCTCAACTTGTGTTTAAGAACCTCAAAAGATTTTGTTGCTTTGGACCCCAATTATACTTAATATTCTTATGGGTCAAAGAAGTTAAAGGGGCTATTCTTGAAAAGTTCTCAATGAACCTTCTATAGTAAAAGCCAATCCTAATAAACTACGAACCTCCGTTGGGGTCTTGGGTACTTCCCAATTTATGATGGCCTCAATTTTGGCGGGATCCACTTGGATACCACGCTCACTTACCACATGTCCAAGGAATTGGACTTCTCTAAGCCAAAATTCGCATTTAGAGAAGTTTCCATAAAGTTTCTCCTGCCTTAATAATTCTAGGATGCACCGAAGATGTTTCTCGTGATCATCTTGATTACGAGAATAGATAAGTATGTCGTCTATGAAGACAATAACAAACTTATCTAAATATGGTTTGCAGACTCCATTCATGAGATCCATGAATGTTACCGGTGCATTTGTGAGCCCAAAAGGCATCACTAAGAATTCAAAATGACCATAGCGGGTCCTGAAGGCTGTTTTAGGAACATCTTCACTTCTAACCTTCAGTTGATGATATCCTGATCTTAAATCTATCTTGGAGAAGTAGCTAGCCCCTTGAAGTTGGTCGAATAAATCGTCGATCCTGGGCAGAGGATATCTATTCTTGATTGTTAATTTTATTCAGCTCCCGGTAGTCGATGCACATCCGCATTGATCCGTCTTTCTTCTTAACGAAGAGGATTGAAGGTCCCTAAGGCGAGGAACTAGGTTGTATAAAGCCTTTCCCTAGGAGTTCGTCTAGCTGCGTCCTAAACTCCTTCATCTCTGTAGGTGTTAGCCTATATGGAGCTCTAGCTACGGGTGCTGATCCTGGTATGATATCTATTCTGAACTCCACTTGCCTATCTGGAGGTGGGTCCTGGTAATTCTTCAGGGAAAACATCGGGATATTCCGAGATAACTGGTGATCTTCAAGGTTTGGCTTTGGTTCATTTATAGTAACTTGGGCCTTGTAGATGACACATCCTTTTCTCAAACACTTGGATGCCTTAAATAACGACACCTTGTCTGGTAGTCCATAGTGTGACTCTCCGGGAATGGTGTTCACTTCACTAGATGGGGTCTTAATTTTGATGAGCTTCTTATCGCAGGCAATGCGGGCTTGGTTATGAGATAACCAATCCATGCCTAAGACAACATCGAACCCCGCCAATTTCATTGGTAGAAGAGAGATAGGGATGGAATGATTCTTAATGGATATAGAGCATCCATCAAGAATAGAAGATGTGGATTCTATCGTTCCATCAGCAAGTTCTATCTTATCAGTTTTATCTAGAGTTCTTATGGGTAGGTTTAATAGTTGACTAAACTTATGATTTACAAAAGATCTATCTGCACCGAATCAAAAAGAACTCTAGCATAAATATCATTAATGGGGAAAGTACTTGTTATGACATTGTCGTCATTAACAGCTTCCCTTGCATTTATTTGAAAGGCAAGGACATTCCCTTTCTTGGCCTCTCCAGGCTTTGCATCGTTACTTTTGGGTTTCTTGGGGCAATTGTATGTTATATGCCATTTTTTTTGTAGTTGTAGAAACTGCATCTTAAGATCCTTGCAATCTAGGGTCTTATGCCCCCTTCTTTTGCAGATACCATAGGGTTTGGTCTGTGGGTTTATGCTACACTGTCCCCAGTGTCTATATTTACAGTTCTTGCATAGAGGTTTGTCATTAGACACGTGCTGGTTCTTCTTGAGCCCGAAAATTCCTTTCTTCTTAAACCTTTGGGAGTTATTATCCTCCTGTTTCCTCTTTCCGTCAGTTTCAGTCGTAATTGACTTTTGTCTTACCAAATCTAGGGTGAGGGAAAGAGATAGGTCTACAGCAGACCTATAGGTAGTAGGCTGAGCAGCCTTTACCATGCCCTTTATTTCGTGCGCCAACCCATTTATAATCTATCGGGGCAATTGGAAATCGGATAAAAACATACTTCCTACAGTCTAGGTTTTTCATTGATAGAGATAAGAAGTCTGTCTCTAGCTTCTCCACCTCATGGGTTGGGCAGTATGTTTCCTTTACCAAATCAACAAACTTGGACCATCCCAAGTTGTACAGGTGTACCTTACCTGTTGATTGAATCATGCTTTCCACCATATTAGGGCATCGCCTTTGAAGGATTGTGATACGTACTTGACCACATCCTTATCAGCACAGTTGCAGATATCTACAATTTTCTCCATCTCGTCTAGCCACTTTAGGGCTTCTACATTCCTTTCTCCCCCTTAAAGTCTCGGGGCTTGCATGAGACGAAATACTTATAAGTACATCCGTCCTTAACAGCACGAGACTTTTCAGTAAGATCTATTCTCTTTGGTTCAGTCTTCGCATTTGAAGAGTGAACGGAGCTCTCCCTATGAGCTGAAGATGGTGGAATAGATAAGGGTCTAGAGCGAGTGGCACTCGGCTCTCTTAGCATTTCTATGGCCTTACTCATGGATCTTTCCACAGCCGCATCAATGCGAGCTTGGAAATCATTATCATTAATATTTTTATTTTCAGCATTGCTGGGTTCAACATTCCTGTGGCTACTTTGTGCTTCGATTGAGTTAGCCATCTTTAAGTCTTGGTTTCTATATACCAATAAAACTTCATTTAGCCATGGCGCATCAACCATATCAGCTTTTACTATTGGATATAACAATCCATTGCCTATACTAGTGTGAACAACATCACAACTTTTAGGCTTAATATATCTATATTTGGCCTAGGTTTTAATAGGACCATCATAGGCAAATTACAATTTGGACGTAGTCCATATATCATTGGACAGTGGATCGTAATGTCACAACTGTCATTGTCATTATTGACAATTATATAGCTCGTAGGCTTGTCCCTAATGGACATAATAATTGGGCACATTAGCCAGTCATATTGGTCATAATATATATATGGCATATCAGCCTGTCACTTAAGACATAATACATATGGCATGTCAGCCTGTCGCATTGGACAATTAATTAGGCACATTGGCCTACATCATATCAGATGTACATGGCATATCATCCTGTCCCGTTGGACAATTAATTGGGCATATTGGCCTACATCATATCAGATGTACATGGCATATCATCCTGTCCCATTGGACAATTAATTGGGCACATTGACCTACATCATATCAGATGTATGTGGCATATCAGCATGTCCCGTTGGACAATTAATTGGGCACATTGGCCTACATCATATCAGATATGTATGGCATATCAGCCTGTCCCGTTTGACAATTAATGGGGCACATTGGCCTACATCACATCAGATGTACATGGCATATCAGCCTGTCCCGTTGGACAATTAATTGGGCATTTTGTCCTCATATCAGATGTACATGGCATATCAGCCTGTCCCGTTGGACAATTAATTGGGCACATTGGCCTACATCATATCAGATATGTATGGCATATTAGCCTGTCCCGTTGGACAATTAATTGGGCACATTGGCCTACATCATATCATATGTACATGGCATATCAGCCTGTCCCGTTGGACAATTAATTGGGCACATTGGCCTACATCATATCAGATGTACATGGCATATCAGCCTGTCTCGTTGGACAATCAATTAGGTACATTGGCCTATATCTTATCAGATGTACATGGCATATCAGCCTTTCTCGTTGGACAATTAATTGGGCACATTGGCCTACATCATATAAGATGTACATAGCATATCTGCCTGTCCAGTTGGATAATTAATTGGGCACATTGGCCTACATCATATCAGATGTATATGGCATATCAGCCTGGCACATTGGCCTGACGGTTAGTGTGGTTCCTCAAGCCACACTACCAAGAGTATGAACATTTCTTAATGTTACATAAGAGTACCTTAATAAGTGATTAATGGTCCCGATCACCTTCGACCTTAACGACCTTGTAGGTTTGGACCTAGTCTCTTACTCCTGGATAGAAGGATAACTTCCCTTAATTATCCTGATAGAAGACCCCTTCGTACTTAACTATCATTTCTTGGCCAATGTGTGGTCTACGCCACTTGGCATAATCAATCTATTAAGGTCTTTTGGAATTATATAGCACAGCATAAATTTCGAGTAAAATCAAGACGCTCGCTTTCAAGAGGATGATTTACATATATATAATTCCAAAAGTACTTCATTAGATTTTGATTAGAAATTACAATACTAGAAAATGAAATAAACTTGTCCATGCAAGGACTTAAAGGAAAAAAACATGTCCACACAAGGACTAAAAGAAATAACAATGTCCTCGCAGGGACTACATATAATTAAAAGAGACTTCACTCGTCCTTCTTTCCCTTGACTAATTTGGAGAGTTTCTTGAAGAACTTATTCGTCTTCTTTTCCGTTTTCTCCGCCTGTTGCTGCATTTCTTTCATCCTTTCTAAGGCCTCATTAATGGTCTCAAGTGATGGCGGAGGTTGTGGTTGAGGTTGTGGCATAACAGGATACTGGTACCCATAAGTTGGATATCCAGTTGGTGGATAGGTAGGTGGGAAAGGAGACGGGTAAAGTGCGTCGTGCATAACCGCCTGCATATATGGTCTTGCGACCATGCTTGATAGTCTACCGGTGTAGACGAGTTAAAAGGATCATACCCAGACGTGTATGGATATGTGGGGATTGGGTTAGTATAACCCGATGGTGGTGGTTGAACAGCAGGTGTTGGTGTTGGTTCAACTATAGGTGAAACATTAGAGGGTCCACCCATTTGTGGGTCCTCTTGAATTGTGGGGTAGGAGTTAAGCAAAGGTGGCAGAATCCCGACCTTTGTCAGACACGTACCGACATACGTGCTCCACGGTTCTTCCTTGGTGGTTCAGGTGGTGGTTGAGGTTGGTCCACCGGTTCCATGTGGACATCTTCTTGAATAGGAGGTGGTTGAGAGTGGTGAGAAGGAGTGTGGGCGAAAGTAAATTGGTTCCAGTATTGGTCCCACTCATTAGGACCTTGGTAGGCCGATCCAGCATATGAGTTTGAATCGCTCGAAATTTCAATGGGATGCATATTTAAATCCCGACGGTGGCATCTCCGGGTTCGAGTCCTCGTCCATAGGATGTGGCTGGTCCAACTGATTTTGTTCGGCTGGAGGTGTGTTAAAGTAATGATTGGGGTTAAATTCCTCATGGTAGGAGTGATGAGAATGCGAATGGTGAGAATGATGTGAATGATAGTAGTGGTAAGAATTTTAGGAATGTGAGGGCGAGTGTCTATTAGAGACGAACGTCTCGCTGGTTGCCATGGATACGAATCTCCCGATTCTTGGTATGCATCTGAGTTATGAGGTTGAGGGGGGATGCGTCCCGAAGGTCCTCCTCTCATTGGACCTTTTCCTCGTCCACTTTGTCCGCGTACACGTGGCAGCATTTTCCTGTTAGAAATCAATTTAAAAACAATACTAATAACTTAATAATGAAATGAGTAATCCTAGGTCAATGCCTAGACTCGGAAGTCTAAAGAATGTGCTTGTATAAGTTTGAGACTAAACACAAAAGGCTAGTGTTTAATTCTCTCAAACGTTGGCTCTGATACCAACCCTTCACACCACGGATTTCCTATCCAAATCCATATACCGGTGGGCCCGGGTGGGGAGTATCGTGGCGTCAGTTGGTAACCATCATTGTCAATTTAACACGATACAGCGGAAGTCTTGGAGTAAAATTACTATTACAAACTGAATGTTCGAAAATACAAAATTAATATACAGACTCGTAATAGAAGATCCACAGGCGGATCGTAAATTGTACATGGAAAGAATACAAAACAGACTTTCGGTAGATTTAGGATTTGCAAGATCCTCTATCACTATCGAGTATTTTCGTATTGTACCTGCAGATTAGTCTTTTGAAAATACGTCAGCTTTTGCTGGTAAATACACCCAACTGACTCATTTTGAAAACATTTCAAAAATGTTTTAAGTGCATATCAGCACAAAAATCTTTTTATAACTTGGGTTAATGACCTTCCAACCTTGTTAACAGATTCACATGTTTGTCATACATACGGGGCTCGGCATGAAAACCGAGACACAATTAACGTACACACCACTTTGGACTCATGAATGAGTCAATTCCTCCCAACCTTGTGGGAATGCATAATTAAGCGTCTATCGGGTGTATGCCTACACCCGCGCTAAGGTCGTGGCCATTTCGATTGTAATGAGCCGAGGATATCCAGGACACGGTAGTTAACCCCCGATGTTTAAATTACAAACAAAACTGATTAAAACAGAATATGCAGATTGATTATCTCCGAACCGGTGTTCGATTGAATCCTATTTCGACCAAGCGGTAATAATTTACCGTAACCCAAGCCCGTATAGGGGAAATAAGTCGAGAGTATTTACCTGAGCTAGTTTTCTTTTAAGTTTTTAATAACTCGGCCGTACACAAAAGGACTAAGTGCATATAGCATTTACCGGCAGGTCTCTAGTCTGGATTATGGCATAAACTAACCAATTAAATACTAACGGTCTTTATTTAAGTCATATACTTAGACGATAGCGTACTTGATCAAAACGTATGACGCTAAATTAAACGATGATTGGATAGAATGTAGTTTAATCCCAACAAGTACCTTGACTTGTTTAATATGGGTAAACTATTAACATTCTGGATTTTGAGATTTAAATGACAAGGTTAAACCCGTTTCGATTAATTTCCAAAAAATAGTTACATATACGTAACCGTGCACATATTAGCGATATCGGGTAACCGGATAAGTTACGGACGAGTTCTATATGCCATTATATTTGAAATAAGTTAAGATATCAGTAGGATATTAACTTAATGCACGTTAAGGTTTTAAAACGAAACTATGCCTCATAAGGGCATTTCGGTAATTATATACCGTATAAAAAGGAACTTGAATATATTTTAAGTTTATGATCATGAGTATTCTGGAAAAATATTTTATTTATGATATGCTATTAGTAGGATATCAATTATATTGTATTTTATCTTTTATGACCAAACTATGCACCGAAGTGGCATTTTGGTCATTTTACACATAGTTTATAAATTATTTTGGGATTCTGAGTTTATAACATGTACCTACTGTAAATATGTTTAAAATAAGTTTTAAAATCAGTAGGTAACAAGTCTTGGTCTATTAATATGGTTTAAAACCATACTATGCGCCAAAACAACGCTTATGTCGTAAAATGACGTTTTATGCGATGTTTAATGAAAACTGTCATTAGGGTCAAATTAAAATGTTTAAAATATATTATTTAATATAACATATTAGTAAGTAAATGATTTACCTTGAAAAGATTTGATTAAAACTATTTTATGAGCCAAAAGGGCTAAAATCGGCATTTATCGACATAGTTTAAGGACCTGCTTGAAAACTCAGTTTATAACTTGGTTCAACATCCCAAATATTCCTACTTATAATATTACATCATTAGAAACTCATTTAAAGTTCATTATCATTAAAACCTTGATTTATGTAAAAATGGCATTTTGGTCAAAGTTGGCATAATTATGGAACTTAGCATAAACTTGGATTCTGATTATGATCATGTAATATAACTCAGAGGGTTATGCTAATTATATTCGATCACAATGCAACTTTAGATCAGTAGGGTAACTAATCTAAATCGGGTCAGAATCGAAAGTCAAAGCAGAAGTCAAACTTCGCGACATTCGGTTGCGAACCGATCCTAGAACTGAAATTGACGAGCCAAACATGTTCTCACAGTTCTAATAATTATTACCAACTTGTTTAATTGTCAAAACAGGTTTCATAACATATATAAGATCAATTTATAATTTTTTCAAAAAAATGGCCTGTTTGACTTTTTATTTTCATAACTTTGACCTGTTAATTGGTCTAGCAAACGTGATCTTAAGGAGGTGCCCTTTATAGGGATTAACACCTACCTTATTACGATCACTTAGCCATGTTCAGTTCGAACAATGGCTGTACCATAATGGTCTTAACCGAAAGTCAAAGCGTTTGTCGTAAAACGCTTGACTTTTGGCTATAAAAGCCTATAAACGAAAATGCAAGAGCAAGCAACACTTACAAGAGGTTCCTACAATGCAAGAGAACTAAGTTGGATGCTCCTTTCAGCTAGGAACTTCCAGAGGAGGGAGAAGAGTTATGATTTAGAAAGGTGCAAGTTCAAATGGTGAACTTGATCACCTATTTATAGTTGGAGAACTCAAAGGAGGTGAAGACAAGTGTTTAGGGGTGTAAGAAGAAGCTTACAAGTGTCCCAAAACGTGGCATAGCAGTTTAGAGCAGCCATGGTTTCGAATTAATGGTTTTGGAGTTTTGCTTGGAGACCAAACAAATTTTCTGCAGCAGAGGGCTTCTCGCGCCCCGCGAGAGACCCAGGCCTGGTCTCTGGCGGCCCGCGACCGCCCCCTGGCCACTTTCAAAGTTTGACACTTTTAATCCCTTAACTTATTAAAGCTTCTAAAAACCTTTTTAAACACCTTTTTGGCACTTTTAGCCCTCCGTAGCCAATACTTGGCATACCCGTGATTATGCCCGGACATTGTCGAGCTCTCGGTTCGTTAAAAGGTCACTCAGAGGTATAAATTAACATGTTGACACTTTTAATCCCTCCATTATCCAAGTTTCACATATTTACAAAATTGAACTATCTCGTCCAACAATTGGCACGTATGAGAGTTTAGGACTTTACAAAGGATCACTCAGAGGCTTATGATAAGCATGTTGATCCCGATGTCAGTCAGAGGCTGGGCATGTTGACATATCAGTCACTCAGAGGCTGTTATTTATGCATGTTGACATCGGACCGTCACTCAGAGGCTTGGTTTGAGCATGTTGACGCCTTTAGTCCTTTCTGGTCTTTAATAGACTATATTTATAATACAACACGTGTCACTATACTATTGGACACGATTTTTACAGGGTGTTACAGTTTGGTAAGAGAGAAAGAAGGATGGAATACCGATGGTGGTTTTATTTAATTATTATATATATAATAGAAGCATTCATTAGCTACAATTAATTTTATAACTTTTTGTTTTTGTCATATAAGTTTTTTATTTTTAAATTTGATCACCATATCCTAAGTTTCATGTAAACCGTATCATCTTTATTTAGTTTAACATTTATT
This sequence comes from Scalesia atractyloides, assembly GCA_947069175.1. NCBI lineage: Eukaryota > Viridiplantae > Streptophyta > Magnoliopsida > Asterales > Asteraceae > Scalesia > Scalesia atractyloides. Next base: position 4,696,107 of record CAMTDV010000020.1, on the reverse strand, counting down.
CTCTCAAGTTTTTACATAGTTATTTTTTATTTTATTCTCTTTCTTTAACTTATTAACACTATGATATTTAAAATTATACATACTAATTTCAACTGATGATGACGGTAGTTTTAATTTTAAATATATTAAATTGTATTTTAAATATATTAAAGTGTGATGTATTTCTTTGGTCAAAACATTTCACATGAAATATAAATATATTAGAACATTCATAATGGTTAATATTTTTAAGAGGCATTTTCAACTATAGTAGTATCATAACATTCTTTTAAAAATGTGTAATGGTTAACGTATATTAATTCTCTTTCAATTATTATTTTTCGTTTCGTTTTCTCTTTATTGGGTAACATATCAGAAACGTCTTTCCCTTTTCATGCCCCTATAACGCCCAGAGAGGCGGTGTTGCAGACGTTATTAAGCCTATTTACGCCTCTATAATATCCATTATGCATGACGTTAAGTGTGTGTTCTCCTTGTTTAACATAGCGATTCACATGAAATACATGTTGAGTCTTTCTAATCTCTCGCTAACCATGTTTTATTATATTTTAAAACTAAAATCTTCCGTTTTTATCAGTTAAATGCCTTTTAAGAAACTACGATTTATGATTTTCTATAAACTTTTATAATATTTGAATATACCATACGTCGTACTTACTTTTATCTATGTTTCATAAAAGTTTTTTTTTAAATTGAAGCGTCAAATATAATTGACCTTTTTCAGTATATTTTATCATGACGAACCGATACCGTGCAAACAACTTCCGTAACGATATAGACTATCTTTTTTATATCATAAGCTATAACAAGTGTTGGTACCGTGATGACCCGAACTAATATCGTCCCAACAATATCGGTATCATGTCGATTCCAGCCAAACAAGATGCTCACTTTATGGCTTTTTATTGATGTAAAACACGTGTTGTATACTTTTGGGCATATAGTGACTAATTTAGGGTTTTATCTTTCAGTTGCTATAACGAATGCCGGTAACGTACCGATACCCTAATGAATTGAATCGATACTGACCAAACTCCCGCCGCAACGCGTGGGAAGAATTCTACTAGTTTAATAAAGTTATCAATTTGAGGGTTTAATGAATTTCCAGTTACGTGATTTATTTATGGGTTTCATTTATTTATACCAACATCGCACGCAAGTTATTTTTATCTACGTTTCGACGTGAATTTTTGTAACGTTGTTTTTAAACCTATCGGTTTTTAAACTTTTTTAAACCATTCGGTTTTTCCAACTGCTCAACACTCATATCTAAATACACCATTACTACGTGTTTTTTTATCTACGTTTAAACCGACCCATTGTAATCCGTTACCGTCGTGTTTATCTTTATATACGTTGTTATGTTTGAATAACTTGGCTTTCGTATACAACGATATAACTTTTCTGTGACTTTTGAATATAACATTGTGGTTTTTTATCATTACGTTCACATTTTGCATATTTTCATCTACATTTCAAACCCATCGGGAAACACGGGTGATAACCCACTAGTTGTTTAAAAAGGATAATTTCTAATATGATTAAAAAAAGTCATAAAATAATGTTTTCTAATGTCTTTAAAGTTAAATTTAAAAAAACACTATAAATGACATGTATGCCCTTCATTTAACGCTAAAAAATAGAAGGCATCATTAAAACATGTGAAAATTACAAGATTTGAAACTATTGGAATCTAGATGAAAATAAAAATCTTTTAGGCAAAGATCGTAAAAGCAACTGAACTTTAGGGACAAATCCTCTTTATTCTTCAAATCCTATGGACCAGATCCCTTGGGTGTGATCACACTTAATAAATAGGTATACCAAAAATACTACTTGCTAGTTGTTATAAAACTAAGACGTGTTGAAGATTTCATTGTTTTGCAAATAAGTAATTATATAATGCAAGATGCTTATTTAATATAATCGATGTATTAACAACTTTAAGTAGAATATGTAATATAAAATTTTAAGATTCTCAACTATAATATATTATACCAGCTATAATGTATTATAGCAGCTGAAAGTTTCCTGCAACTTCATTTTTTTCCACATAATAGTACGTCTCATCATCTTCGATCGCTCATTCACCCATTAACAATCGACCCGCGACCCGAACAAATCCAAGTAAAGCCAACAATCACCCCCTTAATCGGTGTTTGTTCGTAGCACTCGTTCTCATGACACCTGAATCACCGCATCTTTTCGAACCATCTCGACTTCTACCGGACACCCGACCTCAACCACGGTCACGCCCAAAGCCTTCCAATAACTCGACCTATCTTGGACACCCTGGTCTTCACTTCGACCACGTCCAAAGTCATATTTGATCGTGATTTCACCATTCTGTCAAACCCTTCCTTGATAAGCACCACTTGCATATCAACCACCAACTAGACACCAGCCACCCGCTGCACTGTCTTCGGGTCGCTAAACGAATATCTCAGCCGCCTCGCTGTTTCGTTCTACCGCGCTACACCCATTGGTTTTTCTGCCATAAGAATTCGACGCATCCTTGCGATTCTTCTCCTAGGCAAGGAAGAGTATCTGACAAATAAAAACACGATCCATTCGCGTTCTTCGATCAACAACTGGGTTAACAAGCTCGCTGATTTGGCTTGAATCACGACTCGTCTCCGCTACCCTTTTGACCTGCTAGAACATAAACCCTCGAACCCGCTGACCTGCGATCACCTAGGTTCTCCGATCACTGCTGATCTAAAACTTTCGATCACTGCACACTGGTAACCTTCGATCGCTGCAGTCCTTTTCTTCCACTTTGATCACAACTAACAGCCACCAGACACACCGGCGTTCACACCGTCACCCCCGTCATCCTAACCGGTACTCTCTGCACGACAACGACTGACACGAACCTCCTCCCGGTCTCCGTCTTCTGGCTGTATAACGATCTTGAACCCTTCTTTTACGCCTGCCCTCCACCAACCGACACACCCGCCGGCGGCGGAGGCTTCCTCCGATCTCCAAACCCGCTTCTCGAGCCCTAGGCTCTGATACCAAATGTTGGTTTAGGTCCCACTCTTTTCTCACTCAACAAACTCACACTACAATTCACGTAAAAAGTGAGATGTGTTAATAGAAATTATAAGCACCAAATATTGAAGAAGGAAGTTTCTGTATCAATTGAAAAGGGTTCGTAATATTCATTAAACAAAAAAGCCAATATATAGACATAGAATACGTGCGAATATAAAAGGAATATACTAATATTCTACCCTAAAGAACTGTATAATTTGACCCACTCCACCATACTCGGTCAAACCTCAACTCTAGCTTATTAAAACAACTATTAAACAGACCATAAAATATTAAATGGCATTTGCTTTAGTCTTCAATTCATGCAACATGTACGTGCAATATTGAAACCACTACTAGCTTATTCCATGCACTTCAAACGAGCAACTCATAACAAGCGACCCGGACCCACGAACAAACCCAAGTAAAGCCAACAGCTCTTACTGAAATTTTAGAACAGTCGTCTTCTTCTACTTTGTCAACTTACGATTATGATGTATTTTTGAGCTTTAGAGGTACGGATACTCGCTACAATTTCACGGATCATATTCTCAATGCGCTGCTCGAAGCCAACATCCACACATTCTCCGATGATACAGAGATTCAGATTGGAGAGTTCTTAAAACCAGAATTAGAGGGTGCGATCAAATCATCTAGGGCTTCTGTTATTGTGTTGTCCAAGAATTGCGCTTCATCCACTTGTTTCCTAGATGAACTCACCCTCATCATAGAGCAATAAAGGACCTCAAAACATATTGTTTTCCCAGTCTTCTATCATGTCAAGCCTTCTGATATCAGGAGTCAAAAAAATAGCTTCGGAAAGGCCATGGCAAAGCACAGACGAAGGATGTATGCGGAGTCGAATGCAGAGAAACGAAGTCAATTGGCTCAGAAGATAGAGAAATGGGAAAAGGCCCTAACGGAAGTTGCTGCTATGAAAGGGGCTGAAGCCAATGGCAGGTATTTAACAACTTTCTTCCTCGTATTTCTATTTTTTTAACGGCAAATTTGGATCACTTAGAGACCACTGGAATATAATCGTGTCATCAGCGAAACCACCCGATCATATTCATCTCCGCTAGGCAATAATGCTTATAAACCAATTTAGCAGAAAACCCAATAAATCTGAAAAAAAAACCTCTTGTAGGAATTGAACCTATAACCTAATAACCTAATGCTTAAATACCCAAACCCAATATGTTTCCTGCACTTTTGGATCAACTAATTTGTTGAAACTCTCAAGATGAGCAACTGCTCTTTCACCACACTTATGCAAGGGTTTCAAAAACTTGTAGTTTTCATTCAAAAACTTCATCTCCACTTCATTAAAACCCTAATTTTTATTACTTTTTTCTAGTTTTAAAAACTTATTTTAATGTTAAAATTAGCTTTTTATGCTAAAAATTAATTCAGTTTTTATTTTTTTAAAGTTAAAATCGTTTTTATTTTATTTTAAATTTTAGATGGTAGATATTTAAATTAAAAATTATATTTTTTAACATTAAAGCACAAGTTTCTATACTTTTGTATATTAAAGACATAACACTTGCTTTTATGGATTAATAAAAAATAAGTTTTATATAGTAATGTATTTATTGGTTTCTTTTTGTGGGACACAAAAATTTTAATCTGTGTATTCTGGTGTCGCCTTGGCGGCATCAATATCTTTTCGCGCCAGGCAAAAAGATTTTAAATAATAATTAGTTTCGCAGAGAGTAGTATATCCATGTAAAGTGCGTTTTCCACTCAAGGTATTCATCGCCGACCATTTTTTTGCGAAGAAAACTCAACTTAGGTTATTTTGGAAATTTCCTTTATATAATTCTCCATAATTAGTTTGATGATAATTGATAACTTCATTTTTTTGAACCGCTAATACACTCCATCTAAATTTACTCTTAAACCTATATCTTTCATCAAGTCTTGACTTGAAAAACCAACCAAATAAGAGTGACAACTTTTACACAACTTACAAACCTCCATAAAATGCGCGAGAGAAAGAATCAGATTTGTTTTTTTTCTAATTTCTTTATATATATATTTTTAAAGAGGGGCTTTATACGGGGCTTTATTCAACACATGCAAGTTAATGATAAAGCCTTCCGTTTATGTGACAGTGATGTGGCGTGATAAATAGCTTTATCCACACCATACAACCTATATAGTCAATTCTTGAAAAAAAACTTGTGATCTTTTATATAATTTTGTGAAATTGATCATGCCAGTCACTTGATAGCAAGGTAAAGAAAAATACAAGATTCTTGATGAGGACATCATTTTTATTTGTCTAAATACTTAAGTGGTTTCTTCTTGTTGTATCGGTTTCAAGAGAGAGGATACTTATCCAAGGGATTGTTGATGAGATAAGTAGAAGATTAAATCCACACAGGAGGAGTAAAATCCCGAAACTAATTGGGATGGAGTCTTCAGTCACGACCATCACTTCATTCTTGAAAGATGGATCCGGGCAAAGCACTGAAGTTCTCACAATATGGGGAATGGCTGGGATTGGAAAGACGTATTTGGCAGACTATATCTTCAAGTCACACTTTCTTGAGTTTGAAAACAGCTGCTTTCTTGAAGATATCGAAAGGAAAAGTACACCACCAAATGGATCACTGCTTCATTTACAGAAACAACTCCTTAAGGATGTTCAAAGTGAATACGGCCACCTCGATGATAGAGGATTCACTTTAAAAGAAAAGAACTCTTCTTGTTCTTGATGGTATAAATAAGTTTGAGCAGCTGGATGTGTTAATTGGGACAAAAGGCTTACATAAAGGAAGCAAAATCATAATTACATCTAAAAATGGTTTGTTAACAGAAAAATGTGGGTTGTTTGAAACAAAAGATCCACCTAAGCATACAATGCACTTGCTTCAAGGCTTAAATGATGAGGAATCTCTTCACCTTTTAAGTTGGCATGCCTTTGGACGCAACGAACCGAACATTGGTGACAAAAAGGAGCCAATGAAATTTGTAAAATATTGCCAAGGACATCCCCTCGCTCTTAAAGTTTAGGGCAGTTCTTTCCGTAATGAGGACGCTACATGGGAGGATATTTTAGAATCACTAGGGAAAGAAATTACTCCAACTATTACAGAAGTCCTAAAAATAAGTTTTGACTCTTTGCCATCATATTTAAAGCATGTGGTATATGCAAATCATCTGGCATCAAGATTCTGATCAACAGATGTCTTCTCTCTGGAGGATCATCTGGTAAGTTGATGCATCAACTTCTTCAAGACATGATCACCTGAGAAGCCATGGAAGCGTAGTATATTATGGCATCACGAGGAGTGTTTGGATGTGTTGCAAAATAAGCAGGTATGTGTACTTTGATTACTTAGTATATTATGTGTATGCATGTAACTTCTTTAATCATTGGATGTTTATTTGATTCTTAGGGAACAACAATAATCAAAGGACTTGTTCTTGACATGAGAACATTTGAGAATGAAACTTCCAACGGATCAAGTAGCGCCATAATGCAAGGGTTTGGATTTAGATGGTTTCCATTACTAGATTGGATTCATATACTCCTCTCAGTTATATGGTGGTTATTTGGTTGGGTTTTGGGAAAGCATACCTCATTTGGTGAAACAAAAGGTGACTTTGAGACACTTGCCATAAGGGAGATGCGTAATTTAAGACTACTCCAACTGAACTATGTAAGCTCAATGGATTCTATAAGAATTTTCCTCAAGGTTTAAGATATTTATGTATGCATGAATTCCCTTTGAGTTATATACCTTCAGACTTAGAAATGGATAATATGGTGGCTCTTGACTTGTCGTATAGCAAACTTCAACAGCTTTGGAAGAAGCCCAAGGTACACACTAAAATCTAGAGCTTCTACTTATTTTGTTTGCTAACAATGGCGGTAATCCCTCACACAACACGAGCCCTAGACATAAATAATCAAGTTTTAGGTTATTATTTCTAACCTGTTTAATAAACAAGTAGTTTTTGGGTTGACTTATTTAACCCATATAATTGGACGGATAGTGTGTTCTAGTTGGTAAATCACTCCCCTTTTTAAACAGGTCTACCCCCAACTAATTACCAACCGTTTAACCTCTATTACAACTTGGTTATAACTGTTTACAACCCGCTAACCTATTTGACCCATTATATATATAATATTATATATATATATATATATGGGTCATAGAGATTATGCAACCCCTATGTATGCTGGGGTTTGTTGTATATTTATTGTACATTATTGCATTTCCTTTTATTCATGTACACCTTTTAGTATATAATTATCATCAACATTTTAATTTTTTATTTTTTGATAGAGAGGATTCCACGTGCACAATGGGGAATTTTTTTTATTTAGATGGTCTAGCAAGCTTTGCAAGGTTTATAGACAATTTTTAAGAAGTTTTCCGAATTCGGGTGATACGCTAGTTTGACTAGCAGATGTGAGTGTTTCCATGTCACCTGCCACCTCCTTCCACGTTCCATCATCTCACGTATGCTAGTCAAATTATAGCTGATCACCTAGATTAAAATTTGCCTATAACTAGACCACCTAAACATTAATAAAAATCGTTACATGGGTTGTGTTGGGGTTATAAAGTTTAAGCTTTCTTTATTTTTTTTTGTTAAGAGTCAATGTCTTTGAGAAATAAAATATAGGACGTGTTCGGGTTTACTTTAGTTTTAGAGTTAACATCTTTGAGACAAATAAAGATATGAGTCGTGTTTGGGTTTATCTTAGTTTTAATAATTTGTTATTTTTACAGTTGCTCAGATCACTGAAGTTTCTTAATCTCAATAGTTGTCATGAGCTTGTTAGAGTGGGTCACTTCTCTGGTCTCCCTCTACTTGAAAGGTTGACACTTCTCAAGATGCACAAGTCTGGTTGAGGTCTGTGAATCAATTGGAAACTGTCAAAAACTTGTAGTCCTTGATCCGAGTGAATGCAGTAAGTTGAAGGAACTTCCAATTAGAAGCATTGGAAAGTTAAAAAACCTTACTCAAGTTTTAATGAATGATTGTTCAAATCTTGATGAGTTTTCTATTGAAATGAAGATATGGAATCGCTAACAGTTCTAAGGGCTGATAGTGTTAACATAAAGTCCCATGGGACTTCGTCCTCTGCCATTAATGTGCACACTATACCCAGAAGTTCCAAGTTCTTCGTGAAGTCTTTACCAAAATCATTAGTAGAGTTGTCGCTTAAGAATAATAATTTGTCCAATGAATCCTTTCCCATGGATTTCAGTAGCCTATCAATGTGGAAGGTCTTGTATTTGGATCATAATCCTATTGTTTCCATGCCCGATGGTGTGAGAAGCCTTGGTAGGCTGGAGATTCTCAGTTTTGCAGGGTGTCGTAAACTGAAAATGGTATTTTGTGCTCCAGACACATTAAAGATATGAGCATATTCAAATGTTACTCATTGGATAAAATAGTTTTTCATCCAGTAGAATCGGCACCACCAGAAGTCTATGATGTTGGAGCTTCTTATGCTCTCTCCGAAGAGGTACTACGTAGTTTTGTGTTCTCCCCAAAGATGATGGTTTTGGATATGGTGATGAAGCTCTAGTCAACTTTTAATCAGCTACGGTATCAGCCTTGTGTACTGATGGAGGAACTCCAAAGGAGAATGAGTGAAATGAATGGTGGTTGAGGGCATCCGAAATTGTGGAGCATCGAAGATGCCATCTAAAATATGAGATTTGAAGAACTTTGAGTTTATTTATGTAATAATAACAAATTAAATATTACAAGTATTATTTTATATCTTTTGAAATATGTTCACCATCAACTATTACTAACGCATTATTTTTCGTTGATTATGCTTTCTTCAGACCCAAAACATTGGTTTTTATGTTAACAAGTTGATGACCCCACACGTTGCAGCAGATCAAGCCATGTTAACAACACAGAACTACAAAAGATTACGATTACTGCATGTATAACTACAAAAGAGTACAGAAGAGTTGATATCAACATTAATGTGTGAGTGTGTATATATAATTTTCTGTGTTAAAAGTACATTATGCCTAATTTTAGAACTTTCAACCATACTGTTTTTGTAACATTTGTCAAAAACGGGTTTTCCAAACCCGCTTCGTTTGTAATCGAATATCAAGTTATAAATGTTTCGTTGCATATTTATGTTTATTTTAATTTTAAACGATGCATAATTAATAAACAAATTAGAATTTAAAAACTATAATTAATAAAAAGTGAAAATAAAATAAATAAAAAAGAAAACCGGCTGCCGGGATTCGAACCCGGGTCAGCCGGGTGAGTCTAATGATTTAACACGCGCACATGTAACCACTCCCGCCACTTGATGTTTTTGTGAGTTCTAGGAAACAATTAAAAACATAACTTCACTCAGGAATCAACCTGTTTACGCCAACTGAAACCGTAATCGGCTCCCAAACGTCCAAGACGTTTGAGTGATCGCGGAATTCTGTTTATAACCGATAAACCGACACTTTCAATCAATTCAGTCTTGAATGGACTTGAATTTATGTGATGATCGGTTTTAATAACCGAAAATCTTCATTTCCTGAATTACTCCAACAATAACATCCTTTCGCGACTCAAAATCACCCACAGAACCTCCAATCTCACTTTCACTCTACTTTCAGTTCGTCGGAAAAGCTTTTTGAACTCGCCGTACTTTCGCCGGAAAACCGTGTTTTCCATCAAAACAATAAGTTTCTCAATTCTTCCATCTTCTATCAGTTGTTAAGCTTTTGCTAACTCAAACCTTTCAATCAGAATCAGTTTCAGACGACGATATCGGATAATTAACTCTCGCCGGAAAACTCCTGAAAATTCCCAATTTTCGCTGTGAAACGGTATAGCCTTTTAAACCTTCTGGTAACTCTTGTTCAGTATTTCAATTCTACATCTAGCTAATCAAAACTGTTAATTGGTCCGTTCAGACGAAGCCCATAAGAACAGAGCCGACGATTTCGCCGGAATTCTGAGAAAGACCATTTTTTTCCGGTATGTCTACTCCCAAAATCTTTCCTGTCCATTTCGTTTTAATCACTTAAATGATTGTCACTCGAATTAAACAGAATCAGTAGGGTAATTGTTGTCTATGATATTGTAACGAAGAAGATGAAGTTAGTTTGTATATAAGTTTAATATAAATTGGATATTATCTCGGGTTAGACACACAGTCCAGCGGTGGACTGTGTGCGCACATATATCACACGCCGCGAGTTCGATCCTTGACACAAACTCATTAGCTGTAATAAAGAAGTTTCTTTTTTTAACTGAACCGGATTAATTCAAGGAAGATGTTAAGTATAATAAAAATCGATATATTAACCAGGTTAGACACACAGTCCAGCGGTGGACTGTGTGCAACACAAACCCACAGGTCCCGGGTTCGAGACCTGTTACACACGCCGGTTCGATGATTAAAATCCTTTTTGAAAATAAAAGAATTTTGAATAAACTAAAACAGTATATAAATATAATTAAAAACAGAATTATTTCGGGTTAGACACGTAGCTCAGTTGGTAGAGCTGCGTGCACGCGAACGGGAGGTCTCGGGTTCGAGCCTTACCCGGCGCATGTATGCACACTAACGAACCGGTCAAACAGTCAACAGTCACGGTCAACGGTTAATGGTCAACGCAAAAGTCAACAATTTTTTTTATATTTTTATTTATTTATTTAATTTAAAAATCAATTAAAATACTTAAAAATAATGTTTTTAAAGTTAGAAAATAGCCTTAAACTCACAAAAATATATCTAGAAATCCTATTAAAATTATTAATAAAATCCACTCATTTACCATACCTTTCGTTATTATTTAGGTTAGTTAATTCTCGTCGATCGGTCCTCTAAACTAGTGCGCATTTCATCATCTTCAACCGAACGCACCCAATGTGAGTGAATCTATACAAATTCCCCGTTTTAATCACGTTTTTGGGGTGTATCATGTGTCTTATCATTTATTATATTTAAACCATTGTGCATCCATCATATCCATGAACAAATGTGTATTCAACATGTATCAACTGTTTTGTGTGGTTATTGTTTAGATTAAATTATTATTTTCAGTACATACATTATCATAGGCCGCCGCTTCCCATTACATTATGAGCGTTGAGCTGTTCCCCATTACATTATGAGCGTGAACCAGGCTTTGCCAACATATGATCGGCCCCGTTTGATTGAGCCTTGATCGCACATACATTTATCATAGGCCGTCCGTTCCCCATTACATTATGAGCGTGAACGTGACGTTGCCAACATATACAGTTTCATTCATGTTATATATTCATACAAGTTGGTTTGTTATTGTACGTTATTGTTCGTTGATGTTATGGTTATTGTATGATTTAATTACGTTTGCTTACATATCATTGTTGCATAATTTTTCATGATAAAGATAACAAGAAATCAATAATAAATGTTTTCTAACAAGGTTCACTCGCCAACTTATGTTGACCCAAAAACCCCCATTTTTACACATGATACAGGTGATCCAGCTGCAGCAAGAAACACATAGGATGGCTTAGAAGAATAAACTGGTTTAGACTTTGAATTGTTTAGTTGATTATCTTTCTTTGTATTTGTATGAAAATGTTTGGAATATTGAGGATGTAATTTTGACTTTAATAAATATGAAACATATTAGTAAATATCATGAGCTTTGGTGATAACCCAATTATGCCCCGACTCTTATTCCGCTGTAGGTCGGGGTGTGACAGTTTTCGTGCCGGATTTGACCATTGTTGACCTTGCAAACAGCTAAGTCAGATGACCCATTGCATAGAACCTTTTTCGTATTACTGTCAACTCCTAACATAAAAGTTGTACAATAAAATCTAATAAATCACTTACAAATTGGAGCCTCGATGATTTTCATTGTCATCTAAACCATCAATACCATTCGAAAAATTTGAGCAGCCAAAAATGTAAATCTGATGATTTATATGAAGAAACAATCTTGAGAGGATGTTCTGCTTCATTCGATAACTACAAATAAAACTCACTAATCATAATACATGAATTAGAAAAAAAAAACATAAAAATCTTAAATGCGAAAAAGAATTCCCAAGCAGCCCCTATAACTTCTACAGATGGTAAATATTTCAATCTTCTTTAAAAGACAATGGCCGTTAAAAGGTATCTTTACAATGTAATAGTAACACAGAGGCATTGATATTCACCATAATAGCCCTTATATGAAACCTAACCCCATGAAGATTACAAACTTACTGGTTGCCAGGTCAAAATATATAGCCAATGACATTACCATCTTGCTAGCTACCGGTTGCCTTGTGAAAGCAAATTGAATCACATGACCATCTCAGGCACCGAGCTAAGATAAAGAAAATGTTATCTCTGTTAAAATGGACAAAATGACATTCAAAACACAAACGAAAAGCACACAGAAAAGATTAAAAGCTTTTTGATCAGACCAACCCGTTTGGTGTTGGATTATGTGGTTTGATATTTGGAGTTGAAATGGTGATGTTTGGTTGTCTCTTTTGGTTAGTAAGCGACTTTGATTGTTTCAACTCTGGCGTGTGTTCAAAGTTGCTGGTCTTCAGGTGTTCTTCAGGCGAAAGCCATTCAAGATTTAATTTCGGTCCTTGTTCTTGATGAGGTGTGAATCTCTCCAAAGTTTTAGTTTTCGTATGGTTATACATTGTTTTTTATTGTTTACAAATTATTTAACTTGGATGTTTGATATTCAAATTGAATATTTTGGAATGAGATTTGGTTCACTTTTTCTTGAACTTAGCTTGTTGCTGTAGCACTTGTCATGGCATATTTAGGGGAGCATACAGGTACCCTCAAGGGGTTCGTGCTACTATATTTCACTTGGGTTTGAGGAGGAAATCAGGTCCAACAACCAGCAGTGTCGACAATTTGTAGTTCGTAACTGAATGTAGTTGGGAGAAGGAGTGAAAGGAACGATCAGATCGTTTGAATCATTCAAAGACGGAGCAACGTCAAATGAGTACAATAAATGAGAGGTATGATATTTGCATGCTTGATTTTTGTTATCTTATTTTTGAAAATCATATGAATACGTTTTTTCTTGATATGGTTACTTTGATTTTCTTTTTCAGCTAGTAATTGCTTTTTTCTTTTTTTCATGTAGTGAGTCAAGCTATATCGATCTAAACACACATTGTCTAAAGACATATTTGAGTTGAGGAAAGGATTCATATGGTGTAATTAATCTGGATGACTGCGAGATATTTATACGAGTTCTGCACACATTTGTTTGTTCATGGCCCAGTTAGAACTTACTAAGTTTGGACACTTTTCTTCTTTTACCGAGTTTGGACACTTTTGTTCTCTTGTAACCAGTTTTAGCTGATAAAAGGATGTATTCTTTTGGATTCGATGCTTTTGCTATTGTGAATACCATGCTACACGCTAACATGATGCATCCCCTTCATTGTGATGCTATTTTCACCAAGGCTCATGATTTTAGTGTATATTGTGACAATGCATGAAAGTTCCAAGAAGGCTCAGCAACAGTAGAGCCAATTCAGCTCATGATTTTAGTGTATACTGTGACAATGAATAGATATACAATTTGCAGTAGAGCCAATTCAGCTCATGATTTCGATGTATATTGATGTTTGTTGCTGATAAAAGTAATTACTTGGTGTTTGTTGTTCTTTTTGGCCTTCTAATTGAATTCTAGCTTATAAGATGTCACTGGAGGCTGTAAGTTAATTTGTTAATCATTAGTCCATTTAAACATTTCTGCAAATATCTAATGCCTAAAGAAACCAAAGGTTAAATTCATATGTAAGTATGCAGGTAATATGTTTGTTAAAATGTATGTGTTGACTTCACTACAACTGGTGAATTCTCTACTAGTATTATAGATATAGATTTATTTAAAAATATGAAAATGAAAAAAAATACTGGGCCCTCTCTAAAATTTTAGAACCTTAAAACGTTTGTCCATTTATGATTTATCCAAAACCTTATAACTTATATTGTATCCAATTTGATTCATCTAGTTGATAATCCAAATATCCAGTCATCTAATTTCAAATCTAAATCATAATATAACAATAAAAATCATTAAAATTATACAAAGAAACAGATACATAGAACAACATCGAGCGACAACACCAACGCCATCACACGAACCATCGACCTCCCTGCTCCTCCCTTCGGCGCACCACCACATCCCACATCCTTGATGGTATGTTCTTTCGTTATTCCACTTCCTTGATTCGCATAATCTAGACTTATTAAATAATTTTGAATTTCGCCATAAATTAAGTGTTTTTTTAATGCTGATGTGACAATTGTCAATTCAGAACAATATCCGTACAAATCCCTAAACATGGTTAAAATATTATCAAGAGTATACAACTTAAATAGCTGCATTAATTCAGTCAACTCCATCATTTGATTTCTTTACAACATGTCCATACTAAGGATCAGCTAGCAGATGTTATAACAAAAGCATTGGATACATCTACTTTTGAAAGCTTGATCTCTAGGATTGGAATGCTAAACATGGATTAAAAACTGTTTTTCTGGTGATTCATGTGTAAATAGCATAAAAAAGTTTTCAGAAAATCAAAATATCATCCTTAAAATAGCTTAAAATTGATTTTTTCAATAAATCCTTAAAGTCTATTTCAAACCACTGATAGCATCAAAACACTGGTCGTTTAGAAAAATCTATCCACTGTCAAAAGTGTATCCTCTGGTAGTTTCAAAAACACTGTTCACATCCACTGCCCATGTTCTCAAATAGTGCTTGTCCAAACAACTGTCTTTCATTTTCAAACAGAGGTTACACGTGGTCAGGCATTATTCGTCAGTTGTTTACATTAGATGACACGTCATCATCACTTTTTCTAAACCCTTTAAAACCCTGTTTTATCCATAACAGAGGTTCACTTTACCGTGTTGAATTCAAAATTCTCAAAACGGTTTTCTTCTTCAATCATGGCACCCAAATCTAAACCTAAAGCTAAATCAAAACCAGAACCACCACCATTAACCCTCATAATCAAAACTCCTCACAACTATACAACAATTCTTGATGCTACCGATTCACACATAATTAACTTTTTCATATTTTTTATTTGAAAATGTTTGAATTCAAATAGGATTATTTTATTGTAATCATATAATTTAAAAAAACTACAATTTTTTTATCAATTGCTTTAAGAAATTAAAATTATATGTTTTAATCAAGTAATTTTCAAAAAAAAAATTCATCTAAAAAAAGCTTACCTTTTCTTTTAGTTCAATATGCATCAGACAAATTAAAATTTGTTTAATATGATGTATGATTAAATATATAATGTTTATAATATTTACTTATGTATCCATTATAATCATTTATATTATATTACATCAGAATACATTAAACCTACAATATATTAGTTGGTAATTGTTGATGTACCACATTCTTACTGACTAATTAGGTTTCCTCTTGGGTGTATATATATAAGGAGATAACTGAAAGGTAAAAGGTTAGACAATCATAATAACCCTAACATCACTAAGTTCGTATACCTCTCTCTCTCCATAACTCATAACCGAATTCACCCTAATTTGGTATTACCATCATCACTTTACACCCTAAGGAGGAACCAGATCACACTGACAAAGATGTCGAACTCCATAGCTGCGTTTCTGACTGGATTCTCTGTAGGTCTGTCTGCCGTCACAGGTAGTATCTACTTGTTTTCCATCTTTATTGAAACAGAACTGATCAATATGCATTTAGTTTTTTAGTCTGTAGGTTAAAATTTATATAGATTTAACATGTAGAAATAGGTTTATGATTTATGATATATATTTGTGAATCCGTGTAGGTTTATGACTTAAGTGCATATTTTTATATTTATAGTGTAACTGTAGGTTCATAATTTATGTTTAGCATTAAAATACTATCAATTATATGTGTATGCTTGTCATTTGTTTATATTTAGAAAGTATCTGTTGATTGACTCATTATAAGAGATTTAAAGTAAAAGTCTTTCATCATTCTAGTTTTAATCAATATATGCCTACTTTTATAATATCATGATTTTTTTCATAGGTTACAACATTGCTATGTCTACACTTATACCTCTACTTAAATAATATTTTTTCATATAATATCTTATCATAAAATATCTTCTACCTACACCTACTAACAGTCCATATGATTGTACAAATTATACTTCTACGTACGCATAACATTCCATATGATTTAAAGCTATGCAAAAATACTACAATTCTACATATGAGCAATAAATCTTATGCAATAAAGTGTATAGTAATTATAACTTGAAAAAAAAACATTATTTGGTTTGATTTAGGAAGTTGGATATTAGAAAGAAGCTACAATGTTGAGGAAAAATGTTAGGAGAAAATATAAGTAATAGCAGACCATATTTTTTTTTATTTGGCATTGAACTCATACACCAAAATCTTTAAAATGCCCTTTTGATATTAAAATAAAATAAAAATGACTACACTATTAACACCAAAATCTTAAAAATGCCCTTTTGATACAACATTGGTTTACAAGTTTTAAATCAGTTAGGTTTACTTATCTTTTTAACATGATATTTAAATTACTGAAACTTCGAATTAGCATGTTGAAGTTAGTGAAATACTATCCATATGCTATTGCCTATTGGTATCAACTTTAATCCATCTATGTGTAAAAGTGTATAACCTGAGCACGATTTGTGTAACAGATTATTTTAATAAATAATATTAAAAAACAAGGTGTATTACAGCACAACACCCTCAATTTTAAAATTTAGTTACAAAACTGTCATTACATATGGATCAAGTCATTTTGTATATTAAGTGCACATAGGCCTCGCAAGTCGCAAGTACGTATGTTACAACCGTGTACAACTTACCCATATCTGCAATGCCCGTCCATCAAATAAGCCCAACAACAAAAGAGTTTTCTATGAAATTCATAATCAAATCTATGATAAGTTATGGAGGTAAGTTAAGGAATAGCATTGTTTGCGTCTTAGAAGTGTTTTTATACTATCCAAACATAGATTATTATTATTATTATTATTATTATTATTATTATTATTATTATTATTATTATTATTATTATTATTATTATTATGTATATTTAATTAGATGTAATGGCAGATGCGGCTATTTTTTATTTTTTCAACGTTACAATATCAGTTTTATTAAAAATAGAGACGTATTCAAATTAAACTATGTTTTAGTAACATAAACTATAGCGAATGTCGGTATCGTGACCAATGTTGCAAAAATCGCTAGGAGGTAGTTGGCCAGTTGGATACAGATGAGAGTTTAATTGGGATTAATAGATTATGTAATATTCAGTTTTATATATACACGCACACATTTTTATGCATAATCTTTTTAGCAAGATAAGTTTTAACCCCTCACTAGCTCATTTTTAATAGAAAAGATCAATCACCAAAATTTACAAGGTTTGATTAGAAAATGGTCGGAATTTGGTTAGTAATTTTTCAGAACCACTGATTTTTGGCCGATTAGGACTCTTTGGGCCGCCGTTGACCGTCTAGTGATAATTGGCCGATTAGAGGAAAATTACTCAGTGAATCGAGAACTAGAGATTAATCAGCGACTAATCGCATACTAGTCGGGATTTTTACAACAATAACTATGACAAATTTGAACCAATAACAAACTCCTGCTACATCACGCAGGGAATCCTAGTAATTTATTTAAAGGGTCGTTTGAATAATTACATTATATTTTATAATTCTAATTTAAACGATTTTTGTCTTTTAATGATTTAATCTTTTAAATGATGACACATTTAAGCAAACTCCTATAACCGTCTTAAGTTCACAGGCCGGCCACAAGCCGGCATTAAAACAATTAAACAGCTTTCACTAAGTTATGAACCGGTCAACTCTTCATCTACACACACACATATATATATATATCTTATATCTCTCTTTCTCACGATGTTTCAAACAAAACTTCAACATGATCATTGTTTTCATCTTATTGTCATTTTCCTTAACATTCATTTCAATCCCCAAAACACTTTCTCAACCTCCAACCTGCAATGGCATCTCAATATCCTACACCCACAATTCAGGCTTCCAAATTCCACCAACAGCCACCAACTCCGGTGATCAACCCTACAACTTTCAATCCACACTCACTCTAACTAACGCGGCTGCATACCGGCTGAATTCTTGGTGGGTATTTGTCAGTTTTCAACACCGAGAGATCTTAGTTTCTGCTTCTAATGCTGTACTTGCTGATGGAACAAGTTTTCCGGCCAATGTCTCCGGTGGGGCTGTGTTTGCTGGGTTTCCGGTGACTGACCTCAAGACTGCGGTGGAGACTGCTGGTGATTTTAATCAAATGCAGGCTCGGGTTCAGTTGGTTGGGACTCAGTTTGGTGTTGCACCACCGAATGCTTCATTGCCGGCGAATATGTATCTTGCTAATGATGGGTTCTTGTGTTCTACTCCATCAAATCCAGGCATGAACCTCTATCTTTTCATGTAGGAAATGACCCATGTATTATGAAGGTTGAATAAAAATAGGTTGAATAAATAATATTTTAAATAGTTAGTAACGAAAATTCTGGTCATGAACTCTTATTTGTGGTCGTTTGTTTTCATTTGTGTTGACGAACATTAGTTTGTGTTTATATGTGTGCATGAATGTTCGTGTGCGTTCATTGCCTAAAATTAACAAACAAACATGAACACTTTCATTTCTTTAACTAAAGAACACGAACATAAAATCTCGTTCAGTAAGCATTCATGAATAGTTAGTGAACACGTATACTTCCTTAACAAACAAACACTCGTTCAGTTTGTTTGCAGCCCTAAATATAATTATCGAAACTAAGAAATTGAAAAAAAGAGAACGGAGGGACAAAATAAGAGAAACCGAAAAACATTCAGAGGATTGTAACAGGTGACGCTGTTAGTAACTTATTTGTTAGGTATAGACAGGTGATTATAGAACTTTAATAACATTTTGAACTCTGAACATAAAATGACAAAAAATTTGTATTTTTTAAAAAATTTAAACAAGTTCGTTTCGATGTATTCTAACACTTAAGTCGAACTTTTGCAGCGAATAATGAGACGCACGTCTGTTGCGAAAAGGACCCGAATACGACACCTAAAGACGCTGAAGAAGAAGTATTTGAGGCCCGACAAGAAGGGGATGTCGTCATTATGTACGATGTACTCAGTGCACAAGTAACTGAATACATGGCACAAGTGACCATTTCGAATCACAATCCCCTCAGCCGCCTTGATTATTGGCGGCTGAGTTGGGATTGGATGCGAGATGAATTTATTTACTCGATGAAGGGTGCTTACCCGTCTGTTATAGACACAAACGCTTGTATATTTGGCCGACAAGGCGAGTTTTATAAACAACTCGATTTCTCAAAGGCTTTGAATTGTGAGCGAAGACCGACTATTGTCGACCTTCCACTCGACAAGACAAACGACACACAATTAGGACTGGTTCCGTTTTGTTGTCGTAACGGGACCTTGTTACCACCTTTGATGGACCGAGCAAGTCCATTTCAGCTTTTACAATGCAAGTTTTCAAGATGCCGCCAGACCTAAACCGCAGTCTACTCATCCCACCACAAAACTGGAGAATCAATGGCACTATGAGCCCTGATTACCAATGTGGTCCGCCCGTACGAGTTACCCCGTCTCGTTTACCAAATCCAAGCGGTCTTACCTCTGACTCAACCGCTGTTGCTAGTTGGCAAGTGGTTTGCAATATGACACGAATAAAACCCGATACCCCAAAATGTTGTGTCACGTTTTCGTCATTTTTTAACAAGTCTGTGGTACCTTGCAGTACTTGCGCATGCGGGTGCAATACTGCAAATACTTGCAGTACGACCGCGCCCGCACTTCTTCTACCTTCGGAAGCACTTTTGGTGCCATTCGAAAACAGGACTAAATTGGCGAATGATTTCGCAAAAGACAATGATTGGACTTTGCCTGATCCATTGCCCTGTGCAGATAACTGCGGCGTCAGCATCAACTGGCACTTACTATCAGATTTCAAAGGTGGATGGACCGCAAGAATGACCATTTTCAACTGGGGCGAAACTAGTTTTGCCGATTGGTTTGCGGCTGTGGAGTTAGACAAAGCGATGACAGGGTTCGAGGACGTCTTCTCCTTCAATGGTAGTCGCCTAACGGGTTCTAACAACACAATTTTTCTACATGGTCTCCCAGGTTTAAACTTTCTTGTCGCCGAAACAAACGGGCGTTACCCAAAGAAAGATCCACGCGTTCCGGGTTCACAACAATCAGTTATCTCTTTTACGAAGAAAAACATAGACGGGCTCAATGTGGCTAAAGGTGATGGGTTCCCAAGCAAGGTTTATTTCAACGGGTTAGAGTGCTCGCTTCCTCCTGTTCTTCCCATCACTAGCCGAGGTCCCAAAACAACAGTTGCCTTTGGTTCTAGTCTTTTTACACTTGTTTTTTTATTGTTTCTACATTATTTGATCTAAAAACATTGGTATTAATCTGTCCGTCACATTCATAATTATTTTTGTAAGTTCATTGGTAAATGCTTCTGTTATGTAAACTACAACTCAAAAGTTAAAAAACTCAAAATTGCACCATTAAATGGCATTCAAATGCAAAACATTGTTTTTAGATAAACTTCAAAAACAACAACCAACATAGGAAAACACAAATAATCCTAGCTATGATCCATGCCCGGTGTACTCATAGACACAAGCCATTGTTATCCGTCATTGAACTACCAGTCGTGGTCTTTGGCCCGGTGAAACCTTTTTTGCCGGTATGTGTGGTGATCTTTCCGAGACTTAACCTGAATTTCTGAACCACTAAAATAATAACTGTTAACTCTCTATATGTACCAAAACACAAACAAAAACATGGAAATATGGAGTGTTTTGAACCTGTAGATGGCTGGCTACGTTTCCTCTCCTGAGCCCAGGAACATTCATTAGCTCCAACACCTTTTTGGGGACAGCATCTACAATAAAATACAAACAAGTTCAAATATAATTTACTATTGAGTTGGCAAGTTATATGGGTTGAGTTACAGATCAAAGGTTCAGGTTGAAACAAGTGTTTCATGCTAGGCTTGTTTGCTTAGATTAGATTACATTAGAAGGGTTTGTCGGATTTTAGGGTGTAAACGAGCCAAGCTGCTCGTAAGCTATTGGAGATCGGCTCGTTAAAACTCCAATTGAGCCAAGCTTAAATGAGCTTGAGCCTAAAAATAATCTTATTTAATAAATGAGCCCGAGCTTGAGCTTCACTTATCAAGCTCGAGCATGCTTGCAAGCCTAAACGAGCTTATTATTTATGTGATTTTATTGGTGTTTTTATATTTTTTTGCATAATGATAATTAATATATAAAAAAATAAAGATAAAAATAACTATTTAATATAAAAGTTACAAGGAACAAGATAATATTAGAAGCACTAGGGTAAGTGAGAGATGTGAGAAACATTCTCATCAACACATTTTTCCTAACAAAAATGAATTTTTTTTGTTGCTAAGTTGCCCTTTTTTATGTTAGTTTTTTTAATTATAAATATGTGTATGTACATGTTTAAATTGAAAAATAAGTATTGTCATGGTTGTAAAAGTCCCGACTAGCATTCGACTAATCGCTAGTCTGGGTTCACTGAGTAATTTTTTTCTAATCGGCAAATTAATCACTAGACGATCAACGATGGCACTAGGCAATCCTAATTGGCCATAAATCAGCAGTTCTGGACAAATTCCAGCATCAAATTCTAGCCATTTCCAGTCAAACTTTGTAAAAATGAGCTGATTAGGGGTTTAAACTTGTCTTGATAGAAAAATTACAAGATAAAAATGTGTGTGTATATAAAACCAAATATTACATATAAAAATTCCAATCCGATTATTCGCTAGTCCGTACTACACCATCCGACTAGCGCCTAGTGATTCTTACAACACCGAGTATTGTACATCTATGTTTGATAATGTACATATATGTATATAAAGGAAGATTATAGTTGTGAACATGTTTTTTTCTAGTGTAAATATATATGTGTAAATACGTGTTTAAAATTAAAAAATAAGTATCTTACCTATATGTTTGATAATATACACATATGTATAGTTTTAAAAATTGAAAATATATACATCTGTATAATTAAAAATTAACAATATATACACGTGTATAATTCCAACAAAGAAAATCCCTTAAAAGGTGTGATTAACAATAAAAATTAACTTAAAGAAAATTTGTGATATAGAATGTTTCTCACATTTATCAATCACATGCCTTAGAATTCCTACCCAAAGTTATATGTATAAATATTGTATTATTTTTTCATAAATAATAAACGACTCATGCCTAGTTTGAATAGAGTTGAAAAGTTGAAAGAAGCCAGAGGTACCCTAGAACTATTGACACCCCGAGATTTAAACACTGAAAACTGACACTACTTTTAACCATTTTTACGGGTTTTAGATGGAAATAGTTTTAGATGGAAATAGAACACAAATTGACTCATAAGGGGATACAAATAGTACATACTTTGGATTCCAAGTTGTGTGACAGCATCAACGAACTCTTTATGAAGTTATCAGTCCAAACCAATCGAAGCTTTTTACCACGGTTCTTAACTTGCTCATCTTCCACAGGAACACCATCTGAGATTGCACACAACTCTTTTTCTTCTCCAGACTGACTCAAATTTGGTTCGCCCTCTTCCACATTATCAATCTGTTTGAAACCGAATATTTTCTTACGAACAACATGTTGCCATAGAAACCGAACAACCTCCATCCTGATCGGTTTCAATACATAAGCACACGCGCCCTTTGTAACGCTCTCCATCATGATTTTGGTTCTGTCTTCTGCTGACACAACTAATAATAAAAGAACCAGTGTATGAATAATGAATAATGTAGTGTCAGGACAACCTGCGCCTGATGTACGCATCCGCTTTTCTGTTTCCACGACCAGAACACTAACAAAAAGGAAAATAAATTAAATGACTTACTAACAACAGGTAGATCGGTTTTCGCGTTGAACAGTCTCCAAAAACTGGATTCCGCTCATATCCTGTGAGAAATGGACTTCTGTTAACACCATATCGAACTTGATATCACCATTCCTGAGTAACATTAAAGCTTCTGTTGGCTGTGTGCATGGTGTAACTGCTTATATCAACAGCACATATATCAACAACACATAAAATCATAATAACTATAATGCAGGAACATGGTAACATATTAATAAAAAAATGAACCTTGATAATGGCAGTATTCAAGCATCCTGGAAATAACAAAGAGGGATGTGAAAGTATTATCCACCAGAAGAACATTGAGACCATGAGGATCAAAAGAAGCTTCAAGTGGATGAGGTTTCATTGTGGCGATTTTGGATGAATGCATGAATGGTGACTGAAATACATTGGTGATTTTTTCTGAGAAAGAACAGGAAGTTTGTTTGACGAGTCTTGAAATAGTCATCAAACGTAAAAATATTAAATGTTATAAAATCTAATTCGTGATAGATGGTGAAAGATTTACCTGACCTTGTTACTTGTTGTAAACTCTTATAGAAAAATTATAAATTTATTTACTTTGGGAAAAATCATTTTTAATAAATTAATCAATCATTAAATTTCTTTTAGTTTCATTAATTTGTTAAAAATCAATTTTTCATTCACGTTTTTATCGGTTTTGTTCTTTCCATCAATGGATGTTAATTTTTTCAGTTAAGTCACTTCATATACGATGTATGTGAGCGTTTTTTAGTCTTTTTACCCCTAAAAACTATTTATGTAAACATAATAAAAATTATTTATACGGACTCTTTAAGCAAATAAATAAATATACTACTTTATTTATTTCTACAGTAGTTTCTCTATTTTTATTTAATATGACAGTATCTTGTTCATATACTCGTTGTTTATATTTATGTCTATTTATGCAAAGTCTTGTTCGTATACTCGTTTATATTTATACTTATTTATGCAAAAACATATAAACAAGTATAAATATAATATTAATTGGTTATCAAATCATTTTGCATCAAACTGAGACTTCAAATAATAGTTTTTGTTTATGAATTTGGGATCAAACCTTATTTTTGCATCTCCTGTATTGCAAACAGTTATAAAGTTATGTATAAAATGTTTTACGAAATTTTAAGTTACATCTTATGCAACTTATATAAGTATTACATAACGTAAGTTTTAGTTACATCTTATGCAACTTATATAAGTATTACACAATGTATATGATATTGACTTAAACCTTATCCGCGTTATAAAATGATAGAACTAAATAAAAAGTAAACAACAATGGTTTTTCCTCGTTTTGTCATTCCATGTATTTAATCTTTTTTCTTTAGTTACTAATTAACTATTTTTATTCTGCTAACACTACGATGTATAAATTATTTGTTACTTGTTTATATATAATTCATATTTTTTATAACTTATACCCACTATAAGAAATTTGCTCAAATTGCTATATTTATACAATAACAACATACCCGGTAGAATCTCACTCATAACCAAACTATTGATAGAGTATGGAAAAGGTGGAACGTAGACAAACCTTACCTCTATCCTAAGGATAGATAGGTTGATTCCAGTAAGACCTCCAACTCCAAAGTTAAAAATCACACATAGAAGTCAAATTAGGATGAACATAGCCCCTTAAAAATAGTACCTTTGCTAAAACGTATAACATGGACAAGTACCATACCAGAAAGGCATACAAACAAGTCATAACATGCAAAGACCACACCAAAAAGAACTAAGAACCTAGGGTCGTAAGGTAAGACTAAAAGAACAAACACTACCCTCCTCCTAAAAGTCTTTAATCTTAATCTTGCATCTTCATGAACTCCTATCCTCGACCATATACTCAAAGAAATGCAAGGGTAACGAATCCTGTCTAATCCGCTCCTCCCAAGTTAGTTTCGGTATGCCTCTACTCCTCCTACCATCCACTGTAAGAATTTCCATCGTTCTAACTTTGGTTGTCACCTGTCGCCTCTTAACATGCCCATACCATCTCAACCTCCCCTCTCTAGTTTTATTTGATATGCTAACGACCCCAAATCTTACCCTAAAAGACCTCATTTCTTATCCAATCCAGCATAGTGTGCCCAAACATCCACCTTAACATCCTGATCTCTCTCCTACCTCCAACTTACGAGCATGCGTCTTCTTTGGCCCAACACTCTATATCGTAAAGCATAGTCGGTTTAACGGCAACCCTATAAAATTTCCCTTTAATTTAGTCGAGAACCTCTTATCACAAAATATCCCGGTGGTTGCTCTTCACCTACACCATCTAGCCTGGACGTGGTGCGCCACGTCACTGTCTATCTCCTCATCCCTTTGAACATATGATCCTAAATACTTGAACTTAGTTGCCTGTAGAACCACCTGACCCTCAGTGGTTATTTGGGTATTCTCGTCATCTCCTACATCACTTGAATCATAGTAGAGATACTAACTCTAGAGACAATCCTTAAACCATTTCCTTCTAGAGCTGTCCGCCACTCCTTAACCATTTATTCAGGCTCCGTTTACTTTCTGCCAGTAACACAATATCATTCCGAAAAAAGCATACCGTATCTTGAAAAACCTTTGACAGCTCATCTAGGTTAACCGTAAAAAGAAAAGAACTCAACAGAGACTCTTGGTGTAGTCCTACCTCCACAAAGAAGGAATCGGTATCCCCTATCGGTGCACGAACCCTAGTTTTAGTCCTACTATACGTATCCCTAATTAAGTCAATATATTTCCGTGGAACACCTCTACACTCCATACTTTCCCAAATCAATTTACTCGGCACACTATTTTATGCCTTCTTGAGGTCAATGAACACCATATATAGATCCCACTTCTTCTCCCTATACTTTTCTATCAATCTACTTAAAATGTGTATTGCTTCTGTGGTTTATCGCCTTGGCATGAAACCAAATTAGTTTACCGTAACCTGAGTTTCTCTTCTAGTTCTTGTTTCAATTACCCTTTCCCATAATTTCATTGTATGGCTTAGAAGCTCAATCCCTCTATAATTCCCACAACATTGGGCGTCACCTTTTTTCTTATAAATTAGAACTACAAGACTACTCCTTACTGATCTGACATGTTTCCTGGTTAAACAAAGTAGTTAGCCGTTGAACTCCATCCTACTTAGACTCTTCCATACTTCAATAGGTACGTTTTTCAAGACCAACAACCATAGCCCTTCCCATCTTTTTAGTGTTGTCTTCACTTCTCCCTATTTGATAAGCCGACAAAACAAGTTATTCGTTGTCGTGTTCAAGTAGTGAGGTTTTCACTTTCTTGTTGGTAGGCCCTCTCATCATTGAAAGATTTTGGAAATAGGTTTGCCATCTCAACTTAATGTCATGATCCTTGACTAAAACAAGTCCATCTTCTCCATTTATAAAATTCACTACCCCTAGATCCTGCCTCCTACGCTTCCTGCCTTTGGCAATCTTAAACATATATTCCCCCTCATTTGTTTCTAGACGTTCATACATGCGTTTGTATTTTGCCTTCTTTGCTTCTGTCACCGCCTTCTTCGCCTTTCTTTTAGCCATTTTTTATCTCTCCCTCATCCTTATCCGCTCCACCTCGTCAATGCACACCACAAGCTCCCTAAAACACCCTTGCTTATCCCTTTATAAAAGTAAAAAAACATAATGTACTTAATGTAAACAAAAAAACGCATATATCTAAATGGGTGTAAGCATAAAAAGTTCACACTTAAAAGTATCTAGTTTTGTTACATTCAAATTATATGTGTTGCTCTTGTTTGTGTAACAAACTGATTGCATGTTTACTGTATATTTATATTCGTTTATATGTTTATTGCATAAATCGATATGAATATATGTTTTTACATGTTTTTACGTACGACTTTAAACATTAAAGTTTTTTTATTTTAATATATTTCTACCTGTTTAAAATGAATAGGAAAAAAGAGTATACAAACAAGGTTTTTTTAAAAGTGTGGAAATAAATAAAGTGACGTATTGCAAAATACATACATTTATCATGTAAAGTTTATAAAATTTCGTACTCGTTTATTTCGTTTTTTAGGTAGATTTAGTTTCTTTTGATAAAATTGTGCATTTGCAGGTCTCGATTGTTGAAAAAGCTGAGAAAAAGCTTGAAATCTGTTGGAATAGAGTTAGCAATAAGAATCGGGTCGTGACGTAGCTGAACGGGAACACAAATCGAGAAATATGGAAAAAGTACCCCGTCGCGTCACGCGACTAAGATGTGGATAAGCCTTCGCGTAGCGCGAAGGCATTAGAATATTATTTCTGAATAAACACGCACCGCGTTACGCCACACAACGCGAAGGACCATCGCGTAATGCGACGGGGTTGTATTTCGCGGCAGAGTTGTTGTTAGAGCTGGATGTTTGCTGAAATCATATATATTCATTCTTAACACAAATTCTAAACCTAATCTCGAATCAACAGCAACTTAGGCTAAAGTTTGGAGCATCTCGGAGCGTTTTTGAGAGCATGAAGCAACTAGTTGAAGGTCCGAAGCTTAGGAAGTCATCTGAGTCGTCTTTTCACTATTCGGGTGCCTTTATTCTTTATTTATTGTTTCGATCATGTTTCTAGTTATTAAAGATACTTCTTTTGTGATTATTTCAATGACTATGATTGGCTAAACTTATTTTCGGCCTAGATTGGATGAATGGTTATGTAAAATTTTGATTTTTATTATGGATATTTAGTTGTGTATGGATTGTTTCCGAAAGTAGTCGACTTGATTATTGATTTGGATGTGTTTGCATGCTTAAAAGTGTTTGATTGTCGTTTATTGCTTTGTATGATTCTTGGTGAATGTCTTTCACATAATATGTTCATGCTACATTATGATATTATTTTGTAATCTTTAAGGTTAATTGGCCAATACACCTTAGAAGCGGTAATCGGTAATTAAATAAGTTTAAGTGTTTTACTAACTTCAATAGCTGTGAGGTGCGAGGTTATTGTTAGGCCTAAGTCATTAAATTGCCAGGTAGGAGCTTCGTGAGGAGTTTAAACTAGTTGCCCTAGTGACCGTTGTCTAACAAGTCAAATTGAGAACCCAAGTCTATCCTAGGTTTATAGCCTGTGTGAGGAAGTAAATTGGATTAGGATACTTTCGTAAACACTCAGATAGCCTGTGAGGAAATTTAGACCAACTAGTATTCGTAACAGCCTTTAGAGTGCCATAAGTATCTTCCTAAGAAGGGTCGGGGGTCTTGTTCGTATTTCGACAGGTTTAGTATTAGAAGATCCCGGTTCCATAATAACTAATATCCTAATAGTATCATTACTGATGCAAAACAGGATTACAGTATAGGTAGTTGTTTCCACCATCGAAGTAAAACCTAAGTTAGTTCGTGTCTCGTTAATTAGATAATTAATTAAGTTAATTCACATTTTTAGGATATTTAGAAAACTTCCCAACAAATATAGCTGTGAGGTGCGAGGTTATTGTTAGGCCTAAGTCATTAAATTGCCAGGTAGGAGCTTCGTGAGGAGTTTAAACTAGTTGCCCTAGTGACCGTTGTCTAACAAGTCAATTGAGAACCCAAGTCTATCCTAGGTTTATAGCCTGTGTGAGGGAGTAAATCGGATTAGGATACTTTCGTAAACACTTAGATAGCCTGTGAGGAATTTAGACCAACTAGTGTTCGTAACAGCCTTTAGAGTGCCATAAGTATCTTCCTAATAAGGGTCGGGGGTCTTGTTCGGATTTTGACAGGTTTAGTATTAGAAGATCCCGGTTCCATAATAACTAATATCCTAATAGTATCATTACTGATGCAAAACAGGATTACAGTATAGGTAGTTGTTTCCACCATCGAAGTAAAACCTAAGTTAGTTCGTGTCTCGTTAATTAGATAATTAATTAAGTTAATTCACATTTTTAGGATATTTAGAAAACCTCCCAACAAATATAGCTGTGAGGTGCGAGGTTATTGTTAGGCCTAAGTCATTAAATTGCCAGGTAGGAGCTTCGTGAGGAGTTTAAACTAGTTGCCCTAGTGACCGTTGTCTAACAAGTCAAATTGAGAACCCAAGTCTATCCTAGGTTTATAGCCTGTGTGAGGGAGTAAATCGGATTAGGATACTTTCGTAAACACTCAGATAGCCTGTGAGGAAATTTAGACCAACTAGTGTTCGTAACAGCCTTTAGAGTGCCATAAGTATCTTCCTAATAAGGGTCGGGGGTCTTGTTCGGATTTCGACAGGTTTAGTATTAGAAGATCCCGGTTCCATAATAACTAATATCCTAATAGTATCATTACTGATGCAAAACAGGATTACAGTATAGGTAGTTGTTTCCACCATCGAAGTAAAACCTAAGTTAGTTCGTGTCTCGTTAATTAGATAATTAATTAAGTTAATTCACATTTTTAGGATATTTAGAAAACCTCCCAACAAATATAGCTGTGAGGTGCGAGGTTATTGTTAGGCCTAAGTCATTAAATTGCCAGGTAAGAGCTTCGTGAGGAGGTTAAACTAGTTGCCCTAGTGACCGTTGTCTAACAAGTCAAATTGAGAACCCAAGTCTATCCTAGGTTTATAGCCTGTGTGATGGAGTAAATCGGATTAGGATACTTTCGTAAACACTCAGATAGCCTGTGAGGAAATTTAGACCAACTAGTGTTCGTAACAGCCTTTAGAGTGCCATAAGTATCTTCCTAAGATGGGTCGGGGGTCTTGTTCGGATTTCGACAGGTTTAGTATTAGAAGATCCCGGTTCCATAATAAATAATATCCTAATAGTATCATTACTGATGCAAAACAGGATTACAGTATAGGTAGTTGTTTCCACCATCGAAGTAAAACCTAAGTTAGTTCGTGTCTCGTTAATTAGATAATTAATTAAGTTAATTCACATTTTTAGGATATTTAGAAAACTTCCCAACAAATATAGATGTGAGGTGCGAGGTTATTGTTAGGCCTAAGTCATTAAATTGCCAGGTAGGAGCTTCGTGAGGAGGTTAAACTAGTTGCCCTAGTGACCGTTGTCTAACAAGTCAAATTGAGAACCCAAGTCTAACCTAGTTTTATAGCCTGTGAGAGGGAGTAAATCGGATTAGGATACTTTCGTAAACACTCAGATAGCCTGTGAGGAAATTTAGACCAACTAGTGTTCGTAACAGCCTTTAGAGTGCCATAAGTATCTTCCTAAGATGGGTCGGGGGTCTTGTTTGGATTTCGACAGGTTTAGTATTAGAAGATCCCGGTTCCATAATAACTAATATCCTACTAGTATCATTACTAATGCAAAACAGGATTACAGTATAGGTAGTTGTTTCCACCATCGAAGTAAAACCTAAGTTAGTTCGTGTCTCCTTAATTAGATAATTAATTAAGTTAATTCACATTTTTAGGATATTTAGAAAACCTCCCAACAAATATAGCTGTGAGGTGCGAGGTTATTGTTAGGCCTAAGTCATTAAATTGCCAGGTAGGAGCTTCGTGAGGAGTTTAAACTAGTTGCCCTAGTGACCGTTGTCTAACAAGTCAAATTGAGAACCCAAGTCTATCCTAGGTTTATAGCCTTTGTGAGGGAGTAAATCAGATTAGGATACTTTCGTAAACACTCAGATAGCCTGTGAGGAAATTTAGACCAACTAGTGTTCATAACAGCCTTTTGAGTGCCATAAGTATCTTCCTAATAAGGGTCGGGGGTCTTGTTCGGATTTCGACAGGTTTAGTATTAGAAGATCCCGGTTGCATAATAACTAATATCCTAATAGTATCATTAATGACGCAAAACAGGATTACAGTGTAGGTAGTTGTTTCCACCATCGAAGTAAAACCTAAGTTAGTTCGTGTCTCGTTAATTAGATAATTAATTAAGTTAATTCACATTTTTAGGATATTTAGAAAACCTCCCAACAAATATAGCTGTGAGGTGCGAGGTTATTGTTAGGCCTAAGTCATTAAATTGCCAGGTAGGAGCTTCGTGAGGAGTTTAAACTAGTTGCCCTAGTGACCGTTGTCTAACAAGTCAAATTGAGAACCCAAGTCTATCCTAGGTTTATAGCCTGTGTGAGGGAGTAAATCGGATTAGGATACTTTCGTAAACACTCAGATAGCCTGTGAGGAAATTTAGACCAACTAGTGTTCGTAACAGCCTTTAGAGTGCCATAAGTATCTTCCTAATAAGGGTCGGGGGTCTTGTTCGGATTTCGACTGGTTTAGTATTAGAAGATCCCGGTTCCATAATAACTAATATCCTAATAGTATCATTACTGATGCAAAACAGGATTACAGTATAGGTAGTTGTTTCCACCATCGAAGTAAAACCTAAGTTAGTTCGTGTCTCGTTAATTAGATAATTAATTAAGTTAATTCACATTTTTAGGATATTTAGAAAACCTCCCAACAAATATAGTTGTGAGGTGCGAGGTTATTGTTAGGCCTAAGTCATTAAATTGCCAGGTAGGAGCTTCGTGAGGAGTTTAAACTAGTTGTCCTAGTGACCGTTGTCTAACAAGTCAAATTGAGAACCCAAGTCTATCATAGGTTTATAGCGTGTGTGAGGTAGTAAATCGGATTAGGATACTTTCGTAAACACTTAGATAGCCTGTGAGGAAATTTAGAGCAACTAGTGTTCGTAACAGCCTTTAGAGTGCCATAAGTATCTTCCTAAGAAGGGTCGGGGGTCTTGTTCGGATTTCGACAGGTTTAGTATTAGAAGATTCCGGTTCCATAATAACTAATATCCTAATAGTATCATTACTAATGCAAAACATGATTACAGTATAGGTAGTTGTTTCCACCATCGAAGTAAAACCTAAGTTAGTTCGTGTCTCGTTAATTAGATAATTAATTAAGTTAATTCACATTTTTAGGATATTTAGAAGACCTCCCAACAAATATAAAAATGGTTAGTGTCGTGTCAGTGTCAGTCTAGATAGAGTAGTTAGCGTAGTTCAATAGGGTCTCGTGGGTTCGATATCCGGACTTACTTAGCTTTACTAGAGTCGATCGTTTCACTTTCCGGTTAGTAGTTTAGTCGAGTTTAAAGAGATTAGAGTATTACTTCGTGTATAGATTAGGTTCATTTAGTTCGTTTTTATTAAACTCGTTTATTTACACAACTAGTATGTGTGATTAATTTTTATTATGTTTACACAAATAGTCCTTTAGGGGTTAAAAAGACTAATATATCCTCACATTAGCTAAATAATTTAACATCCATTGATGCACATAAGATGACTTAACGAAACAATTTAACATCCATTAGTGCACATAAGGTTACTTAACTAAAGAATTTAACCTCCATTAATAGAAAAGATACCTATAAGAACTTTTTTAAATAAAGAATTCTAAGTGAAAGTCATTTCTTTTAAGGGACCATTGCATAATTAAGGTTAAAAAAAGATGGAAATTGTAATTTCGTATATGAAGACAGGATCCGTGTATGTAACCATATTAATAATAACTAGATTTGTAGATGTCGTGCGTTGCGGCGAAACGTAACAAATGATAATGTAAAACAAACGTTATCTGAAAACGACACATGTTGTTTAGAATGCTAAATCGTCAAAATCGTTTCACTTTATCATCATAACGTAAATGATACTAATTTGAATATAACTTCGTTATTAACAAAACTTATACCTGAGGAAAAAAATTAAGCACAACTATATACTTAAGTTTTTTAAAAAAAAAATAACAAACGTAAGTTATTAATGAAATATTAAGTTAATTGATGAAGGAAATATAACTTAAAAAAGGAAAAAGAATGATAAAAATAAATAACAAATGATAAAGGAAATATGGTTTTAGAAAAGGAAAAAAAATAAAAATATGTTAAAAGTTAAAAAAGTAAATATAATAATAAAATATTATAATATTAAAATAATAAAGTATTAAAAACTATAGATAAATCACTATAAATGGTCATTCACTACGTATTTAAGTTTTTATAAAAAAATAATTAACAAATATAAATTATTAAAGATATATTAAACAAACGTAAGTTATTAAAGTTATATTAAATTAGTTGATAAAGCAAATATAATTTAAAAAAATTATTAAAATATGATAATTGCATTATGGTTTAAAAAGAAAAAAATAAAAATATATTAAAAGTAAATATAATAATAAAGTAATATTATAATATTAAATAATAAAATATTAAAGAATATGATTATTACAAAACTAAAATCACTATGCATGGTGGTTATTAGGAAAATATTAAATTAATTGATAAGAAAGTATGTTTTAAAATAAAAAATTATTAAAAACAAAAAATAATGATAAAGGAAATATGGTTTAGAAAAGAAAAAGAATGAAATATATTAAAGTTAAAAGTAAATATAATAATAAAGTATTATAATATTAAAAATAATAAAATATTAAAAAAATATATTGTTATAAAATTAAAATTACTATTCACGATCTTTCAACAACTATATATACTAGTTTTTTAGTCACGCGTTGCGGTGAAACTTAGCAAATGATAATGTAAAACAAACGTGATATAAAGCATGTTGTTTTGAAAAGTCAAACCATTAGAACGATTTAGGTTATTATCGTATCGTCTTATGATATCAAATAAATATTTTATTTTGAGTACAACTTTGTTTTTAACAAAACTTATAACGGAATATCAGGGAAAAAATCAAACACAACTAGGTACTTAATTTTTAGAAGAAAGTTATACACGTAAATTATTAAAGAAATATCAAATTAATCAATAAATTAATATATGTTCTAAAGAAAAGAATTATTAAAAATGATAAAGGAAATATATAGTTTAAAAAAGGGAAAAAATTAAAAATATGTTATTAAAAGTAAATAGAATAATAAAATATTATAACATATTAAATAAAAAAATATATATATATATATACTAATAAAAAAAATTACTATTCTTCATCCTTTATGAACAATATATACTCTACATTGAATGCAATTTTGTTTTTAAGATTTATTAAAAACAAAACGTAAATGATAAAAGAAATATGGTTTTAAAAAAGTAAGATAAAAATAAACATATGTTAAAACTTAAAAGTAAATATAATAATAAGCGATTTTAATATTAAATAATAAAATATTAAAAAACTATATATTATTATAAAATAAATCACTTTTCATGATCCTTATAAAAAAAATTAACAAACATAAGTTACTAAATAAATATTAAACTAATTGATAAACGAAATATGATTTAAGAAGAAGGTAAATAAGAATTAATAAAAACAAATGATAAATGAAAAAGAAAATATGATTAAAAAAGTAAAATAAAAAGAAAGATATGTTAGAATTTAAAAGTAAATATAAATACAAATATAAATATAAATATAATAATAAACTATTAAAATATTGAATAATATAATATTAAAAAGCTATATATATTATTATAAAAATAAAATTACTATTCCTAATCATTCGTCAACAATATATACTAGTTTTTTTTATTGCACATTGTGACGAAACCGAGCAAATAATGATTTAAAACAAACGTGAATTTGAAAAGAATATATGTTGTTTAGAAAGCTAAACCATTAGAACGGTTTAGTTTATTATCATATCATTATGATACCAAATAAATACTTTATTTTGAATACAACTTCGTTTTTAACATAACTTATAACAGAATGTTTGGGAAAAATCAAGCACAACTACGTACTTAATTTTTTAGAAAAAAGTTATAAACGTAAATTATTAAAGAAGTATCAAATTAATCAATAAATTAATATATACCGTTTATTATGATTCCAAATAAATACTTTATTTAGAGTATAAATTCATTTTTAACAAAACTTATAATGAATGTCAGCGAAAAAATCAAGCATAACTACATACTTCAATTTTTAGAAAAAAGGTTATAAACATAATTTATTAAAGAAGTATCAAATTTATCGATAAATTAATATATGCTTAAAAAAGGAAAAAGAATTATTACAAAATTGGTAAAGGAAATTATTTTTAAAAATAAAAATAAATACAAATATGTTATCAAAAATATAGTAATAAACTATTATAATGTATTAGATAAAATTAATAAATAGTTATATATTATTATAAAAAACAAGTTACTATTTATTGGACTTTGTAAACAAAATATATATATATATATATATATATATATAATATAGAATAGAATAATACTTTTTATTTATCTTTTTAGAATTATAGTTTTTATGCTTGTTTCATTATTATGTTACTATTTATGCCTAGTAATAATAATTACTTATATTGACCGCGTGTTAATTAGTATACACATTTATAGAAAATTTAACATATTTATTAGCGGTTATTGACTTTTCAGGAGCAAAATACTTGTAAATATTTTATTTTGCCCCCAATAAGAATTGAAACCTTACCATTTCAAAGAACTTGCTCCTTAACAAACATTTTCATACCGTTAAATTACAAGCCCTTTGATGATAATTGTAGACTTGGTCCGAAAACATTTTGGGTTGTAACCATATGTGGGTTGTAAACATTTTCTTACTAGTAACGTCTAAAACATCTCATGATTTGCGGTTCCTATAAAAAGAAATACAAAAGAAGAAAGTATGTCAATTGGATTATTATTCAGTGTTTGTACTTAAGACCATGCATAATGGGCATTATATGAGCGTGAAGGGGCTTGATAATGCCCCAAACACCGCCTTCCTAAACGTTATAAGGGGATGAAGTGAGAGGGGCGTTTCTTGTATAACATCAAATAAGGAGAACAAAAATTAGAAAGTATTAAAGGGCATTAAAGGGTGTTAACCATTACATATTTTTTAAAGAAACGTTATTGCTTATGTGAAGGAAAACTACTCCTTAAGAGACATTAATTGTTAGCCAGCCTCCCGACCCAGTTAAAGACCCGATTGCAGCTGTAGGTCAGACCCCAGCGGATACCACATGGGTTAGTTTAGTACAAGCAGAGCCCAACCATAAAGCAACTCCAACGTTATTGAGTATTGACCCACGTTTCACAGTTGCAATTATTTTATTTTTATTTGTTTGAAGTTTTCAAAGCAGTTTTTTTTCAATTCCCCAAGTGTAACAATGTGGGTGGTTATCAGTTTTCACCTTTTGTACTGCAATCCTGAATGAAATGAATAGATGGGATTTTTCTGAACGTTATTCTCGTTTTAGAGAATTGTCCATTGCTATTTTTATCTGTGCAGCATTGGAAGGTGAACTTGGAGACTAATTTGTGACCACGTGGTGAGTCTGTCTCGTGGGTTCAAGTTAGATTGCCCGGCGAGCCCTCAAATGGTGCATCTGTATCTCAAGGAGTACGTTGAATTATTATCTAATTTTCCACTTAATTCTGGTTATTTGATCCAATTCATTAAGTCTCTGTCTACCATTAACCGTTATAGATGATGATCTAAGCATAATCTTTCCTTTAAACAATAACTCCCCTTGTAAAAAAAAATCCTTCTTTATTAAACTAATATTTTCTTTCTTCCAATACTGTTTGTTTAGTTTATTATTTTTATGTTTTAGTTTCAATCTTTTATACTTTAAATAATGTATACCTTTAACCTATTTAATTTATTTTTAACTAAAGACTTGCGTTTGTTAGCTTTAAAAAAACTAAATATGCAGTTTTATTCCAATATAAATTGTCAATGAAAGATACAAGGGGATGGGATACTCCACTAGCAATTACTCACCACATCTAATCACCAAACGTCACGTCATCGAGCCAAATTCCATCACTAGTGATGGATTTTAGTGGGGTGTCCATCACTAGTGATCGAGATTTTCTTTTTTTTTGTTGTTTAATAATGAAATTAAGATTAATAATTTCATTTAAATAAAAAAACAATATTTCTAGACATATTTTAGGTTATATATATAAAAATAAAAAGATATATATAAAAAGCCTAGTTCTCGTCAGAATCCGGAAATTCAAAACCTAAAGAACCTACAAGTTCAATTAAATCATATCATCCATAACGTTCAGTGTTTGTGAGATCCATACGACTCATGGTAACTACATCATTCTTGTTGGTCCTTGCTATAAAACAATAGATCACCCATAACTCTTTTATTATGTGCAAGACCTCTCAATAACTAGTTTATCGAAACCATTAAGGTCATGGTTATCGAGTTTTCAAAGATATGTTTATCTTTCATTAACAATTGTTTCAGGATTTCAAAGATAGCTATATTATATGCTTCAATGATAAGTATGTCAGGTTTTCAAATATATGTGTATTAGGGGAGTGGGGGCGCTTGTGTCACACCCCGACCCGCAGCGGAAAAGGTGACCGGGGCATGATTGAGTTATCATCAAAGCTCATGACATTTATTATACGTTTCATATTCATTAAATACAATTTAATAGGAAATTTACAACTATAATTACATCATGACCTAACATCAATCTAAGCTTCTTTGTTTTCTTCTAAGGCATTTCCTATGTTTTCCTTGCTTCATCCTGTTCACCTGTATCATGTGTAAAAAGGTTTTTGGATCAACAAAAAGTTGGCGAGTGAATCCTATGGAAAACATTTGAACAAGTTTATTTAATTGATTATGAAATGAGTGCACAACCACACATGAGTAAAAATAGATGTAAACTTATTCAACAACCATTAGATATTAAATAAAGCACACATGAACAATAATGGAACGTTTTGAGGCACGCGTTGCTCTACTCGTCTCTCACGAGGAACTGATGGGCCTAATGAATGAATTGCATAAACATGATAACATGAATGACACAACTACAAACAATATAAACTCAATGATACACACATGAACAATAATGGATTGGTTTTGAGGCACGCGTTGTTCAACTCGTCTCCCACGAGGAACTGATGAGCTTAATGAATGAATTTCATATAATTTAACAAAATGGAATAAGTAATCACAACAATATAAACAATCTAAGTTTAGATCACGATATGGTATGGCACAAGTTTAAATAAACAAGTTAATTAATTTGTGACACATGACATACCCCAAAACGTGTAATTAAAAAGGGGGAGTTGTAAGATTCACTCACAGTGGGTGCGTTCGGTTGATGATGTTGAATGCACGCGAAGTGGTTTTAACCACGAGTGAAATTAACCTAGATAAATAGCATTATGGTTCGATAAGTAAACGGATTTTATTGATCCATTTTAGTAGGATTGTTGGGTGTATTTTTGTGAGTTCAAGACTATTTTCTAACCTTAAAAATGTTATTTTTAAGTATTTTTAATTGATTTTTAATTAAAATAAATAAATAAAAATAATAAAAAAGTTGACTTTTTTGACCGTTGACCGTTGACTTTGACCGGTTCGAATGCGAGTATATGTGCGCTGAGTGAGGCTCGAACCCGAGACCTCCCGTACGCGTGCACGCAGCTTTACCAACTGAGCTACGTGTCTAACCCGAAATATATCTGTTTTTAATTATATTTATATACTAATTAGATTAAACCGAAAATCATTTATTTTTAAAAACGATTTAACTGAATCAGACCGGTGCACTCCACAGGTCTCGAACCCGGGACCTGTGGGTTGCGTTAACACACAGTCCACCGCTGGACTGTGTGTTTAACATGTTATATAAAACCGATTTTTATTATACTTAAATACAAACTAAGTACTTTCATTTCTGACTTATTTAAAAAGGTAAATAATTGTCCGAGTCGGTGCAGTAGACCGGACTCGAACTCGTGACGTGTGATTTAAACATACACACAGTCCACCGCTGGACTGTGTGTCTATCTTGGTTATTATTCCGGTTATTAATAAACTTAACATATAAAAGTGGTGACTCCGGTTCGGTTAACAACAAAAAAAGGCATTTTTATTAAGGCAGCGTGTGTGGAAACAAGATTCGAACTCGAGACGTTTGTGTGTTTAATGTGCACACAGTCCACCGCTGGACTGTGTGTCTAACCCGAGTTATAACTTGATTTTAATTATACATATACATTACAGATACTTCGTCTTCTTCGTCCGTTTTTAACCAGAATCGGAAATCCGACTGGTTCAATGTTTTAATCGGTTTCTTTAGCGTTCTTTAGTTAATTACAAGTGAGATATAAATAAAAAGAAAGAAAAATATGGCGTAAAGTATACCGACTGGACTCCTCTGTTTTTCCGGCAGAACTCCGGCGACTGCAACAGGTTCCGGCGTCGTGTGTCTTGCAACAGCGAGTCTTCAGAAAGCTTGAAAAGGATGTGGGTGACTTCAGTATAAGCTCAGGGGGTTTAGTAAGGCTTAAAAGTGAAGGTCTCGGTTTTCCGGCGAGATACAGAAGTTTTCCGGCGAGTGAGTTTTCGCCGAGAAAGGGTGCGGTTTTGAGCGAAAAAGTTTGCAGAGGTTCGAGGGGGTATTTATAAGGCAGGTTATCGATGAACTTGGTCCAATTTCCGACTTGATTCAAAGTCATTACGTTTTCCGGCGGTTATAGTTGGTGTCGCGGACTCAGACGTCGGTTATAACCGATGTGTGTTTAAAGTTTACGTTATAACTGAAGGAATCGTTAAATTATTGGTGAGATCGCCGGGATTTCCGACGACTGCATTTGGGCGCCGGTTTTGAATTCGGAAAGACACGTTATGAATTAAATGATCTTAATAATTAACAAAAGATACAAGTGGCGCAGTAGTTGAGTGTGTGTGTGCTAAGTTCTGCTGAACCGGCTGCCTGACCCGGGTTCGAAACCCGGCAGAAACAATTTATTTTTATTTTCTTATTTTTAACAGTTTTTCAAAAACTAATTATATATTCCCATATAATAATTAATTATGTATCGTTTAAAATTATTTTGGTCATTAAATTTGCAACGAAATTTTTAACTGATTGTTCGGTTAATAAACGGAGCGGGTTTGGTAAAATCCGTTTTTGACGGATGTTACAGCTTGCATGGTGGCACGTGGTGGCTGGTGACCACGCGTGGAGTCATATGGATCTCACAAACCTTGACGTCTTTTTGCCCCCAAACCAATGTCATCTCACAAACACTGAACGTTATTGATAATATGCATTCATTTGACTTGTTAAATACGTTAGTGCGACTAACTATGAAGGGGTTTGCCAACCTGAATAGTATTATTCATATTACCCACGTCTTACCCTACCTAATGATTATAGTGTTGTAGGGGACTTCCAGTGATACTATTATTATGTCATGCATGTAACACATCCGAGATCAAATCTCGTCGGCAAAGCATGTGTGCACTATCCAACTCCTACAAGGCGAGAGGCACTAATAAGACCTCTAAATCTAATATGTTTAACGCATGACTAGGACTTCTACCCTAAACCATGTTGTTAAGGTTTTGATGAGTTTAGTGGTTGGTGTAGGTTATGAACACGAAAACAGTTTATCGATTGTCTCCAAAACTGGGGTTTTGTCGGGTTTCCAATTCTTCATGACTTTCTGGTTGACGCACTTTGTGTACGTCACTGTACGAATAGGCTAGATAGAGCGTGTGTTGAATATTGTATAGATTAGATACGAACACACGACCCAAGTGTGAACGAGAACGGTTTTATAGTGCACTTCGTACGAAGTGATAGCTCACTTCACACGAAGTTAATAGTTATCTTCGTACGAAGATAAGCTACCTTCGCACAAGGTAATTTCCTCATTTCGCATGAGGGTAAAACGTGTCTATATATAGTGTCGTGTGTTCATTGTGATGTAAGTTTTTGGAGTTCCCAGAGGGGAAAGGCTCGCGAAATTTTTTCCGAATTTTGCTAGCTTGACTAGATATATACTCTTTCGTTATGAATGAATGAAGCTTCCGCTGATTCTGTTTCCACTCCTTTCTTAATAACATTCTACCGAATTAGTGATATTATGCACAAACTTCTGTCTAGAACCGTCGGATTCTGGACTTTCAATTGGTATCAAAGCTACGGTTTTCACCTATGCTCATGAATTATGGACTTAGGAAGTTTTTAGATGTAAAACATCAAATAAACGGACAATCCACGGACAAAAGGTAAAAAAACTTATAGGATTGTTAGAAAAATCATGTTCCACCAGATCTATGCCAGGTTCATCTTGAATTCGCAGAAATAAAGATTTTGGATCGAAAAATATGTTCATCATGGATTATCTTCGCACGAAGGTACTATCTTCGCATGAAGATACTTACCTTCGCACGAAGATAGGCGCCAGTTCACACGAAGATAGATTACCTTCGCACGAAGGTAGTTACCCTCGTACGATGGTAACCTAGAATGCCTAATTGCAAATTTTTTAATCGTATTGATGAGACGAGTGTCTAGAAAAAAATTTGGTAATTGCAAATTTTTTCGAGATTTTAACGTCTAATTCGGGTTGTTTGGGGACACCGTCTAGAGCTTCAGAGTACAAATTTGATGATATGATCACAGTTGGTTGAAGATATTGAGGTAGTCATGGATACCTGTGCAAAAGGTTTATCTTCTGGTATAGTGACTATCAATGGGCCTTAACGCAAAATCCGCTTTTGATGAAAACTGATTTTTCCAGATTAGAGGGGGAATTTCAGTGAAAAAATTTGGTATGATCAAAATTTGCAAAAACGAGGGGGAATAAAAATTTCACATATGTATGAAGATTCCGACATTTTTGAAATTCGTGACCATGCAACTGTATTCGAGTGGTTATGACTGCAGATTATTTGTTGATACAATGTGTCTTGGATTTTTCTGTACGAGAACAAAGTGTAGTCTAAGTTCATAGTGATGAGATCAAGTTGATGTCTACTTTTCGTAAAAGTGGGGTTGCATAACTGAGTCTCGGAGGAGTTGTTTATCAGATTTTGTAGTCGTGGTCACGTTGATGCTTGAGTCTTCATACAAGCCAGTTACACACACGACTGCTTAGTGGTACAAAGTATCCAATTTAACTATGTGAGGCAAAAGAACTGATTTCTGCACTAATCGCCAAGAAATGAGGAAGGCTATATACTTGCAATGCATGACTAAAGAAGATATAATGGATCTTTCGGACAAAGAACGGTACTTGTTGCTCACGAAATAGACTATACATTTGAGATTGTTATAAAAGATGAAGATGACATGTTTGATCTTGAACGAAGAAGAGAAGATTATTGTGTGTTATCAAATGATTTGATTCCGATGAAGATTTGCTAATTGAGAAGATTACCGATTTGCTAACCAATCTTTCAGGAGTATGCTTAAATGTGATTATGGAAATTGGATTTCAGATTTTCACGAATATTCATTGATTTGAAGTTTATTGTTGTGGTAATTCGAAGTTT
The DNA here is from genome assembly GCA_947069175.1 of Scalesia atractyloides. Taxonomy (NCBI): domain Eukaryota; kingdom Viridiplantae; phylum Streptophyta; class Magnoliopsida; order Asterales; family Asteraceae; genus Scalesia; species Scalesia atractyloides. Next base: position 4,653,886 of record CAMTDV010000020.1, on the reverse strand, counting down.
CTAGCAATTGTCGGTTGGGTTTTGAAGATCAAAGGATCGAGCATAGGAGGAGTGAGCTAAACCGAACACAAATGTGGTTAAAGTTGAAACGGAGAAGATGCATTGATTAATTTCGAGTTAGTGATTATTTAAGAAAATTTGTCGATTAAGCAAATCAGAGGAGGTTGGAAACCGTGCAAACAAAGACCTAAACTGGAGAAATTCTTTCGGGGGAATGTAATGTAGATAATGCAAACCCGAATCATCAATCAAGGGGAACTTGTTGACGCCTTCTACGACATCTACAAATACCTTGATTGAAGTTGAAGAATATTCAAACACGGCTCTCATATTTTAATATCAAGATCAAGCTTCGACAGTGACGTCCAAGGGGGAAATTGTTGATGCACTTTGTGTCCGTCACTGTATGAATAGGCTAGATAGAGCGTGTGTTGAATATTGTATAGATTAGATACGAACGCACGACCCAAGTGCGAACGAGAACGTTTTGTAGTGTCACTTCGTACGAAGTGATAGCTCACTTCGCACGAAGGTAATAGTTATCTTCGTACGGAGTAAGCTACCTTCGCACGAAGGTAATTTCCTCACTTCGCACGAGAGTAAAACGTGCCTATAAATAGTATCGTGTGTTCATTGTGATGTAAGTTTTTGGAGTTCCCGGAGGGGAAACCTGGCGAAATTTCTCTAGAATTCTTAGCTGACAAGATGTATACACTTTCGTTATGAATGAATGAAACTTTCGCTGATTCTGTTTCTACTCCTTTCTTAATAACATTCTACCGAATTAGTGATATCATGCCCAAACTTCTGTCTAGAACCACCGGACCCTGGACTTTCACTTTCAAAGACTTATGACCCACAAATTTCTTACCAAATTAGATCTGGAATATGTTATAAAAATATGATAAGAGGTTTGTCGTTTTTTTCAGGCTTGCTGGTTACGATCCTGACATATGTTAGTTTTCACGTAACTTACTCTTTAATATTGTTTTAACCAAAACTGGCCAAAACCTTCAATATTAGTTTAGGGCAAGTTTGAAAACATCAAACTAAGTTATTTTGAGCTTAAAATCTCTATGATTTTATTCCCATATTTAAAAGAGTATTTTTGTGATAAAAATCGGTTTTAAAGCTCGTTTATTAAATAAATATCCTATAATTCAAACAATGACCAAATAACTTCACAAAAATATCGAAACTAGATCTGACCCTATATGTTTCTGGAAAACATTACTTTTAATGTTCTTGAAGTATTTATTGTGAAAATCTTGATAAAAGCCTTTAATTACATTTTAAAGCAAATAAATAAACCATAGTCCTAGAATTCCAAATTTCATGAAATTTGATTTATAAGCTTCAAATGACTTGTAATTATTTATATAAAAATTTAAGAATTTTTTGGAAACACTTGGCATTTTATTTATTTTTTGTAGTTATTTATGCTCAAAAATTATGAAAAAAAGCTAGGCAACTAAATAATTCATGTTTTTTTGGATGGTGACCTTGTTTTAACATCACAAGGCTACTGTAAAAATTTTGGAAATTTTTAAGGTTTGTAGGTATGATATTTATGTGTGGGGTTTTCTTTTCAGTTTTTCAGTATTGAATTTCTATCCATGTTCTAATAGGTTTTCACCGCTTTTTCTTTATCAAACACTTATCTTAACCTGGTTTAAGTATAAAAATTGTAGATCCATCAAAACATGGTGGATCTAGTATCTTCTGAACACATCTTGTTGGTTAGTGGCTATTTCAAGTTTATTTTTAACACCTTTTGTTTCCATGTATTATTTTTCAAGTATTAGAAGACCATTTCTGGAATAAATCATATCTTTGTGATCTTAACAACTTATTGGTGATATTATTGACGTAGTTTCTTAAAATGGATAATCTAAACACAAGATGTGATGTATAGAACATGTTAGTTTTGGTGTGTTGTATGGATCTTCGTATTTTGGGTGAATCATTGCGCAACATCCTTGTGCATATACATGTAAGATGGATGATTCCTCTATCACCACATGTAAATTTATGTCTTTGTTCACCAAAACCTAACATCACCTGACAAACTTATCTACATGATCCATGCACAACATTGTGTCTACCAAGTATCATTTGTTGGGTGTCTTGAAGCATGGAAATGTTTTTACATTACTTGAAAGCCTAAATTCTTCATACAAGATAAAAACACAAAGGTTTCTTGAGAGAGAGAGAGATGAGAGGATTTACTTGGAAATCTCTTGATAGTGTTTAGGTTGTTGTGAGGTGAAGTGGTGACGGTGGTTTAAGGTTTTAATGGGTGAGCCGAGAGGGTCATGGGGGTAGGATGGGTAAGTTGAGGGTGCTTGAGAGGATGAATTAAGGTTGGACTTGATGTGTTAGGCACCTAGGCTCATTATGCCCAAAATCCCCCTAATACAACACATGGATTTAAATTAAGACTTGTCCTTAATTCTTAGATGTTTTAGGTAGTTAAATATGATTTTTAATTAATTAAACCACATCATATATATTCTTGCAAGACTTCACCATTTTTATAAAATTTCCAAGGCTTTTATAAAGTTACGGTAGTGGTAGGCTATATGTAGTTTGTTTATAACTTGCTAGACATTAAAAATACATGATAGAATATGTAGTTTATAAAAATGGGCATCTGAAATCGCTAGCCCTTAAGTTGTCTTATCTCAAACTACTAGACCCAAACATGGTTCTAAAGCCAAATCAAAATCTAGTTCAAAAAGAGTAAAAGCACATTGTTTTGCACTGTATATGAAAGAACAAAATCACAACAGAGAGGATTGTAGGTCATTGCTTATGAGAAAAGCAAAAGGATGAATCTAGAAAACTTTAAAGAAAAACCCGTTTTATATCATTGTAGTGAATCCAATTACCGTGAGTCAACACAACATTTGAAGTGTTTATCAATGTTGAGACTGTTTAAATCATAAGAAATTCATCTGATCTGTCCAAGTGACTGATGCACCACCTGCCAAAATTTAGCCACAATAAAGAAATTACCATTCTATCCCACATCGGTATAAGCTAATGAGGTCTGATCAAAGTGCTGAGATAAAGGAACTTACAGAGAACCAACAACAACTGATGAGGATGGTACAACAGTTTATGTCACACCTCGTATTTTACAACCAAACACCGGTGGGCCCGGGTGGGGAAATCGTGACGTAAGTTGATATCATCATAGTCAATTAAACACAGCACAGCGGAAGTCTTGGAGTTTAAATTACTATTACAAACCAAATGTTCAAAGTACGAGAAATAATATACAGACGGCTTGTAACAAAAGATCCACAGGCGGTTCGTAAAATGTACAAAAGTGTATAACAGACTTTGGGCAGATCTAAGGATTTGCAAGATCCTCTTATATCATAACTGAGCAGCTTCCAGCATATTTCGTATTGTACCTGCAAGCTTAGTCTTTTGAAAATACATCAGCTTTCGCTGGTAAATACACCCAACTGACTCATTTTGAAAACATTTGAAAATGGTTTTAAGTGCACTTGGCACAAAAGTCTTTTATAACTTGGGAAAGTCAGTCTTGTAACCTTGTTAACAGATTCACATGTTTGTCCATACATACAGGGCCAAGTACGAAGACCAAGACATGATTAACGTACACACCACTTATGAACTCACAAAGGAGTTATCCCCAACTAGTGGGTAAAAATAATTTAGCATGAGCATCTGTCAGGTGTATGCCTACACCCCGCGCTTTGGTCGTGGCCATTAACTAATGTAATGAGTCGAGGATATCCAGGACACGGTCGTTAACCACTGGTGTTTAAGTTATCAAACAAAACCGATTAAAACGAAATATGCGGATTTACTAGCCATAGTCCGGCATTCGATTGATCCCATTTCCGACCAAGCGGTAATAGTTTACCGTAACCCAAGCCCGTATAGGGAAAATAAGTCGAGAGTATTTACCTGAGCTATCTTGATTAAAAATGCAAGATTTAATATCTCAGTCGTAACCAAAATGAACTAAGCGCAGATAGCGTTTACCGGAAGGCTCTAGTCTGGATTATGACATAAGCTAACCAATTAAATGCTAACGGTCTTAATTAAGTCATAGACTTAGACCGACTAGTGTACATGATCAATAACGGTATTATACGCTAGATTAAACGATGATCGGATAGAATGTACTTTAAACCCAACAAGTACTATGACTTGTATATATGGGTAAACCATAAGCATTCTAGATTTTGAGGCTAAAATGATAAGGTTAAACCCGTTTCGGTTAATTTCCGTAAACTAGTTACGTATACTTAACCAGCGCATATAAGCAATATCGGGTAACCAGATAAGTCATGGACAAGTTCTTTATCGCATTATATATTAAATATGTTGTAATATCGGTAGGATATCAACTTACATGCCTGTCAAGGTTTTAAAATGAAACTATGCCTCATAAGGGCGTTTTGGTAATTATATACCGTATAAAAGGAACTTGAATGTATTATTATGTTATACTCATAAATATTCTGGAAAAATAATTTATTTATGATATAATATCAGTAAGATTTAATTAATGTGTAATTATCTTTTATGACCAAACTATGCCCCGAAGGGGCAATTTGGTCATTTTACACATAGTATGATAATTTATTTGGGATTCTGAGTTTATATCATGTACCTACTGTAAAAATAATTTAAAAAGTTTAAAATCAGTAGGTAACAAGTCTTGGTTGATAAATATGGTTTAAAACCATACTATGCGCCGAAACGGCGTTTATGTCGTAAAATGACGATTTGTGCAAAGTTTAGTAAAAACTGATGTTTAGATAAGGTTTAATTGTTTTAGATATGTTATTTAATATAACATATCAGTAGATAAAAGATTTGATTTGAAAAGGTATGATTAAAACCATTTTATGTGTCGCAAGGGCTTTACGTCATTTGTCGACATAGTACAAGAACTTGTACGTAAACTCAGTATATAATCTGACTTGACATCCTAAATAATCCTACTTATGATATTACATCAGTAGGTAGTTCATTTTCAAGTTCGTTATCATTTAAAACTTTTTTCTGTGAAAAAAGGCATTTTAGTCAAAATGGCATAATAGTGGAACTTCTGCATAAACTCAGATTCTGATTATGATCATGTAATATAACCTCAGGGGGTTATGCTACATTATATTACTATCATAATGCAACCTTAGATCAGTAGCTAACTAATCTAAATCGGGTCAAAATCAAAAGTCAAACTTTGCGACTTTCGGATGCGAACCGACCCTAAACTGAAATTGACGAGCCGAACATGTTCTTACATGCTCTAATAATTATTACCAACTTGTTTAAGTGCCAAAACATGTTTCACAACATATATAAGCTCAGATTATAATATTTCCGAAAACTCGCCTATTTGACTTTTTAATAATAAAACTTTGACCCGTCAATTGGTCTAGTAAACGTGATCTATAGGAGGTGCCCTTAACTGGGATTAACACCTACCTTATTACGATCACTTAGCCATGTTCGTCACAAACAATTGCTGGACCATAATGGTCTTAACCGAAAGTCAAGGCGTGTTCCGTAAAACACTTGACTTTTGGCTATAAAAGCCTGTAAACGAAAATGCAAGGGAAAGAAACACTTACAAGTGATTCCTAGGATGAAATAGAACTAAGTTGGATGCTTCTTTCAGTTAGGAACTTCCAGAGAAGGGAAATATAGTGATAGATGAGAATGGTGCAAGTTCAATGATGAACTAATGCACCTATTTATAGTTGGGGAGCTTGAAAGAGTTGATGCCAGGTGTTAGGGAGTGTTAGAGGGAGCTTACAAATGTCCTAAAACGTGGCCTAGCAGTTTGGAAGTCCCTAGTTTCGAATCAAATGGTTTTTGGAAAAATGTGTAGAGGCCAAGCAAATTTTCTGCAGACACGAGCCTCTAGTGGCCCGCAAGAGACATGGCCAGTGTCTCTCGCACCCCGCGAGCGCCTCATGGGAACTTTCGAACTTTTTCACTTACCCTCAACTTATAAAACCTCTTGAAACACCTTTATAGCATATTTAGCCCTCCGTAGCCAAGATTTGGCGTACCCGGGAGTATGCCCGAACATTGTCAAGCTCTCGGTTCGTTAAAAGGTCACTAAGAGATATAAATATAAAACCAAAACAAATATATATATATATATATATATATATAATTTTTTTAAAAGGAGAAAAGTGGAAACTACTATATATATAATTCCAGATGTTCGATAAAAAACCTAGTAGTTTCTTGTGACCGTTATAAGAAACCCTATAAACACTCAATTAGAAGTTTAGGTTTCTCTTTCCACTCTCACACTCGTATGTCGATCCTATTGCAAGCCTTAGCTCTTAATTTTTATATCTGATTCTTCATTACTCATCTTACTTGATCATGGCCAACCTTAACCTTCGACCTATTCATAACCTTCTTCCATATCTGAACAAATGATGTGTTTTAAAACACATGTTTTTATCATCTAGATTTTGTATAGTTTTATATACTTTTATGTATATTTGATTACTTTCTGTAAATCCAAGGCTCGGGAAGAAAAGGAACTGAAAAGGAGCTAAGACGATCAAGAAACGAAAAACTAGGAGCCAAGGATGAAGTCCATGAGTTAAAATGGAAATTTGAGGGAAAAGAAGCCTTCCGCGCCACGCGGAAGGAAGGAGCAAGACCCCACGTCACGGGGAAGGTGATAAAGATCATATTATTTAAGATATTTCCATCATGCAGTTTATTGATTACACCCCTCCACACCACGCGAAGGGAATAATGTGCTCTCTCCCGCGACACGGGAGAGGCAAAAGTTAGGAAAAGTCAGTTTTGATAAGTTTTGGGGTATTTAAGGATAAACACAACCTAATTCACAGAGAGAACTTAATTGGCGAAATTAGAGAGAGAAAGAGAGTAAGAGGCTAATTTGAAGCTTTAGGAGCTAAAACTTTGAAGAATCAAGCTGCAAATCGGTTAGAATTGATAAAGTTTCTTACTTTTTGATCTTTAAGTTGATGAACATGATGCTTACTACTTCTAAACTGAGTTTTGATCTTACAAACATGATTAGAGGCTAAGTTTTCAGAGCTACCTAGGTTTGATGAACTAATTGCGTGTTTGACTTCTGTTTGGTTTGACTTTTATCCAAGTTCTTGTGTTTGATTTAAAAAAGTATTGATTGTTGTTGAATTTGATCATGTGTGCTATTATTTGCTGATTGATATTGATCGGTTGTCATAATTGATGTTGACGTAATGCAAGCGGGTTATAAATTTTATTATATTATAGGTACTTTTTACTCGTAGATCAAGCTTTAAATTTATAAAACACGATATAATACTACCACTCTACACACGTTAAAGCAAGTGCACCCATCGTGGACGTAGTATAGTGATGGTAAGATACTGAGGTCGTCCAAGGACACAAGAGATTTTAATACCGGCTTATCGTTAATGTCTAATCTAACCAATATTTTTATAAAAGTTTTGAAATTTTAAAAGATATAAAAGTAAAAAATGTAACTAAAAAGGAAAACAAATATACAAGAAAGAAACACTTGATTCCGACTCCTTTTTTACTTATCCTTTGATGATTTCCGCATTTTGGGCAGTTTAAAAGATTATCTTAGTTATAGTAGTAAGCCCTTCTTGTGAATGCGACGTTACCCTAACCTATTGGTTTGAGTCAGCAGGGATACAGTCCCGCAAGGTAGGAATATTGAAAGACAATTAAGTATGTTATTATGAGAAAAGTGGTAGGCCCCTCTTGTGAAGGCGACGTCACCCTCGGCCATTGGTCTGAGTCAGCAAGGATACAGTCCCGCAAGGCCGGGTAAAGCTTTAATAGTAGTTTATTTATAAGGGGTTCAAGCGTTCTTACTTCCCCCGATTTGATGCTATCTGCTTCAAGGGAAGTCCTAATAAGCTTGAACCATGTCCTCGCATGATCTATACACTAAACGAGACAAGAACTTTACCCAAACACCCTTCTAACCCCCTCCAGGTAGTTAACATGCTTTATATAGATCGTAAAACACGAATGAATGAATCAACGAAACATAAAGAAATGTTTAAATAAAGTTCACTTTCAATATAAAACCTAGTTATTAAAGTCATTAATACATACCTAAATAAAAAGTTGCCAAAGATTGGAAATCAAAAGTAATACATAAAAGATTTGTCTTCACCAAGTGATGTAAGAGATTTAGCCAAGCATGGCCTTTGTTTGACAAGAACTCTTACGATTAATCTTGGATCCCGAGACTACTACACACTCTAAAAGATCAAAGATGGATGATAGTGGTGGGTATTGGTGTTGTAGTGGTGGTGGACTGATGGCAAGTGTGAGAGAAGTGGTTTGCCAAAGGATGCCTTTCTCATGAACCAAGCACCTCTATTTATAGCTGGAAACAGAAGGCGACCACGGCCCCGTGGTGGAACTTTTCTCTCTCTTCATTAACTGCAGATATCAGGTCGTTGTACCAACACGGCCCGTGGTGACAGAGCACGGCACCATGGTTAGTGTACTTACCATACTATCCCTAGATTTTCCCCAAATTTTTGGGATTGGCACGGGTTTAGTTCAAGAACCTAGATTTACCCCAAATTTTTATGTTAAACTACATGCAAAGTGTTAATTTCACTAATCATGATGTTAAAATCATACCTTATCGATGGATTTTGGTAAGAAATCGTCAAAAATCTCCGGAAAAATAAGAGGAACTGGCTGCTCCAGAGAAACGGGTCGTGGTTTTGTGTGGAAAAAGTGAAGAAAAAAGAGGTTATAAACCCGTCTGCAGATTTGCCATGGCCCGTAGCCAATTTTTTTATATATAAATTGTGTGTGTGTGCGACCGTTTCTCTGAGGGTTCCTTGTTTGGTATTTACTTGTTTCGCATTCATTTTGCTTCTTCCAAATGTAACTATAGGATATTAAATAGAAATAATATAATATATATATACACACACACAACTAACGTTTGATTATTTATCGATCAACTTTCCGCCTCTTGGAGTGTCATTTCAACTTCCTCATCCTCAACAAAACCTCTTTAAAGCTTAAGCCTTTGCCCATTGACTTTGAAAGGTTCACCGTTTGAGGCTTAATTTCTATTGCGCCATGTGGAAAGATTTGGGTAATGGAAAAAGGTCCCGACCATCTAGACTTGAGCTTTCCGGGAAACAACCGAAGTCTTGAGTTAAACAAGAGTACTTGATCCCCGTCCTGAAATTCTTTGAGTTTGCTTATTTTATCGTGTACATTTTTCATGCATTCCTTATAAATTTCAGAGTTGGAATATGCTTGATTTCTCATTTCTTCTAATTCATTTAACTGATAGAATCGATTTTACCAAAAGTTTTTGGTCTATGTTTACGTTTTTTTAATGCCTAGTATGCTTTGTGTGCGATTTTCACTAGGAGGTGACTATTTTTTCCATAGACGAGCTTATATGGGGTAGTGCCTATTGGTGTTTTATAGGCTGTTCGAAAGGCCCATAAAGCATCGTCTAATTTATCCGACCAATCTTTTTTATTTTGACCCACAGTTTTTTCTAAGATTCTTTTTAAACTGCGATTGGTTACTTCGCCTTGACCATTGTTTTGAGGATGATAGGCGGTTGAAACACGATAAAAGACCCCATATTTTGTTAAAATTTTGTTTAATTGGTAATTACAAAGATGGGTGCCTCTATCACTAATTAATGCTTTTGGAATGCTGAAACGAGAGAATAATCGTTTTAGGAATTTTACCACAACTCTTCCATCATTTGTTGGATGAACCTCGGCTTCAGCCCATTTAGACATGTAATCGAATGCCACAAAAATATATTTGTTCCCTTTGACTGTGGGAAAGGTCCCATAAAATCTAAACCCTAAACATCAAAGATTTCACAAATAAGAATGTCATTTTGAGGCATTTCATTCTTGGATGAGATGTTACCTATTCGTTAGCATGCGTCACATGTTTTTATTAAATTATTTGCATTCTTATGGATGGTTGGCCAATAAAATCCTGAATCGAATACCTTATGTGCGGTTCTCGTTGCTCCATGATGTCCTCCATATGGTCCTTCGTGACAATGGCGAAGAATTTTTCTTGCTTCTAGACCATGGACGCATCTTCGTATAAGTTGGTCGGCACAAATTTTAAAAAGATATGGATCTTCCCAAAGTAGTGTTTGACAACGGCAAAGATTTTTTTCTTTGATGATTTGACCAACCTTTTAATAAAATGCCACTAGCGAGATAGTTAGCATAGTCATCGTACCATGGTTCTTCTTAATATTTGGCCATTTCTAAAGATTCGATGGGGAATTTTTCATTGATGAGTTCTTCTCGAGTTAGCTACAAAGCGGGATCTTACAAGCGAGATAAGTGATCAGCGGCGATGTTTTTCGATGGGGAATTTTTCAATGATGAGCTCTTTTATTTCAATGTCGAATTTATTGGAGGAGAAGAACCCACCTAATTAAACGTGGTTTGGCATCTTGTTTTTTATAAAGGTATCGAATGGTGGCATGGTCCGTATAAACTATTGTTTTAGAAAGAAAAATATAGGAATGAAATTTATCAAAAGAAAATACTACGGCAAGTATTTCTTTTTTGGTAGTTGTATAATTTTCTTGAGAATCGTTAAGAGTTTTACTTGCATAGTATATTTGGTGAAAATGTTTTTCTTTTCGTTATCCAAAGACGGCTCCAACTGCAAAGTCGCTTGCATCGCACATGATTTCAAAAGGTAATTTCCAATCGAGCGCTATCATGATTGGTGTATTGACTAGCATTTCTTTTAGTGTAAGAAAAGGTATTTCGCAATCCTTGTTGAAGATGAATGGTGCATCTTTTTCAAGTAATTTTGTTAGAGGTCTAGAGATTTTGAAAGTCGTTGATAAATCGCCTATAAAATCCGGCATGTCCTAAGAAGCTTCGTATGGCTCGAACAGAGGATAGGGGAGGTAATCAGAAAATAGTGTCTATTTTTGCCCGATCAACTTCCATTCCTTCGCTTGAGATTCTATGACCTAATATTATTCCTTCCGTTACCATGAAATGACATTTTTCTCAATTAAGGGTGAGGTTAGTTTCCTCACATAGGGATAGCATTCGTTCAAGATTATGGAGACATTAGTCATTTGTATCTCCAAAGACCGAAAAATCGTCCATGAAAACTTCCATGGTCTTTTCTAACATATCGTGGAAGATCGCCACCATGCAATGTTGAAATGTTGCGGGGGCATTGCATAGACCAAAAGGAATGTGTCGATAAGCAAATGTTCCATATGGATATGTGAAAGTTGTTTTTTCTTGGTCCTCTGGTGTGATGGGTATTTGGAAATATTCGGAGAAACCATCTAAAAACAATAAAATTTATGACCGGATAGTCTTTCTAACATTTGGTCGATAAATGGCAAAGGAATGGTCTTTCCTTGTTGCCTCGTTTAATTTGCGATAGTCTATACATACCCTCCATCCGGTGACGGTTCTTGTTGGAATTAGTTCATTTTTTTCATTAGGTACAACCGTAAGAGATTTAGCCAAGCATGGCCTTTATTTGACAAGAACTCTTACGATCAATCTTGGATCCCGAGACTACTACACAGTCTAAATGATGAAGGATGGATGATACTGGTGGGTGTTGGTGTTGTAGTGATGGTGGACTGATGACAAGTGTGAGAGAAGTGGTTTGCCAATGGATGCCTTTCTCATGAACCAAGCACCTCTATTTGTAGCTGGAAACAAAAGGCAACCACAACCCCGTGGTGGATTTTTTCTCTCCCTTCATTAACTGCAGATATCAGGTCGTTGTACTGATCGGAGTGTCGCGCCCCAGTCAAAGATAAAATTTATATGCTCAAATTACCCTTAACAATGCGTTAGTGATAGCAAGGGTGCGAACCACGAAGAGTTTGTGGTTTGCGAATGGATGTGATTGATTTTCAGTAAAAGTGTCACTTTATGAAGCTTGCTATTGTAATTGTTTAGTTTGGTTATTTGGTTTGAAAGAACTCGGAATGGTCCGACGAATTTGATTTACTTATCTAGTTACTAACTTAAAACGATTGCATAAAACTTTGTCACTTGATTAAAAACAATGGTTTGAGAACAAGGTTCACACCCGGTTCAACAAATGTAAGACCTAGGGTTATTACCAAATTTTACTTGATTCAATTGAATTTGTTGTTAACGGTTTTGATATCACAAAGCTTAGGTGCCAATTGTTATCACGTATGTAACGGACCACAACACACTTTTTTACTTCGGACAAACAATCCCTTTCGAAAGATAAAGCATAAATACACAAACTTGTTTCACAAAGTCAAATTTTATAATTATTCGACAATTCATAAATATAGTTCAAATGCAAGACAATTATCAATCAATCCAAAACTACAAATCAATTTGTCACAAAATCAACCAAATTCATAAAGTAACCCTAAATCTTACAAATGTCTACACCGGGGTGAAACCTTCGGAAATTAGCCGCTCATGGTGAACGGAACTTGATCAACGAGAGATTGAAGCTTGATCACGAACATCTTGGAACCTTGAAGTGAGGATGATGGTGGTTAGGGTTTGGGATGAAAGATGGAATCGGATGGAGGATGATGCTGGTGATGATTAGGGTTGTGAATATGGAGAAGGATAATCGATTCGAATGATGGGAATGGATTCGAAACAATGGGTGTTGATGATTGGGGTGTTCTTGGCTCCAAGATGTGTTTCAAAACTCCCAAAACTCTTAACTCCTCACAAATGGGTCAACACAAACATAAAAACCCGTTTAAAATTGAATTTTAGCGACAACACAACAGGAAGGGCGTCACCGACGGCCCAATGGGACGTTACCGACGGCCCCTAGATCTTCTGGTTTTCCTCCTACGCCTTAATCCACTGTCTACGAACATTTTTTCCGACGGGACTATCTAAGGGGCGTCGCCGACGGCCCAGGGGGCGTCGCCGACGACCTCTCTAAATCATGTTTTTCTATTTTTCCATTTTTCGCTCCCGGTTGACCCCTTTTCCGCCTCGATGCTCCGAAACGCTCCCGAATAGCTCATTAAACTTCGTAAACCTGCAAAACACAAATCCAATCAAAAATAGGCTATTCAAACTAAAATTTACGTAAATCATTAACTTAAACTCAATAAAAGCATCGGTTTTCAACCACGTATCACATCCCCACACTTGTCTGTTGCTTGTCCTCAAGCAAATCTGTCTTTCACTTTCACGTGGATTGACTAAGGAACACATTTCCCATTCTCAAGATATAAGTTAAGGTCTAATGTCATACTTAGTAAAAACTTTTATCATTTTCAAGTTACTTAACATCAATATGATGATCTCATACAAAAATGGTTATATAAGATTAACTCGCCTTTGAAACTCACATATCATACATATCCCTCACAATGTTCTCTCCACTCGGCTTATAAATTGGCTAAAGAATAATACATTAGCACTTTTGATGTAAACACACAAACCGATTAGAACATATACCCGCATAAGCTTGCAACTCAATCATTCTCCACCACTGAACATAAATATTGAACACAAGTCAAAAGGTCTTGAACGGGTTGAATTGGGCTAGGCTAAAGGTATGGAATAAGATGTTTTGAAAGTGACTAAGGTGATGAAAACTTGAATTTTATTACCCAATCACTATACTCACATAACAATCACGAAAAAATAACTACAAGGCAAAAATTTACGCCTTTATTCAACAACTTTTAAACATACATTTTTTTTAAGTTTTCATCACACGGGTTAAAAATGGGGGGTTAAAAGGTCAAGGGCTAAATGGGTTGGTCAAATGAAAGGATTTAGGCTCAAAGTTGGCGACTAAGGGATTGATTTTGGGTAAGGATGTATAAATGGTGTAAAGTCAAAAGGTTTACCTAATGCCTTAATCATTCTTGTGCTCATATTCGGTCTATGGTTTCAAACGTATCAAAAGTTGCAAGTTCTACAATACATGACTAATGGTCCACTCAACCAAAGAAATATACACATATATGATATGTAAAAGTGGCTCAAAATCTCACGTATATAAGGTATGGTATGCGATATGTATAAAGTGCAAGTTTCTTAGGCGGATTATTCCCAAATAACCACCCGTTAAATGCCCGTCATGTTATTGATTTGAACTTGACCATGACAAAAGACCACGTGGGTTGTGCCATCCCTCATTAACTTAGTTACTTGTGCCTTTTAGACCGCTTTAAACAAAGACATTTTGAAAAAAAATTTTGAAATTTTTCTCCCATCCCCACACTTGAGGTCAACATTTTCCTCAATCTATAGTGTATAAATGAACGGGTCAAAATTGAAAATTTTTTTCTCCCCATCCCCACACTTGAGGTCAACATTGTCCACAATGTGTGAAAATGGAGCTTTTAAAACGCACAAGGGATGTGACACGATCATCTTTCCCAAAATTTCACCCCAGGGAATAAAATACAAACTACAATCTACTTATTAAAGAATAAAGACCAAATCAAAACTAAAGTAAATGTATGCACCTGGTTTTCGCGCATTCCTCGTGTGCTCTTCAACTTCAACAAAAATGGTTGTGTAGTGAACCTAATGCACCTACAAATTTCAATCTTCGTGTAGAAGCAAGCTTCTCACAACTACAATTATTTGTTATTTAGTTCCACCATTTTTATTAAAATAGTTACCAAGGCATATAATTTATTCAACTTTGATTTTGTGGAAAAGAAAAATTTTACAACAACAACCTAAACTCACTTTCGTAGGAATTACGGTTGCATTTAGCGCATGCAACAAGCCCTTTTAAACTTTCCGATAGCTCGGAAGGACGAGTAGGTCTCGTGAGGGTTATCTAGGGAACACACCCACAAAGTTCATTTAACTACTAACACGAATAGAAATAAAAACTAAAATGTACACAAAAATTTACAACAACAAAGAAAACATACCGGCTCATTGTTGGTATCGCTCATTAGGATCCACCGGTGGGTATGGCTGATAGGGATATCCGGTGGGGGTTGACATCATATCGTGAAAATCGTCAAGTGGCCCCCTTTCACCTTCAGCCGGCGCTGGGAACTGCGGTGGGATAAAGCTGGAGCCAACGGCTTCAGGCTAGTGTGGAGATGGATCAGAAGGCCCAGTGGGAAGAGGTAGGTTCTCATAAGATACCCAAGGCGTGTGCTCTTGATATGGACGACCTGCTTCCCAATCTCGGTCGTGGCGCTTTTGACCATGCAAATGTTTGGCGTTATTTACCGCCATCTGTTGCGCCACCGCCATAGCATTCCATCGGCGGTCTTCCAATGCGTTCTGTGCAGCACGCAACCTATCTTGCTCCTCCTCCCATGCTTGTCTTCGAGACAATTCTTGTGCCTGATACAAGTCTTGTCTCTCCATAAATGCCTGTTGAGCAGCCCACTGCTCCTGCTGTCTCTCCCAGTAATCTTGCTCTTTGGCCCGGTGAGCAGCATCTTCATCCCAATGGGCCTGTTGTTGGGCCCCCCAATCTTGTTCCCATTGTTGCCTCCGATGTTCATATTCCCGATTCTCCCCAATCCACACGGAGACGTTGTCATAAATGTCTTGCCGTCCCCGGTTATAGTTGGGGTATCCGGGTTTTCGCCGGTTTGGAATGAAAGTAGCCACCCCGGACGAGATTTCTCGATGTGGCTGGGTGTATCTCTGACGAGGCCCCCTTGGACCTTGAGGCTCATCTTCCTCTTCTTCATCAACCATCTCCTCTTCTCTTGCAGCCTCTTGAGCTACACTTGGGTCGGCAAACTGAAACTGATGCCCCTGATCGTCTGTGACGGTGTATTGATGGCCGTACACCTGAACTTGGATCTTCCAATGTTGCTTCATTGACGCGAAGCAAATCTGATCCACCGGTTTTAACACCCACCACGAATCAATCGGCAATTTGTTTTGTTGCACTATCATCACGCTAATAAGTCGTACATATGGTATCATCTTTCGAGTGTACGACTCGCGCGTATCCCAAGTGTTGATCATGACCAGATGGCGCCAAGATAACTTGGGGGTTCCATAAAGCAAAGCGTGGAGCACCCGACAGTCTGAGGCCTTCACCTTCCCTCGGTCGCCAAATCTGACCATTATGTTCTCAAAAGAAAAGAGCTGAAGAATCTTCCCTTCAACCGACAGTTGACTTCGAAGAGCAGCCCCACCATCCGAGTAGGGCAAAACCGACTCTACCATTCCTAAAGGATCAACGGTATTGACCTTATTATCCAGAAGCTGGTCAATAGTGTAATAATCGTACTCGTTGACCCCTAACGAATTAAATCGGGCGATACAATTCATTGTCTCGAAAGACATCACCATCTGCCCCCTACCAGTGTCACCCACCAGCTGCCATGTACTCGGCGGGCCATCCTTATTCACGAACCTGAGTGAGTCCAACCACTCGCAAACAGCAGCCAAGTATACCCGTGGTGTGATATCCTCACACCAATCCAAAACTCTTTCCCAACCGATCCTCTTAAACATTTGAACGATCCCTATCGTTCTAAACTCCTCTACTTCAATGTGCGCTCCGGCACAATTTGTTCCGGGATCGTTGTTTGCACCCCATTAACCATCTTCCACTTCCACAACCTAACCTCCAACCGCCTATCGTTAAACCTTGAGAGATGTCTTCGTTTATTATTCTCCCAAGGTTCACCGACACTACTATCCCGAATTCTTTCCCATGCCCAATCTTGCATGAATATCCGATCGTCATTATCTTCCAACCAAGTCAATTGCTCCCACTTCCTTGCTATTTGCCCTGAGGACGACCCGGCTCCCGAAGAGGAACCTTGACCCGAAACCTTGCTACGCTTTCGGCTTGCCATACCTACAAAACACAAAGCAAAGAAACAATTAAACATGGTAAATCTCAACACCTAAGTCCTCACTTCAAATTCAAACCAAATGAACTTTATGAACATATCACACAATGTTGAAACGTAACTTAAATGGTTAGACAATTATCCGGTTTAAATCTTCTAAATTTGTGCACTTTTGCCAACCTTTAAATTCAAGTTCTATGTTTGTATTCCTAAACATATAACAATTCATGCTCAAACAAGATTCAACATTGTGTGTATGCTCAAACATGCAACTTAAACAATTCATGCTCATTACATAACTATGTTGCATGTTCAATCCCACCCAAATCACCCGTATACTCAAATTCAAGCAATTACTCATACCATGGTATCATAAACAACCTACTTTTAAACCTAGATTCAAAATTTCGGAAGAAAATCATATACCATATGAAATCTAAGATCAAATTTAAGTAAAAATCATACCTTTATGTTGCTTAAACACCAGAACTTCAAAGAAATATAATGCAATATGAACACTCTTTTCTCCAAAATCCTGAAATTTGATCTTCGCTAATCTTGCAAATACGCAAGAA
Organism: Scalesia atractyloides; assembly: GCA_947069175.1. Taxonomy (NCBI): domain Eukaryota; kingdom Viridiplantae; phylum Streptophyta; class Magnoliopsida; order Asterales; family Asteraceae; genus Scalesia; species Scalesia atractyloides. Next base: position 4,636,468 of record CAMTDV010000020.1, on the reverse strand, counting down.
TTAAAGGAAACCGTGTTAGTGGTTTTGTTCTATGCGAAAAAACACACAAATAGGCTCAAGAATCTGGTAATTTGGTGGAGAATTGAAGAAGATATGGAGGTTTGAATATTAGGGTTCTTGATGAAGAAGATGAAGAAGATGGATGATGTTGTGGTGAATGCTCAGGATAATGGGTGTTTTAAAGAGATATTGGGTGGATGAGGTTAATCCGGGTCGAATTTGTGGCTAAAATCATGTTCGGGTTGAGTTTCAGTGGGTTAGAATGTGCTTGGGTCCGAGAAAATGCGTCAAAATCAAACCAGCATCGGCTGACAAACCAGGGGGCATCGCCGACGGCCCACTGGTGCGTCGCTGATGCCCTCTTAAAAACCCAAAAGGGGCTGACGGCTTAAACACTGTCTACGAACCTTTTTACCCGACGCAGCCAACGACAAGCCGTCGGTGACGGCCTGAAGCCCCGTCGCCGACGGTACCCCAATTTTTCAAAAATTTTTAAATCCGCGACACAATATACCACCCCCCGAAAAAAATGTGGATTGTCCCCAATACACAAAACAAGTTAAAAACATACCTTATGTCTTCATGACCCGTTTGCAAAATCCGAACTTCACACGTTTAAGGAGGTTAGTACAAAACATGCAAAATCAACACAAACACACCGCATAAACAATAAAAATATACAAAATTCTACAACAAGTGTATTTGGTCCTTTAATTGACCTCATAAGTCGGTACACTTACCAAGAAGCTTACCGATTCGTTGTTCACCTCAATGTTGTCCTCGTTACCATCGAGAAACGGTTTAAGACGATGACCATTGACCGTTTGTCTTGACCCATCCTTTGGGTCCTCGATGATAACATCCTCAAGCTTGCTAACCCTTGTGATCACGAACGGGCCCATCCATTTTCTTTTAAGCTTTCTCAGGAAAAACTTGAGCCGTGAGTTGTATAGCCACACCTTTTGGCCCACCACGAACTCCTTCGGTTTCAAATTGGCATCATGTGCCCTCTTCATACCATCTTTGTATTTCGAAGCACATTCATATGCCTCCTCCCGAAGCTCCTCTAACTCGCAAAGCTTCAACTTGCGCTCCTTACTTGCATCGTCATATTTAAGGTTAACCTCTTTTATAGCCCAAAATGCACGGTGCACAAGTTCAACCGGTAAATGACAATTTTTACCGTAAACTAAGCGGTAAGCAGTAGTGCCAATAGGAGTCTTATGTGCCGTTCGATAGGCCCATAAAGCATCGTTCAACTTTTTTTGACCAATCCTTATGGTACGGTCGAACGGTCTTTTGCAAAATTTCTTTAATTTGCCTATTAGACACTTCCACTTGACCACTCGTTTGCGGGTGGTAGGGGTAGCAATTCTATGGTCTACACCATACCGTTTGAGCAATTTTCCAAAATTAAAATTCTTAAAGTGAGATCCCCCATCACTTATGATTACCCGGGGAATCCCAAATCTTGAAATAATATTTGTTTGCACAAAATTGCAAACAACGGTATGGTCATTTGTTTTGGTGGCGATCGCTTCGACCCATTTTGACACATAATCTACTGCCACCAAAATATACAAATTACCATGAGAATTGGGGAATGGGTCCATGAAATCGATTCCCCAAACGTCAAAGATATCGAAAATAAGGATCGGTTGCATGGGCATCTCATCCCTCTTAGAAATGCCCCCTAACTTTTGACATTCAACACAGTTCTTAGCAAAGTTAAAGGTATCCTTAAAAATGGTCGGCCAATAAAGGCCACTATTCAACACTTTATGTCCCGTTTTATGACCACTAAAATGGCCTCCACAAGCAAAGGTATGCAAGTGGTTCAAAACACTCGGGATCTCTTCATCCGGGATGCATCTTCTCATTACTTGATCCGGACATGTCTTGAACAAATCTGGTTCCTCCCACGTGTAATACTTGATCTGAGACAAAAAATGCAATCTTCTTCTTCTATCCCAGTGAGCTGGTAAGTCACCTGTCACCAAATAATTCAAAATTTTAGCAAACCAAGGTAACGTTGACACTTTCAGAATGTGCTCATATGGGAAAGTCTCCTTAATCTCCACACGAGAGGGACCCTCTTCTACCATCAATCGGGATAAGTGATCAGCCACAACATTCTCGCTGCCCTTCTTGTCCCGAATCTCAAGGTCAAACTCTTGTAGCAACAAAACCCATCGGATCAACCGCGGCTTTGCATCCTTCTTCTCCATAAGGTACCTGACAACAGAATGATCAGAATAAATGATTACCTTAGTTCCCCAAATATAAGCCTGAAATTTATCCAAAACATATACCACCGCAAGTAGCTCTTTCTCAGTTGTGGTATAATTTAATTGCGCATCTGAAAGAGTCTTACTTGCGTAGTATATTGCCACGGGTTTCTTTTCTACCCTTTGACCCAGCACGGCCCCCACCGCATAGTCACTTGCATCACATATGATTTCAAATGGTAACGACCAGTTCGGTGATTGCAAGATTGGGGCCTCAACCAACTTTTGTTTTAACACGTTAAAGGCATTTTGACACTCTTTGTTGAAGTCAAACGGTTGATCTTTTAATAATAGATTACATAAAGGTTTTGTTATGTCACTAAACCCTTTTATAAACCTTCTATAAAACCCCGCGTGACCCAAAAATGACCAAACACCTTTAACACTCGTGGGATATGGCAAAGTAGATATAACTTGCAGTTTTGCCCTATCGACCTCTATCCTGTCACACCCGACCCGCAGCGGAAAAGGTGATCGGGGCATGACTGGGTTTTCATCAAAGCTCATGACATTTATTATAACGTTTCATATTTATTATTACAATTTAAAGGAAATCATACAATCATAATTACAACATGTTCTACACATCTTTCTAGACTTCGTTATTTTCTTCTAAGGCATTTCCTATGTTTTCCTTGCTTCATCCCGTTCACCTGTATCATGTGTAAAAATGGTTTTTGGATCAACAAAAAGTTGGCGAGTGAATCCTATGAAAAACATTTGAACAAGTTTATTGAATTGATTATAAAATAAAGTGCATAACCACATATGAGTAAATATAGATGTAAACTTATTCACAAAACACTTAGTATTAAATAATGCACACACATACAATAATAGATTGTTTTGAGGCACGCGTTGTTCAACTCGTCTCCCACGAGGAACTGATGGGCCTAATGAATGAGTTTTGAGGCACGCGTTGTTCTACGAACTGATGGGCCTAATGAATGAGTTTTAAGGCACGCGTTGTTCAACTCGTCTCCCACGAGGAACTGATGGGCCTAACAGATAATTTGCATACAACTTGACAATATGTAATACATAACTACAAACAATATTTACATTCTAAGTTTAAATCATAATATGGTATGGCACGAGTTTGAATAAACGAATTAGTTTAAGTGACACATGATACACCCCAAAACGTGTAATAAAAAGGGGAGTTGTAAGATTCACTCACATTGGGTGCGTTTCTTGGATTGATGATGAATGCACACACAATTGGATTTAACCACGAGGGAACTAACCTAGATAATAACATAACGGTTCGGTAAATAAGCGGATTTTATTAATCAAATTTTAGTAGGATTATTGGATATATTTTTGTGAGTTTAAGGCTATTTTCTAACTTTAAAAACGTTATTTTTAAGTATTTTTAATTGATTTTTAAATAAAATAAATAAATAAAAATAATAAAAAATGTTGACTTTTTGACCGTTGACCGTTGACTTGTTGACCGTTAACCGTTGACTTGTTGACCGGTTCGGTCGGTTATATAGTTGCACTGAGTGAGACTCGAACACGTGACCTCCCGTACGCGTGCACGCAGCTCTACCAACTGAGCTACGTGTCTAACCCGAAATAATTATGTTTTTAATTATACTTATATACTAATTAAGTTAATCCGAAAATCATTTATTTTAAAAAGGATTTAATTGCATCAACTCGGTGCTTGCCACAGGTCTCGAACCCGGGACCTGTGGTTTAGTTTGGCACACAGTCCACCGCTGGACTGTGTGTCTAACTTGGTAAATATTCTGGTTTTTATTATACTTAACATCTTACTGTTGTGGATCCTGTTCAGTTAAAAAAAAACATTTTATTACAGCGAAGGTGTGTGTGTCAAGGATCGAACTTGGGACGTATGCGTATTGTTTGCACACAGTCCACCGCTGGACTGTGTGTCTAACCCGTTTATAATATCGATTTTAATTAATCTTATAATCACACTAGACTTCATCTTCTTCGTTCAAAACACAGACAACGGTTAACAATGCTGTTACTTGATTAATTCGGTTAACGAATAATATGAACAATTGAAAAGTATTGAACAGAAGGGTTTGGGGAAAGAAAGTACCGAACAGATTGTCTTCTTCAGAAATCCGGCAACGATTCGTCGGCTCTGTTTTGGTGACCTTCGGCTGTTAGGATCAATTAACAGTTTGGAGGGATTAGATGTGAAATTGAACTACTGAGTAACGATTATCAGTAGGTTTGAATGATCTTAACGGTTAACAGCGAGTTTCTGGAAATTCCACAAATTTTCCGGCGAAAACAGAAAATCCGGCAACGTCTTCTGGGGTTGATTCTGGGTGATTGAGTGATATTAGAATTTGTCCAATAATGGAATGAAACAGAAAAAGTCAAGGTATTTACCGTGTAGATGAAAGTCTCGGTTTTCCGGCGACTTGCAGAGAATTTCAGCGAGTGAAATTTCTTGCGATAGAGATTTTTCAGAGGTTTAAGGTGAGTGGGGGTGATGTCAGTATGAGCTCCAAGATCTTATGTTTGGGTAAGCAGACGGGATGGAATGAACTCGGTTTTCCGGCGATAATTTCCGGTTAATTTACAAAGAAATCCGGCGACTTGCGGCGAAGTTTTCTGAGCAAAAATGGAGAGTGTAAGTTGAATAGATTCGAGAGCTCAACTGATGAACAAAGTATAACCCGGATTTGAATTATATTTTCGGTTTCGACGGGAATTATGGTAATGAATGAAATTGATTGGATTTTTCGGTTATAACCGATGTTGCTGTTAATGCAACCGTTAAGTCCAAAAGAAAACAGCAAAGTTTGACGAATTTGTCGGGATTTCCGGCGAGAGCGGATTTTGGCGCGCTGTGTAACTGGGTTCGATTTCCAGATTTATTTTATGTATTAATTGTTTCAATATGTTAACAAACAACACAAGTGGCGCAGTGGTTGGATGGATGTGAGTTAAGGTTTGGATGATTCTCGGCTGACCCGGGTTCGAAACCCGGCTTCAGCATTTAATTTTTTTCACACTATTTTTAATAAATTTTCAAATATAAATTTTATATTCTAATATACTTATTAATTATGTATCGTTTAAAATTAATTTGGGCATTAAATACGCAACGAAATTTTTAACTGATTACTCGGTTAATAAACGAAGCGGGTTTGGTTAACCCGGTTTTTTGACGGATGTTACATATCCCACGACTCGACACAACGTGAACCAACACGATTCCCTCTTGAACCATAAAATGGCTCTTTTCCCAACTCAAAACCAAATTCTTTTCAACGCATCTTTTTAAAACCTTTTAGAGTTGGTCAAGGCAACCTTCAAATGATGATCCAAATATTGAAAAGTCATCCATGAAGATTTCTAAGGACTCCCCCACCATATCTGAAAAGATACTCATCATACACCTTTAAAAGGTGGAGGGGGCATTACATAGCCCAAACGGCAATCGCCTAAATGCGAATGTAGCGTATGGGTAAGTAAATGTGGTCTTAGCTTGGACTTCCGGATGGATAGCTATCTGATTGTAACCCGAATATCCATCCAAGAAACAATAATATTTTTTACCTGCTAACTTTTCAACTATTTGGTCAATAAAAGGCAAAGGGAAATGGTCTTTGGAAGTGGAGAATTCAACTTCCTATAATCAATACAAATACGCCACCCGGTTACCGGCCGAGTGGCGACCTCTTCACCTGCGTTATTAGTGACGACTTGGATGCTCGCCTTTTCAGGAACCGTCTGCGTTGGGCTCACCCATTGGCTATCAGAGATGGGGTATATAATACCCACATCTAGCCACTTTAGCACTTCCTTCTTGACCACTTCTCTCATGTTTGGATTTAATCTCCATTGTGTATCCCGAGAAGGTATGCTTCCATCCTCAGTGATGATCTTGTGCATCACTACCGAAGGGTTAATCCCCTTCAAATCCGCAATGGTCCACCCAATAGCGGCTCTATGGGTGACCAACACACTCATCAACTTCTTTTCTTGCTCCCCGGTTAAATCCACCGCAATGATAACCGGTAGCGTGTTGCCCTCACCCACAAAAGCATACTTCAAATGCTTAGGACTCAACAGTAAGAGGCTCTTCCAATGAAGGCTTCAGTTTGGTTTCAATCTTCTCGGGAAGACTTTCCACTTGCTGTGTCCAAGGTGGTCTTCTTTCCCTTACCGCCATTACCTCCATTTTCTTCTCCTCTTCATCCATGCTTCGATTTGTCTCCGTTTGCAACCTGTCAAACATAAAGCACTCCTCTATTGTGTTTTCCTCCTCGACACCCATGTCGCAAAGAGGTATACACGCGTCAACGACGACCGCTATATAGCATTCATCATTGACTAGAGGATCCGTTGATCCGTAAAAAAAGTTTAACCGCAACCGACGGTTACCGAAAGTCATGTCGAACGTTCCGTGACTATTCCACGGGGTAGTTTAGGAGTTAGATCAGCTAACACTACAGTAGTGTTTGCTGCTCTCAGTGGACCAAACTCATATTGGTCATATAAACTACCCGGCAAAATACTCACACTAGCCCCAAGGTCCAAAAGTGCCCTTGTCATTTTAAATTCCCCAACTTGAATGGAGATAATAGGCGCCCCCGGATCCTGTAGCTTAGGTGGAAGTGCACCCGAAAGATAGAACTCACGTTTTCAGTTAAATCAAGTTTTTTAGGAAATTTGTGAGTTCGTTTCTGGGTACACTAATCATTCAAATACTTAGCATAGGATGGAACTTGCTTAATGGCATATAAAAGAGGTAAATTAATTTTTACTTGTTTGAAAATTTCCCGCATTTCTTCTTGGTGGGGACCTCTTTTGTTTACCACCTTTTTGGATGGTCCCAACAAGGCTTCGGGATAAGGGGCGGTATTAACCTCCAAACCCTTGTCCTTAGCTTTTGGGACAGGGACGGTCACAACAGGTGTACTTTACTCATTTTTTAAAACATTTTCTGTTCGACCCGTTTGACCATTAACATTCTCATCATCGCTAGCCTCTTCCACCACCCCTTCAACAAAATGAGGTGGTGGTGACACAACACCGTTATTAACGACTCGACCACTACGCAAAATTTTTTTATTAATGGGTACCTCACGTGTGTTCTTTGAGCTCGAGCCTTGATGCTTTGGATTCACGGTCGTGTCACTAGGTAGCTTCTCTCCATTGCCTCTCAATTGCGCCATCTCCTCCGCAAGTTGCCCCACTTGCTTCTCCAAAGCTTTATGCGACTTATCACGAACCTCGAACTCTTTCTTCATTTCCATCTTGATTTCTTGATTTGATGTTGTGATGGCATTCATGATAGCATCTAGCTTAGAGCTTAGGGAGTCTTCACCACCCATTGGAGGATTTGCATTACCACATCCATTACCTCCTTGGTTGAAACCCTCTGATACCCGCCTTCGCGGTTTTGATAATGTTGGCCACTCCCTTGGTTATAATTTCGTTGGTATCCTCCTTGATTACCGCCTTGGCGGTTTTGGTACATCGAACCCCCTTGATTCCCACCTTGATTGTTCGTTTGAAAATTAGGGTTCATCTGACTTGAAGCATTTCCATAGCGAAAATTGGGGTGATTTCTCAACCCCGGTGATAGGTATTTGAGTTCATATCAAACTGCTTTCGCTCACCATAGACTTGATTCACCTCTTCACTCGCTTGTACCATGCCCAATTGACATTCCTCAGTTCGATGTCCAATATCTCCACAGTCTTCACACACCGCAAATTGAACCGCCCCAACATCTTGTTTTTTCATTCGTGCTAACTCTCTCTCCAAAGTGGCAATTCTATCCTTGGCGCTTGAATCGAGATGGGAAGAGATCGAGAGGTTGGATGCTTCTTCGATCGGTCCGCCATATCGACCGCTTTTGAGTTTTTACTCATCGGCTCCAAGAATTCCCAATCATCCTCCTCATGATTGTTCAACAAAGTCCCATTGCTAGCCGATTGTAAATACTTGTGGTCATCGGCATCTAACCCCCTTACGAAGCACTTAAGAAACTCCCACCTTGGAATTTGGTAATGAGGACATTTTCTGACCAATTCCTTAAAACGGGTCAAAGCCTCGTGTAACAACTCCCCCGGTAATTGCCTAAACGACCGGATCTAATCTCTTGCATCGTCGGTCTTGGCAATAGAATAGTATTCGTCTAAAAATAACTGTTGCATCTCTGCCCATGTATGAATACTATTCGCCGGCAATGTGAGAAACCATTGCTTCGCCTTGTCTTTTAATGAAAATTGAAACAGCCACAATTTCACTTCTTCTAGGGTAAAGTCATGACCTCCAACTGTGCCACAAATGGCCGAGAATTCCGCCAAATGGGTATACGGCTCGTCATTGGTTCTACCATTGAAGTGGGGTAGAATGTTGATGTAGTTCGGCTTGCAATCGAACGCCCTTCTTCCTCGAGGTGTAGGCATAATCGGTGAGTCATTTTTGGTGACCACCGGTCTGAATCACCCATTAACACCCCTGAAAGGTTGTTGATTTACTTGGCGTCTTGGGCCATTCACCTCTTGATTCATTGGCCCATAATTACCTCTTCTATCGCCACCCCCATTCCCACCTTGATTTGCGCCGCCTACAAATTGTGGAATCCGAGCACGGTTACCATTGTTTTTACCATAATCCTGGTTCCGTCTGTCATTCCTTGGCTGACGGTCATTCCCATAACCATCATTCCTCCCATAACCGCCATCGTTCCCTACGAAATTGGCATTTTGATAACCAAAATCTTCATAATCAAACCCCTGCGCGTTATAGAAGTTTCCCATATTGTTATCCCCCATTCATCATCTCCTATCCTCTCATCATGATTTCCCCCATCGTCTGAGTATTCTGAATGAATGCTCATGTCTCCGGTGATTGATAACCGGGAACACTGTATGGTGCATCATCAGGAATATTGTTCCTCAACTCTTCAAGGTCAATGAACTGAGCTTCGTTCGTGGGATTGCCACGACTATTGTTAACCCCACAGTTGGCGTTAATATTTCGGTTGTTAAGATTGGGTGGTAACGGGTTTTGCCGGTTTTGGGTTGAAGGTGGAGGTGTACGTTGGCGATTGCTTCGGTTGAAGATGGAGGTTTTGGAATGGTGGTGTTGCTGGTCTAGAGTTGTGACCACCACCCGACTGATGGTTTTGGTTTTGGGGTGGGTAATCATATTGTTGATTTTGGGTGTTGGGTTGGTTAGAATTTTGAGGATCCATTGGAAGAGGTCCAAAGGATGGTGTAGATGGTGAATTGGTGTTAGGTGGGTTAGAAGCAAGTGTTGCCTCTAACCGGTTGACTAAGTTTCTTCTCAAGACCCGCTCAATTTCCGGTTCGAACACTAATGGTGATGTCCTCCCATAATTCTGTGTATGCATGCACTACCTGTAACCTGCACAAGTAACACACCCGCGTAACACAAAAGCAAAGACGATGTAAAGAAACAAGCACCTTAAACAGTTAATCACAAATCAAACAATTCCACACACAAAGCGCGCGAACTCCCCGGCATTGGCGCCAAAATTTGATCGGAGTGTCGCGCCTCGGTCAAAGATAAAATTTATATGCCCAAATTACCCTTAACAATGTGTTAGTGGTAGCAAGGGGTCGAATCACGAAGAGTTTGTGGTTTGCGAATGGATGTGATTGATTTTTGGTAAAAGTGTTACTTTATGAAGCTTGTTATTGTAATTGTTTAGTTTGGTTATTTGGTTTGAAAGAATGTCGGAATGGTCCGACGAATTTGATTTACTTATCTAATTACTAACTTAAAACGATTGCATAAAACTATGTCACTTGATTAAAAACAATGGTTTAAGAACAAGGTTCACACCCGGTTCAACAAATGCAAGACCTAGGGTTACTACCAAATTTTACTTGATTCAATTGATTTTGTTGTTAACAGTTTTGATATCACAAAGCTTAGGTGCCAATTGCTATCACGTATGTAACGGACCACAACACACTTTGTTACTTCGGACAAAGAATCCCTTTTGAAATATAAAGCATAAATACACAAACTTGTTTCACAAAGTCAAATTTTATAATCATTCTACAATTCACAAATATAGTTCAAATGCAAGACAATTATCAATCAATCCAAAACTACAAATCAATTTGTCACAAAATCAACCAAATTCATAAAGTAACCCTAAATCTTACAAATGTCTACACCGGGGTGAAACCTTCAGAAATTAGCCACTCATGGTGAACGAAACTTGATCAACGAGAGATTGAAGCTTGATCACGAACATCTTGGAACCTTGAAGTGAGGATGATGGTGGTTAGTTTTTGAGATGAAAGATGGAATTGGATGGAGGATGATGCTGGTGATGATTAGGGTTGTGGATATGGAGAAGGATAATCGATTCGAATGATGGGAATGGATTCGAAACAATGGGTGTTGATGATTGGGGTGTTCTTGGCTCCAAGATGTGTTTCAAAACTCCCAAAACTTGTAACTCCTCACAAATGGGTCAACACAAACATAAAAACCCATTCAATATTGAATTTCAGAGACAACACAATAGGAAGGGCGTCGCCGACGGCCCAATGGGGCATCATCGACGGCCCCTGGATCTTCCGGTTTTCCTCCGACGCCTTAATCCACTGTCTATGAACATTTTTTGCTGACGGGACTATCTGAGGGGCGTCGCCGACGGCCCAGGGGGCGTCCGCGATGGCCTCTCTAAATCATGTTTTTCTGTTTTTCTGTTTTTCGCTCCCGGTTGACCCGTTTTCCTCCTCGATGCTCCGAAACGCTCCCGAATAGCTTCTTAAACTCCGTAAACCTGCAAAACACAATCCAATCAAAAGTAGGCTATTCGAAACTAAAAGTTACGTAAATCATTAACTTAAACTCAATAAAATAATCGGTTTTCAACCACGTATCATGTACCAACACGCCCCGTGGTGGCAGAGCACGGCCCTGTGGTCAGTGTACTTGCTGTACTATCCCAGATTCTGTAAATCTTAAAGTTGACCACGACCCGTGTTGACTTGGCACGGCCCCGTGTTGGTTGTCTGTTGCTGTTGTCTTTTTCTACAGAGAATCTTTGATTGGGCACAACCCCGTGCCTAAGCCTTCTCTTCGTTATTTTTGTTGTTTTGGATGTGAATGGGGGTTCGGCAAGTAGTGTCAATCCTTCTTCTTTGTATTTGTGTTGGTTTTGACTGTTAATTTGCTTCTTTTGTTCATTTAAGCTCTTTTGATCCTGTAGTTTAAAAGTAAACAAAGAAATATACTTTTTCCAACATTAGTACCGAAAAAAGGGTTGATTTTATGCATTGTTTGATGTAATCTATAAGTTGCATTTTGCGCATATCAGATGTGTTTGTAAATAAGAAATTCACCATAAACACGTTTAAATCATTAGTTAACCTGTTAATTTGGCCAATTATCGTTTAACCCTATCATTAGACATAATATAAGTTAACTAATCAATAAAAATCAGTAGACATTAGTGTGCATCCATTTCCCATTAAACAGAAATTTAATTTGTGATTGCTAGGGTTTGTATAATCGTTGTCTGATAGTGGTCTTTCTATTTGTTCGTGTCTAGAGGATTCTAGGTTTTCGGTGTATCAATTTAAAACTAGCTTCAGAATTAAAAGGTGTTAAAGTGTGTGCCTTTTCATGTCTCTAGTTGTGTGATTCGGTTTCGATAGGTAGAGTCGTTTCATTCTAGCACTTCATTCACTATCTGATTGCATATCATATATATGTTTTTAGGATTTTGTGTATAGGTCCCATTCATCTTGTCTAATTACTATAGGATTTGTCCTCTCTAATGTGAGGGTAGTCGGTCTAAAATCAGAGAATTTAGTAATTGTCAATCGTAGAAGTTGTGCATGTGGTTAGGGATTCTTGCCTAGGTAGTTTGTTCATCATCACTGTTTTCATTAAGATAATCTTAGGATATTAGTTAATAAAAATCACAATTAAAATCAAATCAATTGAGGCTATTAATTCGGTTTAGGTCGAGTTTTAGAGTTTCTAAATTAAAGTCCCTAGGTTCGATACTCGGTCTTGCTTGCTTTACTAAATACGTCCAGTACACTTGTTGTTTGTGTGTAGTTCTTTGGGTAATTCTATCTTTTAAGACTTGGTCAGAAATAACACACACATCCACTAACATCACGAAATTAGAGGATCACCCCCCAATATCATTGAATCATTGACCTATTGTGAATCTCAAATTTACCATCCTTTGACTATTAACCCACCATGCTATGAAACACCTCTTCTGGAGTTTTGGACCACTGCATAACTATCACATGATGATAAAGGAAAAGTCTAAGCCATCACTACCAAGTGGGTAAAAGGGATATTACCATTACACCTGAAATTTTGACAACCAAACTCCAACATGGATATGATCAAGGTGTAGAAAAATTCTCAAAAGCTGAAATGGATTTCAAATTCATTAAGCAAGGTTACTTTAAAGCATTGCTCAGCTGGTCTTAAATATCTCTTCCATACCATCATGCAGTGCATAACAGGTAAATCAGGTGCATTGAATGAGATTCCTATAACAACTCAGTATATTGCCTATTTAATTTTAACTGAGTCTGCTTTTAAATATCAAGTCAAATTTTTAAATAACTATGCTCAAATGTCACATCTTCCATAAAAATTTTTATGTACCCTAGACTCATCAAGGTAATCTTGCTACAACACCTGCCTGAAGATGTCTACCAAAGGGGTGAAGTTCTTCCTATAAAATCACTGGCATATCAAAGGGTAACAGTGCCTGCAAGACCAAATTCACCTCCACCCATTGAGGTCCTAGACTTGCCTCCAATCCTCCCTAACCCAAGGTTTGTGAGATGGAAATCAATGAAAGATTCAAATGATGTGTAGTTTTTTTGTTTTTGCAGAGAAGATGGCTAAGTAACCCTAATTGATGGGTATGTTGTTCAAGGCCTAAGTTTGGATGACATAAAAGTCAATAATATATCTTGAACGTAAAAAGGAAGAGAATGATGACCAAGCTATCAACTTGGAGCTAGGCATCAAAGGCATGATCAGAGAAAGGCTGCTTGGCATCAACAAGGAATAAAAGACATGTTAATAAGTGTGATTTTGGCATCAAAACATCTAGGGGGAGATTGTTGGGTTATATAAAATCTGCTGATAATGAAAGCCAAAACCAAAGGAACCATCTTCCTTAGCCTGTGAAATAAGGTTTCTACAATCATCAAAGTACCAGAAGTTCCCTCCTTGAAGGCTTCACAAACAACCGTCCAAAGCAATTGGAAAAGAACTATTGGGTTCAAAGAATTGGAAATCAAGTCAAAAAGTTGTATTGTAAAAGTATGGGTCAACAAGTCAACAACTGAAGACAAAGTGTTAATCAATAAGTCAAAGCCGAAGACAAGAGATGGTCAACAAGTCAAAGACTGAAGACTAAAGTACTGACTCTTCCAACAATTCTGATTTCCAGTAGTTTCCTTTGTATTTCAAGTAGTTTTGCATTTTCAGTTGCTTTTATATATGTCCAGCACTTTTACAAACTACTGGCAACTACAAGTTTATTGGTTGTTTTAGGTCGCTTTCATGGTGGCGTCACCAACAATTTTCTCCTCTTATATATAGAACAATACCCAATGTAATTCAGTAACTCTTATAGCTAAATATCCTTTTATCAAAAAATCTAGAGAGAGAAAAGCATAAGTAAGAAAGAGAGTACACCTGGTGAGAGGGAGTGACTATTGTACTATGATATTTTGCTGAAATCAATTAATATATTAATTATTTGACAATCATTCCTTACAAATCCACTTTATATATTAACTAGTATTAGTGATCTCTAAAATTATTGTTAAACAATTTTGATAAAAAAAACACACACACACAAGCACACACTCTTAGAACCAACATTTGGGTATTGAGTCTATTGGAGTTTCAATGACTTGGCGTGTTCGTATCTGCATGAAGGAGATTCTCACTAACATTGATCATGATATTATCGGTTTAATTAGACTGATCACAATAAGGGTGGCATTGGCTGCTAAAAGGTTTCTTGTAAGAAGCGAAGGGAATTTGTTAACGGTTGTCTAAGCGAAGGGAATTTGTTAACATGCATGTTGTATGCTTTGAACATCCACCTCTAAAATAGAGGATACACCTTATCATCACAATATGTTCCATAAGAAACTTTTTTTAATTAAAACATAACATACGAATATAGGTAATAAAAGAAGCGAAACAAATATTTTTGAGCTAATAGATTTTTAACATTTGACACGGGTTATTTATTAGGTACAAATATATAAAAATAATGATAATTTAAAACATAAAGAAAAGGTTCAACAAACATTTAAATGAATCGTACATACTTAAATGAATTTTTTTAATACCATAAATTAAAATAAAGTCATGAATGAACTCAAAAACTATAAAACTATTCCGGGTATAAAAGCTACTGTAGTTTTTTTGTTCTTTAGTGTTCTTTTATATATTTTTCTCTTTTTTGGATTTTACTTTCTAAATTTTTAACGTTAACATTTACACCCTCTTAATTTCTTAAACACATTGTAAAAAATCAATTTGACCCCTTGAGTTTTTAAAGTTTTAAAAGTCATGAATGAACTCAAAAACTATAAAACTATTCTAGGTATAAAAGCTACTGTAGTTTTTTTTGTTCTTTAGTGTTTTTTTTATATATTTTTCTCTTTTTTGGATTTTACTTTCTAAATTTTTAACGTTAACATTTACACCCTCTTAATTTCTTAAACACATTGTAAAAAATCAATTTGACCCCTTGAGTTTTTAAAGTTTTAAATTTATGATTATTTAACTTAAAATCACACTATCACTTTCGTGCTTATTTTATGTACGTGTTGGTATAAGTTTAAGTTGGTTTATATTTCAACGTCAATTTTTTCAATAATGAGTCAAATCAAATATAATACTTTTTCGTACTTATTTTTATGTACGGTTTCAACCGGTTTACATTTTGACGTAAAAAAATCTCGGAAGAAAGTTGGGTAAATATAATACATTTCTATTAGACATTATAAATTTAACTTATTATACGTTTTGACGTCACTACAACGCACGACTGGCAAAATTACTAGTTAAAGTAACATTTCTGGGAACACATGCTACAATACCAAATTGGTCTTTTTGCAATTTTGTCTTTTTTTTTGTTTGTTTTTTTTAAGTTTAACATATATATATGCTTTTCATCTTTTATAAATTTATTACAATACTTTTCATATTTTATAATTTTTTTCGTTTTACATTTCGGTTTAAATTTTGCGAGTTAACATGTTGCAACGTATGTCTGTGGTTTAATGTTTTTACGTTTACTTTCGTTGTTTAACGGCCATGTCGCAATGGGTTCTAAGTTAACTCAGTCATTGTCACACCCTCAATTTCCACTTACGGAGTTTTACCGCGAGACGTGTGAACAAACCAGAATCTAAGACACTAGTACGTCGAACGACTCTATATGATTTGATAATACGTTTTCCAAAATCATTTGTTGTAAATTTTAGATTACCAATATTTAGCATGAGTATCAGTTTTAAATTTGAGCGGAAGCATAAATAAGTAATGATGCGGGCGCCAACACAAACGCCAAAACAAATGAAAAATCCCAAAACAATATTAATAAATGAGACTCGATAAAGATGTCTTGTTCAATGCATGTGCGTGCACCTAGAGCTCCTAGCGTCCTGAGAAACATGTAAAGAACAAGTGTCAACATTAAAGATGAGTGAGTTCACAGGTTTTCATAAATTCGTTGTTCGGTTTTAGTTTGTTACTCCGTTATCCCCAACCCGGGATAACATATCAGTTCCACTATTCCAACCCGGAATAATAAGTTGTTGTTTCCAATATTCCCAAACCGGAATATTAAGTTGTTGTTTCCATTATCCCCAACCCGGGATAATGAGTTGATGTTCCAATATTTCAAACCCGGAATATTAAGTTGTTCCGTAATTAAGTTCAATATTAATGTATATAGGTAGCTAGCCTAAAGTCATGTCACTAAGTGTTCGCGATCGAAGCTGACTGTGTGCCTCCGTTTTGCCAGGCCTATCACATGACCATGGCGGTGTTAGGCCAATCATACATCCGTTGACCATACCCGGTCGGCTAGCGCGACTAGCTCGGATGGGGCTCGTCAGACCCAGTAGTACTACTTATAATTCCCCCGCTATTTAACCCAAATACTAACGATCCGAGGAGATTGTCGAGGACTTAAGTGATAAAGCTGCATAGTGACCATAACATTACATTAACATTAACTTAGTTACCGTATAGTTAAGTGACGTTAAATTCGTATAACGTAAAGAGTTTGAGTTTGAGAGTGTATACATGTTTCTCCCTGTTGTTTAAAAACCGGATAAAGTTAGGGGCCGTGAACTCACCTTTTTTGCTCGGTTAGTGTGGCAAAGATGTTATAAGAAATGGGACCGCTAGTTGCGTCCTAACAAACCAATTAATTCCACGTCAGTGTGTAATCACACCAATACAAATTCCACACGCAATTTACTCACAAAGTGATACACACAAACAACATATCTAACACTCAAACATGCATGTAAGTATTCTCATGTGATCATAGTAATCAAACAACTTATCATAAACATATTCCAAATCCATACAACACTTTATAATACAATCACAAGTTATCAACTTTCTGCTTAACACTCAATTATTCAGCTGTTTTCTAGGATTTTTATAAAATAGTTCTAACTTCCAAAAAATTCCCATATTTTTACAGTAGGTGACATTTATACCATAGATATTTATATAATTTTTCCAAGTCCTAAATCTTTACCAATTAGCCATAGATATTAATTCACTAAGCTGCAGTCAGATTTACCGCTTTCTGACTGCAGTCCACGGAAGAATTTATTTAAAAATCACTGATCGTCCGATTAACAAATTCCAATTGAAGTTGCCCGGAAATTTCTATACCTAGTTACTGTACAAAAATCATGACTCAACTCCCTACTGATTTTAAAATCTAGCTTGATAAACAACCAACAAAATTCCAGAATTTTAACAGCTTTACCTACTGAACTTGTTTAGCCCTTTAAAAATATCAAACGATTTCAGAAAATTATGAATCTAGTGCCATTAGATTCCTTATTCAAATCTCTACGTTCTAGACATCAGAAAATCCATTTTTCGACAACTAACGACCAAGTTACAGCCAGATGAAGTCGGCTGTAACTAGTATTCAGCAGGCTGTTTCAGCATTGTTGTTATACAACTTACCTACATCGTTCCTATTGATCGACCTAATCCGGCAAAGACCAATTTTTGATCCTAGTTTACTACTAACTACTTATCCATGCAAACCCTACTCAATAACTATAATCTTTATAAACAAATCATACTTGTAAGCTATTGATTCCGAAAACAGTCATGTATACCCACACTACAATTCAGCCGATTACTTGCAAGCACATATGATCCGAAGACAATACAATCAATTCATTCAAGCACTTAGGGTTTCCGCAAACATTATTCACAAGCACATGATCAAAACAGCCTATTACTTATCCAACACATAAGACCCGAAACAACTAGACATTCAAACATGCATATTTATCCGAAACAACTAGACATTCAAACATATACATAATCCGAACATGATCTTGTAATCAGAGATAACCTCTAATCTTTTAATAACAATGTAAACGAACCGTGATTAAGCTAGGGGATCCGGTGATCAAGGCTGCTTGCGGCCGAGAGGAAAGATGTCGATGATTGCTGCTGCGACCGGAAGAAAAGAACAGAAAAACTGTTGCTTGCTGCGACCGAGATGATGATGAGGGTAAGGCAGTTTGTTTGCGACTGAAAAGATGAACAAAAGAGTTGATCTCGATCGGTTAGGAGGAGCAAAGGGAGCTGCCGACGGCAGGTTTCTTGTAGGGTTTTGGAGTTTGAAAGAGCATGCATTAGTGTGTGTATATATAGGCGCAAGGTGATTAGAAATAGGGGATGGGTTTCCGATTTGGACTAGTTCTCGCGGCCAAGGGTTTGGGTTGGTTTAGTTTGGGTTTGAACGCAATAAGTTTGCGGTTTGGGCTTGATCTTGCGGCCAAGATATGTTTGGGTTGCTCGCGGTTATGGTCTTGGGTTTTGGATAGAAAGCATGGCCGAGAATCTTGGGTTGTTTGGTTTGGGTCTTGATCACGTGGCCGAGGACTAAAGTTGCATGCTATGAGTTTCGGTTTTGGTTAGTGTTTGTGGCCGAGGGACTTGGGTTGGGTTAGTTTGGTTTGGATGTGGTCTCGCGGCCAAAGATTAGAGTAGTTTGGTTTTGGCCGAATAGTTAGAGTTTAAGTTTAGGTTTAATCGTTGTTTTCTTCTAGCCGAAGGCTTAGGTTCAAGGTTTAACTTTGTGAACTCCTAGAGTCACCATGAACCAAGGTTGGAACGTGTCGCGGTTTCGTTTCAGTTTGTGCACATATCAAATCTAATTATTCAATCACTAAGATAATCACACAACACACAACACGTCTTTAATCCATGCACGTTTAATACTTAGCACACATCTTATTCGACAAGTGTCACGTGTAAGTTATCTGAAAAACCCGAGATATCACATTATCCCCATGTTGAAAGAATTTTCGTCCCGAAAATTGAGTAAACGCGGTTTAGCATGTAACGTACATGTTCAGAGTGCCACGCACAAAGAGTTAGTTTGTTAATGATAGTACGCAACGTTACAAGAAGTTCCCAAGTGTCATACACAAAGATTTCCAAGTGCCATGCACAAGAATTTAGTCAACAATAGTACACGAAAGTATGAGAAAATTTCCAGGTTGTCACATCATCCCTTGTTGAAAGAATTTTCGTCCCGAAAATTTAGTTACTGGTATCGTTAGTTTGCTGCTCAGTTGCAAAGAGGTGTGGGTATTTGCTTTTCATTTGGTCCTCTCTTTCCCACGTGAACTCCGGTCCACGCTTAGAGTCCCAACGAACTTTAACGATTGGAATCTTGCTGTGCCTCCGAGTCTTGATCTCACGATCCATGATCTCGATAGGCTTTTCCAGAAGTGTAGTTGTTCATCCACTTGGATCTCATCCAATGGAATAACTAAAGTTTCATCTGATAGACACTTCTTCAGATTTGACACGTGAAATACGTTGTGAACTCCACTGAGTTCGGCAGGGAGGTCTAATTGGTATGCTACGGGTCCAATTCGTTTCAAGATTTCAAAGGGGCCTACGTACCGTGGGTTAAGTTTGCCCCGTTTTCCAAAACGGATTACACCCTTCCAGGGTGACACCTTTAGTAGGACGCGATCGCCTACTTGGAATTCGAGCGGTTTGCGTCGTTGATCAGCGTAGCTTTTCTGTCGATCTCGTGCCGCCGCCATGCGGTTTCTGATTTGTACAATCTTTTCAGTGGCCTCAAGTATTAACTCAGGGCCTGTGAGTTGGCTGTCACCGACTTCTGCCCAGCAGACCGGTGATCTAGATTTACGACCGTATAATGCCTCAAACGGTGCTGCCGAAATACTCGTGTGATAGCTGTTGTTATATGAGAATTCCACTAGAGGCAGGTGAATTTCCCAATTATTTCCGAAGTCCACTACGCATGCCCTAAGCATGTCTTCCAAGGTTTGTATGGTCCTTTCGCTTTGACCATCAGTCTGAGGGTGATAAGCTGTGCTCATATCCAAGCGTGTTCCCAACGCTTTCTGGAGTGACTGCCAGAAGTTTGACGTGAACGAGCATCTCTATCTGAGATGATGGACGTTGGCACTCCGTGCCGAGAAACTACTTCCTTGATGTAAATGCGAGTCAACTTCTCCATCTTATCTGTTTCTTTAATAGCTAGGAAGTGTGCGGACTTAGTTAAACGATCCACAATCACCCAGATGGTGTCGCAACCACCCAAGGTTCGCGGGAGTTTAGTGATGAAATCCATTGAGATCTGATCCCACTTCCACACTGGGATCTCAGGTTGTTGGAGTAGCCCCGATGGCTTTTGATACTCCACCTTGACTTTTGCACAAGTCAAACATTTACTCACGTAGGTGGCTATATCGGCTTTCATGTTGGGCCACCAATACGCAACTTTAAGGTCTTGATACATCTTATCCGAACCCGGATGGATAGAGTATCGAGATTTGTGAGCTTCATCCATGACTAGCTCTCTGAGGTTCCCGTAGAGAGGTACCCATATGCGATTCATGAAATACCGGGCTCCATTGGGTTTTACTTCCCAATCGCGTTCCATTTTTCCCACTGATTCGGCTTTGATGTTTTCCTCCTTAACTGCTTCTAACTGGGTGTCGCGTATTTGATCGGGTAGCCCCGAATGAATAGTGAGTTGTAGTGCTCGTACACGACGAGGTTTCAAGTGTTCCTTCCTGCTGAGGGCATCAGCTACCACGTTAGCTTTACCCGGGTGATACCGAATGGCACACTCATAATCGTTCAAGAGTTCGACCCAGCGACGCTGTCGCATGTTCAACTCCTTCTGATCAAAGATGTGTGGAGGCTTTTGTGGTCAGTGAAGATTGTGCACTTCGTTCCATAAAGGTAGTGTCTCCAAATCTTAAGTGCAAACACTACTGCTCCCAATTCTAGGTCATGCGTCGTGTAGTTCTTCTCGTGAACTTTCAGCTGTCGTGACGCATACGCGATGACCTTATCGCGTTGCATGAGTACGCATCCCAATCCTTGAATGGAAGCATCACAATACACTACAAAGTCATCTGTCCCTTCCGGCAAGGACAGAATGGGTGCACTGCAAAGTTTCTGCTTCAACAGATGAAATGCTGCTTCTTGCTTGTCACCCCAATTATACTTGATACCTTTCTGGGTGAGGGTAGTAAGCGGTTGTGCAATCTTTGAAAACCCCTCGATGAAGCGTCTGTAGTAACCAGCCAATCCTAAGAATTGGCGGATTTCCGTCGGTGTCTTAGGTGCTTCCCAGTTTTTGATGGCTTCAATCTTGGCAGGGTCTACGTGGATACCCTTTTCATTCACGACGTGCCCGAGAAACTGAACTTCCCGGATCCAAAATCACACTTCGAGAGCTTGGCATATAGCTTTTCCTGTTGAAGTAATCCTAGCAGTAATCGTAGGTGCTCAGCATGCTCTTCTTCACTTTTGGAGTAGATGAGTATGTCATCGATGAACACGATGACAAATTTGTCGAGGTATGGTTTACACACACGGTTCCTGAGGTCCATGAATACCGAGGTGCGTTAGTGAGACCGAATGGCATAACCAAGAACTCGTAATGGCCATACCGAGTGCGAAATGCTGTCTTAGCGATATCCTCCTCTCTGACGCGTAGCTGATGATAACCGACCGTAAATCAATCTTAGAGTAGTAACTTGACCCTTGCAGTTGGTCGAATAGATCGTCGATGCGAGGTAACGGGTATCGGTTCTTGACTGTAACCTTGTTGAGTTCCCTATAGTCGATGCACATGCGGAAAGTCCCGTCCTTCTTCTTGACAAACAGGACTGGAGCTCCCATGGCGAAACGCTTGGTCGGATAAATCCTTTTTCTAGCAGCTCTTGAAGTTGAGTAGACAGCTCCTGCAGCTCGGCTGGAGCTAGGCGGTATGGAGCTTTGGCGATGGGAAGTTGCATTGCTTGCCAATTCGATTTCAAACTCCAATTGTCGATGTGTGGAAGACCAGGTAGCTCTTCTGGGAATACATCGGAAAAATCACGGACGACAGGGATGTCTTCTATACGTTTCTCGTCCTTAGGCTGTTCGGTAATTAGTGCGAGTAAAGCGAAGGAATTCTTTTTCCGAAGATACTTCTGCGCTTGCATAAATGAGATAATGTTGGTGACGGCGCTTGCCTTGTCGCCTTGTACCGTCAGGATTTCGTCGTTCGTGAGTGGAATACGGATAGACTTTTCGGAGCAGAGAACTTCAGCCCGGACGTCGGATAGCCAGTCCATTCCGACTACCACGTCAAAACTACCCAGGGTAGTTGTCATCAGATCGATGTAAAAGCGTGGCCCGCGAGTTTGAGTTGACAGCCGGATACGATTTGGGTCACATTTACAGATTTACCATTGGCTAATTCTATCACATAAGGGGTCTTAATGGTTTAAGCGTGAGATTTAGGTTCTTCCTAAAAGACTCAGATATAAAGCTCCTATCCGCACCCGTATCAAAAAGCACAGAAGCAAAATGTTCATTAAGGGGAAACTTACCGGTGACCACGTTCGTGTCGTTTCTGGCCTCTCCGCGGCCCAATGTAAATGCACGACCTTTGGCACCTCCTGTGCCACCGTTCCCATTGTTGTTGTTGTTATTATTGTTGTGGTTGTTGTGGTTGTGGTTGTTTCCACCATTATTGTTGTTGTTGCGCACCTGTGGGCAGTCTTTTCTGAAATGAGCGGTGCTACCACACTGATAGCATCCCCGTTTATACCCTGCTGCTGACCTTGGGGCTGATTCTGATTTTGTCGGGACATAATTTCCCCACGACAATCCTTGCCGCATGTCCCATCTTGCCACATCTTTGGCAGCGATTTCCGGCACAAGGGCCGTTATGATGGTGATTACAGCGGTTGCACTGCGGCTTTCGACCTACATAACCGCCTGCATTCTGGTTGTTGTTGTTGTTGTAGTTGTTGTTGTAGTTGCTGTTGTTGTTGTTGGAACGATTTTGATGACCCGGTGGTTGTGGTATGATTGAACCGTTTCTGGTTCCCTTGCTGTGGATGGATGACGAAGACTGTCGAATGGTGGAGTCTTCAAACTTTCTTTTGTTATCTGGGCAACTTCAGTGGTACCCCGTGCTGGCAGTTTCTTCTGTTCCACCGCTTTATCGGTGAGTTTGTGAGCCAATCGGATTGCTTGATGTTCTGTTACAGGGTTACTAGACATCACCATACCCTGAATTTCCGGAACCAGACCCCCGAGATAGAACTCGAGTCTTTTCTCCACCGTGTTTGCCAAATCAGGACACAGAAATACCAAGTCATGGTGTTTTGCAGTGTAAGCCTCAATTTCCGATCCCACCATCTTGTGGTTCCATAGAGCTTGCTCTAACTGTTGCACTCTGTCTCGTGGACAGTACTCCTCTTTAATCAGGGCCTTGAACTCAGTCCATGCCATTGCATTTGCAGCTAACAGTCCACGTGTTTGGACTTGGGCATTCCACCATGTCATGCCCCATCTTCCAGCGTTGAGGCGGCGTATTTGACCTTGTTGGCCTCTAAGCAGTTGCACATTTCAAAAACGGATTCCGACTTTCGATCCAGCGGACCAGTCCAATGGGTCCTTCCGCCCCCGAGAACTTGCTAGGCTTTGCGTCAAGGAACATCTTATAGGGATTAAAGCCCCCTCCTGCTGACAGAGACAGGAAGTCAGCAAGGAATTGTACTAGTCCTCACTATTAGATTTTCACGCGAAAATTTAATAATGGTTACCTGCCGGCTGGTTCTGCACACCCGCTAATGCTGCGTTCACATGCTCCTGGATCATGGCAGCTAGCTCTTCGGGCGTCAAGTTAAGGTTTCCACGTCTTCCAGTCGCCATTTAGATCTTCGAAACACAACACAAACACACCCCGATAAGTCTATATGTCCAATATAGTTATCCTACTTCGTACTTAATAATTATTTAGTTATGTCAACTCAATATGTTAAATAGTCGAAAGAAATACTTGATTAACTGAAATCTCAACGTCTTACAAAGGTGCAAATCAAACATACGAATTTACTATAAAGTCTCAAGTTTAAATACAAGTGGGAAAATAATAAACTGAAGGAAAACAAATAATATAAACGGACGTGTCAGTCGTCTACGTCTCCATTCCCCAAGTCACTGTCGTTGCCGTCATCCTGTGCGGCATTTCCAGCTTCCTCAGCTGGGTCCTCCTCCGGATCCTCTTCAGGATCCTCCTCTGGATCTCCTCTTCTGGATCCTCCTTCTCTACCGGCACTGGAGGGGCCGGTGCTGGTTCAAGTGCCTGATTTTGCAGTTCCTGAATGTTCCAACTGTTTTCCAGGACTCTGTCCTCCAGCCAGTCAGCTCTTATCTGCTCAGCACGCAGATCTCTGGCTATGGTGTTACGAGCTATCTTGCTCGTACGATGCTCTTCCTCGAGCGAGTCGGTCTTTCCGTAAGGTGTCGGATCATCCATCCTTGTGCTAAGATGGTTTCCTGCATTCTTTCTAACTGTTTTTGTTGTGTATGTACCAGGATTCTAAGCATGTCAAGTCCTATTTCTACAGGATTAACCGGTTCAACCGGTACAGCAATAGTTGGGCGCAACGACGACTCCTCCCCCAGAGCGAGCCTTTTCCTCGCTGCTGAGCGTGTCTCCACGCCATAAGGTGGTATGGGTTCCACATTGGTGCCTTTCCTGATGCTCTTGGTGGCGTAAGTCTGTCGGACGATGATGACGATGAGGATGATGACATTGCCTGTTAGGTCGTGTAGTTAGTTACGAGTTGTTTTCATTTCTTATTATGAAGGTATAACCTACCAAACACGTTTGTAGCATATTGCATAACAAGATATAATAATTCGGTGCCAAACTAAGTCTAGTGTCGTGATATCAGCTATAGTTTAGGTCTACTTCTAATGCAAACCTGGTTCTCTATAGCTAGTGGCTCTGATACCAATCTGTCACACCCTCAATTTCCACTTACGAAGTTTTACCGCGAGACGTGTGAACAAACCAGAATCTAAGACACTAGTACGTCGAACGACTCTATATGATTTGATAATATGTTTTCCAAAATCATTTGTTGTAAATTTTAGATTACCAATATTTGCATGAGTATCAGTTTTAAATTTGAGCGGAAGCATAAATAAGTAATGATGCGGGCGCCAACACAAACGCCAAAACAAATGAAAAATCCCAAAACAATATTAATAAATGAGACTCGATAAAGATGTCTTGTTCAATGCATGTGCGTGCACCTAGAGCTCCTAGCGTCCTGAGAAACATGTAAAGAAACAAGTGTCAACATTAAAGATGAGTGAGTTCACAGGTTTTCATAAATTCGTTGTTCGGTTTTAGTTTGTATTACTCCGTTATCCCCAACCCGGGATAACATATCAGTTCCACTATTCCAACCCGGAATAATAAGTTGTTGTTTCCAATATTCCCAAACCGGAATATTAAGTTGTTGTTTCCATTATCCCCAACCCGGGATAATAGTTGATGTTCCAATATTCCAAACCCGGAATATTAAGTTGTTCCGTAATTAAGTTCAATATTAATGTATATAGGTAGCTAGCCTAAAGTCATGTCACTAAGTGTTCGCGATCGAAGCTGACTGTGTGCCTCCGTTTTGCCAGGCCTATCACATGACCATGGCGGTGTTAGGCCAATCATACATCCGTTGACCATACCCGGTCGGCTAGCGCGACTAGCTCGGATGGGGCTCGTCAGACCCAGTAGTACTACTTATAATTCCCCCGCTATTTAACCCAAATACTAACGATCCGAGGAGATTGTCGAGGACTTAAGTGATAAAGCTGCATAGTGACCATAACATTACATTAACATTAACTTAGTTACCGTATAGTTAAGTGACGTTAAATTCGTATAACGTAAAGAGTTTGAGTTTGAGAGTGTATACATGTTTCTCCCCATGTTGTTTAAAAACCGGATAAAGTTAGGGGCCGTGAACTCACCTTTATTTGCTCGGTTAGTGTGGCAAAGATGTTATAAGAAATGGGACCGCTAGTTGCGTCCTAACAAACCAATTAATTCCACGTCAGTGTGTAATCACACCAATACAAATTCCACACGCAATTTACTCACAAAGTGATACACACAAACAACATATCTAACACTCAAACATGCATGTAAGTATTCTCATGTGATCATAGTAATCAAACAACTTATCATAAACATATTCCAAATCCATACAACACTTTATATATACAATCACAAGTTATCAACTTTCTGCTTAACACTCAATTATTCAGCTGTTTTCTAGGATTTTTATAAAATAGTTCTAACATTCCAAAAAATCCCATATTTTTACAGTAGGTGACATTTATACCATAGAATTTATATAATTTTTCCAAGTCCTAAATCTTTACCAATTAGCCATAGATATTAATTCACTAAGCTGCAGTCAGATTTACCGCTTTCTGACTGCAGTCCACGGAAGAATTTATTTAAAAATCACTGATCGTCCGATTAACAAATTCCAATTGAAGTTGCCCGGAAATTTCTATACCTAGTTACTGTACAAAAATCATGACTCAACTCCCTACTGATTTTAAAATCTAGCTTGATAAACAACCAACAAAATTCCAGAATTTTAACAGCTTTACCTACTGAACTTGTTTAGCCCTTTAAAAATATCAAACGATTTCAGAAAATTATGAATCCAGTGCCATTAGATTCCTTATTCAAATCTCTACGTTCTAGACATCAGAAAATCCATTTTTCGACAACTAACGACCAAGTTACAGCCAGATGAAGTCGGCTGTAACTAGTATTCAGCAGGCTGTTTCAGCATTGTTGTTATCACAACTTACCTACATCGTTCCTATTGATCGACCTAATCCGGCAAAGACCATTTTTGATCCTAGTTTACTACTAACTACTTATCCATGCAAACCCTACTCAATAACTATAATCTTTATAAACAAATCATACTTGTAAGCTATTGATTCCGAAAACAGTCATGTATACCCACACTATCAATTCAGCCGATTACTTGCAAGCACATATGATCCGAAGACAATACAATCAATTCATTCAAGCACTTAGGGTTTCCGCAAACGATTATTCACAAGCACATGATCAAAACAGCCTATTACTTATCCAACACATAAGACCCGAAACAACTAGACATTCAAACATGCATATTTATCCGAAACAACTAGACATTCAAACATATACATAATCCGAACATGATCTTGTAATCAGAGATAACCTCTAATCTTTTAATAACAATGTAAACGAACCGTGATTAAGCTAGGGGATCCGGTGATCAAGGCTGCTTGCGGCCGAGAGGAAAGATGTCGATGATTGCTGCTGCGACCGGAAGAAAAGAACAGAAAAACTGTTGCTTGCTGCGACCGAGATGATGATGAGGGTAAGGCAGTTTGTTTGCGACTGAAAAGATGAACAAAAGAGCTGATCTCGATCGGTTAGGAGGAGCAAAGGGAGCTGCCGACGGCAGGTTTCTTGTAGGGTTTTGGAGTTGTGAAAGAGCATGCATTAGTGTGTGTATATATAGGCGCAAGGTGATTAGAAATAGGGGATGGGTTTCCGATTTGGACTAGTTCTCGCGGCCAAGGGTTTGGTTGGTTTAGTTTGGGTTTGAACGCAATAAGTTTGCGGTTTGGGCTTGATCTTGCGGCCAAGATATGTTTGGGTTGCTCGCGGTTATGGTCTTGGGTTTTGGATAGAAAGCATGGCCGAGAATCTTGGGTTGTTTGGTTTGGGTCTTGATCACGTGGCCGAGGACTAAAGTTGCATGCTATGAGTTTCGGTTTTGGTTAGTGTTTGTGGCCGAGGGACTTGGGTTGGGTTAGTTTGGTTTGGATGTGGTCTCGCGGCCAAAGATTAGAGTAGTTTGGTTTTGGCCGAATAGTTAGAGTTTAAGTTTAGGTTTAATCGTTGTTTTCTTCTAGCCGAAGGCTTAGGTTCAAGGTTTAACTTTGTGAACTCCTAGAGTCACCATGAACCAAGGTTGGAACGTGACTCGGTTCGTTTCAGTTTGTGCACATATCAAATCTAATTATTCAATCACTAAGACAATCACACAACACACAACACGTCTTTAATCCATGCACGTTTAATACTTAGCACACATCTTATTCGACAAGTGTCACGTGTAAGTTATCTGAAAAACCCGGGATATCACAGTCATTCTTTCTATGTTTTACCTTTTGGTCTAAACTTTGTGCGTTCACGCCGCAATGGGCGTGCGTGGTTCAACGTTTTTACTCATACTTTTCGTTGGGTTTATCTTTATATATGTTTTGTTGTAATTTTTGTTCGAATAACTTGGTTTTCACATACAACGACGTAACTTTCAAATATACCGTCATGACGTGGTTTTTTATAACCAGGTTTATCATTTGTTTATTTCTATTTATGTTTCGAACCTGCATGAAACAAGGATAATAACTCAGTATTATACACTAAACCAAAGTACAAGGAACACAGAAGAATGAGTGAATCCTCTCGTAAAAAAGTTCATGAAAATAACTACATTTGGTGATGGATAGGTGTACCATGCAATTTTTGTTTCGTATGAAATCTCTTTTCCACTCATATTCAAAACCGAATTTTAATTAGCTTCTCATCAACTATCAACTATTATTAAAGTAGATTGCGAACCCTGTGTTATACGGGTTGAATAAAGGAAATATCTCACGTAAGTAAAAGATGATGAATACCATAAAAAATGTTTAAAACCAACCGTAATCAGAAAAAATGTTAATTTACTTTGAAATTTAAAGAAAAATAAAATAAATTAAGACAATTTAAGATGCTAATATATCATAGATAATTATTGCTACTTATCAATAAATACATAAGTTAAAACTTACAATTTACACAACTTGAATTATAAATAATTTAAAATGAAAAGTTACACATGATAAATCTGCTACGACGCCTAAATCTTAAATATTAGCTAAAACACATATTTCATTAATGGTTTTCACTCTTAGTTTAAAAAAAGCGCGCGCCTAGGCTTGAGGCGCAAATCTCAGCGCCGACTGTACAGAAAGCGCAGGTGAGGTGCGCTTTTTGGGTGAAAATCCACTCTGAGGCGCACACCTAATGTACAGACCATATATTTGTGCAGGAGTTTATGCTACATCATGCTTTTCACGTTGTACATGTATCTTAATTCAATATGAAAACATATATAAAGCTTAGTTGTGTCTAAATATTGGCTAACTATTCTAGAAACCTTCATAACATAAAAAAATTTATATAATCGCCTTGCACCTGGCGTACGAAAAGCCTGCTGCGTTTGCGCTTTACGTCAAGGTTTTTGTAACGCCTCGCGATTCCGTAAAATTTTATTTTAAGAAATATGTGTCGTACCATTAAATTATTTATTTGTCCATTTTTATTATCATTGTTATTATTATGTATTTATTCATTATTTTTATAAATAATAATAATAATAACAATAATAATAATAATAATAATAATAATAATAATAAACAAAATAAATTCGACAATTTTATGAAACTTGTACTTGAAATCAGATCTCGTCCGTACGTTCGGGCCACTCAAAAACGTTAGAACGGGTTAACAGGCCTTGGCCCAACACACCACCTAAACCTAGCTAAACCCTAAACCTCACTAACTATATACACACACTTCAGCCACTCTCACTCAAAACCTCGGTCTCCCTCTCCCTCCGGTCACCGGCGCCGCATTTCCGGCCGGCTGCCGGCGACAAACCTCCGGCGACCACCCACAACACCCCCTTCGAACACCCTCCTCCCGCTTTAACGCCCACTCTCGTTCACCTCTCTCTCTCCCTTAAACCGGCGGCCGGCCACCAGTTTTGGTGGCGGCAGTGCTGGAATGGTGGTCGTGGGAAGGTGTTAGCGGCGGCAGTTTGGGTTCCCGGTTTGGATTTCATTTTCGATTCGAGTTCAACCCGGTTCCGGTTCAAGTTACGGTTTGGGTTGGCTTCGGTTCCAGCGACGACTGAAGACGAAGGCAGTGACGGGTTTGGTTTTCCCAGTTCTTTAATCGGTTCAAGTCGGCTTGGCTTGGTTTGGTTCGGGTCTTGGCTCATGGTTCAGTTCAAGCCGGTTCAGGATTCGTACTCGGTTCAGCAGGTCATTGCGATTCAGGTCCAACCAGTTAATTCGGGTCTGGTACAGTGTGGTTCTGGTACGGTTCTGTTTGGCTCAAAGTTTGATGTTCGTTTCGCTTCGGGTCTCTACGGTTCAGTTTTGAGTCGCCACTTGATGTTCGTTTCGCTTCGGACTGGTTCACGTTTCTATTTGTTTCCATTCAGGTTCGGTTTAAGGTTTCGTGATTGGTCAACGGGATTAAAAACAGTCGACATGGCGAGACTGCGATCGTGGTTCGGCTTGGTCAAACCGAGTCAACTCTGAGTCAACTCAGCTGGTCAACTTATTATATTATTCATGTTGATCTTATATATATATATATATATATATATATTTAACACAACCGAGCTCGAACCGACCCAATAGCGAAATAATGCAAACTTTGCCGATTTAAAACCAATAAACTTAGCGTAGTCATTATATTTTCACACTTGATAGAAATTATACACATACATGATGATATATACAATTATAGATTGATTCGTATATTTATTGAGTTTTGAAAAACAAAATATATATCGGCACATTTGGTTGTCGGGATCGTCCTAAAACAGGGGAAACTTTCCCTTTTTTCGTCAAAACCTACATATCCATCTATTACACACCTCGTCGAAATATATATATGTCCATCTATTGTACTTTTGTCAAAACATATATATATATATATATATGTATATATATATATATATTATATGTGTGTATATATATATATATATTACGTTTTTCGTCAAAGTATATATATATATACCTATCTATCATATTTTCCGACAAAAGTATATACACATTATTCTTTCCAACGAAATTTATGTATGATACACTTTTTCGAAAAATGTATTCGCTACGCTAATGAAATATACCAAGGCGCAAAATGAAGGTTATAAATAAATAATAAAGTATATTTATTTTGACAATGCCCCTTAACCTCTAAACACTCTAAAATCCTTAAAAATTGCGAGGCACGACTCGGATCCTACAAGGACTAAAAAGATTACCTCGGAATTCCATCATTCGGCTGTCAACTCCTCACGAAAGTTATAAAGGAAGCTTCGCTACAATGTGAGCATACTCGACCTTTTTTTTACACTTTAATGCATTTTGGGGTGCAACATGTATAAATTACAAAATTTAGTTTAAACAAAATTAAATGTGTTTACAATCAAAACAAACTTTTATATGCTATGATTATATGCTATGGTTATGCGAAAGTGGTCTACATATTCGTACGGTTCGACTTGAATATATATTTGTCACAATCAAAACAAACTTTTATACTTATAATTAATTTCAAACTTGTATGCTCGTCAATACTTTTGTATTGATCTACGCTTTTAATACATGTTGCAGGAAAGCTGATGATGCAAGAAATCTAGTAGGATTGCTTAGATACACGACTAGATTAATTTACCTATTTTGATGTTATGACGTTTTGAAACAATTGTTGACTATTATTTGGAATTTTTGTATGACAATTTAGTCTTGAATGAAATTTGAATTTAATCTATATTGTTACATAGCGTTATGAAGTTTTGAGCAATTTGTTCGTCTCATCCCGATGTTTCCGCCATCGGTTGAGATGTGACAGTTTTAGACCTCGTTTTTGTGCTCTTCACACTTTTTAAAACCAAGGTTTCACTTTGATACATGTTTTGTTTTTTTTCAATGAATAGTAAATTTTATTTTTTAAAGTTATCATAAAATTTGTATACTGTAAGGTTTAATGCGTTTATTTTATTAGTTTCTTCTTTAGTTTGCTATACCGAGTGCGAGTATCATAAGGAATTAAACTAACACCGATCGAAGTCGAATTCCAACCGCATATTGCGATGGATTCCACTATTCATAACTTTAACTAAACCCATTCCATTAATTTATCTAATCGATCAAATATAAACTCAATAAGCTATGTAAATAAATAATTGAATTTGGTATATTTAGTTGTAATGATTGATCTCTTAAATTGAAATAAATAATTGTTAATCGGGGACAGAATGATTTTAATGAAATACAACTTTAATTTCAAAACTTCTTTGAACCAGCACAACCCAAAGTTACTGAAGCTTAAGCAACAATCGCTTTATATGTAGACAAAATCTTTAACAAGTTTCATATATCTTTACACACATCTTGTAAATGTAAAGAATGATTATTAAAGTTAAAAATCAGTGAATATGCTTGCAACTAACACGCTACAGTTTAGCATACGATATTATGCTTCTGAAAATATATTTTTTTACGATTTTATTTATTAGCCTAGTAAAGGTATCTAAATTCGATTATTGTTTTATTTTGTATGTGATAAAGAGTGAATCAATGAACAAACAAATTAAAAACCTAAAAATCTGTGATGTGATATCAATGGAAATAAAAAAAACATGAAGTCTGAATATGATGAACTTGGAGGCAGGAGTCGATTGAGGCAAGGTCAATTTATTTAGTTTGTTTGTAGATATTTTTTTAATGTTGATACCATGAAATATTTTCCTTCAAAATCTCAATTAGATATAGAAGGAACCAATACGTAGATATATGTACATGTGGTTTTATATAACAAAATGTGTAGATTCTTGAGGTTATTTTTTTTTGGGTTTTGTGTTGTTCGGGTCAGGTTATTTGGGTTTTTAGTTAGGTAAAGGTGACCCAATAATTGATCTATTTAAAGTCCATGTTATTTAAGTTTGAATAATTCAGGTTTAGGTTAGTTCAAGTCAGGTTATTTGGTTTTCGGGTTTAGATGTAAAATGAAAAATAAACATGTTTTCTTTCTACAAAATATCATTAAAAGTTACACATCATTTGACAATATGATATAATATCATATGATATAATATCTAAAAGTCTGATAACTTAATGTTCCAATAACATAGATTCAAAACCAAAATACATCAATAAAAAAAAGACAAAAAGTATTTAGGTTTTTTTCAAGTTTCGTATTTTGAGTTTTTCAGGTCGAGTTATTCGGATTTTGGCTGGGAAAAATGACCAGATAACCAAGCCATATATAGCTTGGGTTGATTGGGTTCGGGTTTTACTGGTATTACCTAATTTGGGTTCGAATAGCTTTGAATTCAAATCGAATTTCATATTTCAGGTAAAATGAACAACCCTAATATATAAATTAAATATATATCTATATATTTATTCACTCATGTTGAAATTCTGGCCCCCTTAAAATTGGTGCGAGGGAGTAATCAAAATTTAAAAAGTACGATGTTACTTGTTTTTTTAATTTTGAGTCACATGGCTGATTTATGGTGAGTTGGTTGCAGAGATTTTTTTTCTTCTATTTTTGGCCCCTTCGTTCAAATATTAAGAGAGATTTTTCATCTGTGTTATGAGGCTCTCGTTTCATTTTCAATATAACTTTATTTATTAATTTATTGGTTCATATAAGTTCATGAGACTCTCGTTTCATTTTCAATGACTTTATTTATTAGTTTATTGGTTTATTCAATATGACTTTATTTATTAGTTTATTTGTTTATATAAGTTCAGCTGTTAATTTATAAAAAAAAAATGGAAGTTGATCCTTGAGTTTCAAGAGAAAAATGAAGTTGAGTCGTGTGATTATGGAGGATGATATAGCTGAAAACAAGTATTTTTACTTAAATAAGGTTGTATTCATAAGGAATTTGTGGTTAATGTTTAGCAAATTAACTATAAAATTACTATTATCTAAATTGGGGGTTTGTTTGTTTGTTTGAGAAAAAAAACACAATTTGTTATGAAAAGTGTTATCAGAATGAGATGAAGTAACCCCCACCCGATATCTCGATTACCAGTTTAACACCAAAAACTTGTTTACTAATTCAAACACACATAGACATAGCCTTGGAATTAATGACTTTGATTAATTATTAGGGACAGTTTTTAAATAAAACTATAAAAACCTAACAATCCGTTTGATTATACCAATTACTTACCAATTTATCAACCCGCTAACAATGCAAGAAACCACCAATACGCTTGATAAATGACAAACAATTGAAATATAATAAACGTTTACCAGGATTAAAGTACCAGTTATAAGAATCCGAAACAAAGTTTAATGTATCAAACTAAACAATCGTTCATCCGGAGGAAGTCACAAGAAGTTTAGCCTCGCATGGCTGTCATCACAACTTCAAATCTTGATTCGTATTAAGTTTGCAAGAAGAAACAAACAGGGAGTCAGAAGTATATAAATTTCCTATGGGGAGTCTAGGGTCGTCCAAAACGGTTGAATGATGAATGGAATGTTTTGTTCCAAAGTTAGGTTAAAACATACTTTTTTTCCGAAGCAGCACTCTCCTTCACGTAGTGGGAGAGGCTTGTGTTCCTTCCGCGTGGCGTGCCACAGAGCAAATCAGGCCCCACAAGTTGACTCCCTCCCGCATTGCAGGAGGTCCAGTGTGCTCCCCCGTGTGGCGCGGGGGAGACACTTTTACTGAACTGCTGCTGCTGTGGATCCCGTGTTGACCCGTCGATCCCGTTTTCCTGCTTGGGTGTTCATTTTACCTCGGTTAACCCATGTTAAGTCAACAAAACCCGACGCATAATAAGCACAACATATAGATCTAAAAACGACTCATTAAATGGCTAAAATGTATACAAAATATAATGTGTTTTCACACACATACATCAGAGGAATAGGCTATTCTTTTTTTTTTATAAATTA
The DNA here is from genome assembly GCA_947069175.1 of Scalesia atractyloides. NCBI lineage: Eukaryota > Viridiplantae > Streptophyta > Magnoliopsida > Asterales > Asteraceae > Scalesia > Scalesia atractyloides. The sequence goes on along the minus strand of CAMTDV010000020.1, from coordinate 4,601,764 downwards.
TGTCCAGGATACGTTACAGCTGCATAGATAATTTGTATTGTGCCTACTATCATCAACCAAGGAGAAAATAGTTTTAAAGATCAAACCAGCCAATTGTTAGACCATTTTTTTGGGTTGGGTAGTTTTGGTGGGTGGACAGGGAACCCTTTCTTCTTCCGGTCCAATTGGGTTTGGTGCTCTTAGTCTCTTAAGTAGTGTTTGGTATGCAAGAATGAAGGTAGGAATGGAATGGACTATTGCGAGAGAATGAAATAAATGTGTTTGGTTGGTCAATGTGATAAAGTCACCCATTATATAAGACATTTCATTCCCTTTAAAAACCTCATATCCATTCCATCCACAACACCCCCACCTTTTCATTACCCTTCTTCACCACGACACCACCGATCACCACCACCTGCCACCCATCGCCACCTACCGCCACTTCCATCACCCACCACAACCACCCATTTCCATCACCACCCTCCACCACAGGCGTTACCATCGACCACCATCGTTGCCACTTACTGTCGTCACTGCCACCACCCGTGAACCTCCGCCACCACCAACACCTTTGTCACACCCCGACCCGCAGCGGAAATAAGAGTCGGGGCATAATTGGGTTATCACCAAAGCACATGACATTTACTATTATGTTTCATAATTAATGAAGTCAAAGTTACATTTTCAATCATCCAAACATGTTCATTCAATACAAAGGAAAATAACCAAACATAGCAATCCCAATACTAAATCGTTTTATTCTTCTAATCCAGGTCCTATGTGTTCCTAGCTGCTGCTGGTTCACCTGTATCATGTGTAAAATGGGAGTTTTTGGGTCAACATAAGTTGGCGAGTGAACCTTATTAGATAAACATTTGATAATGATTTTATGGTTAGTTTATCAATGAAATATTGTTCATAATCATAAAAGAGCAAATGTAAGTAATCAAGCATTGGCAAATAGCAGTTACAATTATAGCATATAATAACACTTGACAGCATACATGAACATACCAATATCATACGATAACTAACATAAATGAACTGTGCGATCAAGGCTCAATCAAGCGGAGCCGATCGTATTGCATGAACTGGAAATGTAAATTGAACTGTGCGATCAAGGCTCAATCAAACGGAGCCGATCGTATTGCATGTACTGAAATGTAAAATGAACTGTGCGATCAAGGCTCAATCAAACGGAGCCGATCGTATTGCATGAACTGGAATGTAAAATGAAATGACCGATCAAGGCTCAATCAAACGGAGCCGATCGTTGCGGGCACGCCAGGTTCAACCGCATAATAAAATGGGGAACAGGCTCAAACCTCATAATTAAATGGGGAGCGGCGGCCTCGGCAATTGCATGTACGGAAATAATAATTTGCATCCAATAATAACTACTTAACAGCAACAAACTAAATACACATGTCATGATATGATGTATGCACAATAGTTTAGTTATAATATGTATATAAACAAAGACACATGACACACCCCAAAAACGTGATTAAGGGGAATTTGAAAGGTTCACTCACATTGGGTGCGTTGAATTGGAGATGGTGAGATGCGCACGATTTAGATGAGCGAGTCGACGAGAAATACTAACCTAAATAATAATGGAAAAATATATTAAATGGATGGATGTTATTAAGAATTTTAATGAAATTTTTAGATATATTTTTATGAGTTTATGGCTATTTTCTATCTTTAAAAATGTTATTTTTAAGTATTTTTAATTGATTTTTAAATTAAATTAAATAATTAAATATATAAAAAAAATATTATTTTTTTAGTGTTGACCGTTGACCGTTGACCGGTTCGGTCAGCGGTTAATTCTGCGTCGGGTGGGATTCGAACCGGCGACCTTCCGTTCGCGTGCACGTAGCTCTACCAACTGAGCTACGTGACTAACCCGTTATAAACTCGGTTTTAATTATATTTATATACTTATTTGAATTAACCGAAAATTCCTTTATTGCAAAAACGTTTTAATTCAATTGGACCGGTGCTCGTGACAAGATTCGAACGCGCGACGTGAAGTTCATGTTGCACACAGTCTACCGCTGGACTGTGTGTCTAACCCGGTTATATTCTTGGTTTTTATTATACTTAACAACTATCTGTTTTAAACCCGGTTTAGTTCTGGATTAAAAAGGAATGTTATTACACAAAGCGTGCGCGTAGCAAGGATCGAACTCGGGACGTGTATAGTCGTTGTTTGCACACAGTCCACCGCTGGACTGTGTGTCTAACCCGTTTATAATCCGGATTTTAATTACCCTTATGTCATTATTGAATTCGTCTTCTTCATTACGAACACAGACCTTACTTAAACATCCGATTCGTGATTAATCTAGTTAATAAACATGATGTCTAGCTTGAATGTACTAAACCGAACAGTTTGGGGAAAGAAGATACCGAACAGGTTGTCTTCCTCAGAGAGTCCGGCGAGAACTTGTCGGCTCTGTTTTTGAACCTTCGGCTGAGAGGGTCTATCAACAGAATTAAGGGATTAGATATGAAATTGAACTAGTGTGTATTGATTATCAGTACGTTTGAATGTGCATACCGATAACTAACGAGTTTCCGGCAATTCCAGAAATTTTTCGGCGAACACGGAAAATCCAGCAAAGTCGTCTGTGGTTGATTTTGAGTGATGGGTTAATGTTAGTAAAGTTCTAACAATAGATTGAAATTGTAAAGGAGGAGTATTTTACCGGTTTGTGTTGAATACGGTTTTCCGGCGACTTTTGCAGAGAATTCCGGCGAACTGTTTTAGGTGCTCAGATGATTTGAAAATGCGACGAAAAGGAATTGGAGGATTGTTGTGATAGTTCTGAATCGCGAGAATGGACTGAAACTTGAGTTATCCAGGGATTTGATGAACTTTCGGTTTCAAATACCGAAAATGATGAAGCTTTAAGTTCAATCAATTCTGACTTAATTAGAAACCGTCGTGCATCGGTTATAACTGAAATTGTGAGGTAAACAATCGATTTGACGATTGGTTTGCCGATTATCGGTTTTCAGATGGCATCACCGGTTAAATCGAGTTTGTGTATAAGTTCCATTTGTTTTCCTAGAGTTAACAGAAAACACTTTGTGGCGGAGTGGTTTAGGGAATGGATGTTAAGTCGTTTGAGCGACTCAGCTGACCCGGGTTCGAGTCCCGGTAGCTTCAAATATTTTTTATTTATTTTATTTTAACTTTTTATCAAATATAATTTTTATAGTTTAGTTTATTTATTAATTATGTATCGTTTTAACTCAAAATAACCATAAATAATTAATGCACTTTCATAACTTGGTACTTGATTACAAAACGGAGCGGGTTTTGGAGACCCAATTTTTACAAATGTTACAACCTTCACTCGTTGCCGACACTCCCACCACCGCCACCCACTGCCATCACCTGCCACCGCCACATTCACTGTCCACCGCCGCAATCCACCGCCACCTATTACGATCACTACTATCACCCACTAACGCAATCTATCACCAATTTTATTCAATTATCTTTTCCTTCCTACCAAACAACACAAAGTAATGATTCATTTCATTCTCATATGGTAATAAAAAACAACAATCGAATGGTAATGATCAATTTCATTCTTTTATCGATTCCTTTACTTCATCCATTCTATTCACTCGTCAATTCCATTATCCCTTACTGAACAGACCTAAGAATGTTTCTTTTTGTGTCGGGCGGCTCGAGTATGTGAACGAGTAACCTATTAGTGTGTCAGATCAAAATTTATTTTATTTTACTTTTCTTCGAATTTTTAATTTTTTTAGACTATAAAAATCTTATAGGGTGTAAACAAAGCCAAACTTTTACTCTTGAGATTTGACTAAGATGTTACAATCACCTCTCTTATGGGCTCATCATACTCAATAAGGTTTTCCCCACCATCCCAATCATGGATGTGAAATTTGCCTAAGGTGTCCTTCTGAACACCCCCAAAGACTCATCATCGTCGATGAGGTTTGTCCAACCATCTCGGATGGCTTATGAATGACTCTAATATCATTTGTAACATTCAGCTTCTCGTGCCACCAATATTGTCTGCTTAATCCACGAGGAGCTCACAGATTTGTTTGTGGTTGCCCTCGTTGAGACTTCCCGGGATGTCACCCATCTAGGGTGCTACTCCCACTGATAACGCTTAACTGTAAAATTCTTCTCTCATTCAATAACATTAACCCCAAAACGCGTTGATGATATTTAAGTTAGGGCCATCCTTGTACACGATCAATGTGAAATTTGCCTAGGGTATACATCTTCTACCTTTGTGGTTAAGAATTTTCTTCGACCGCAAATTATGGCAACCGTAAAGATTTGACGGTTACTCATGTTCTTCAAAACCTCATGTGAAAATCATTTTTCTGGAAAGCCTACAATATTGATGATCCCATTCTCACAATGAACTTCAAAAACCCCATGTGAAAATCATTTTTCTGGAAAACCTATAATATTGATGATCCCATTCCCACAATGAATATTTATACTTTACAATTAAAAAAGAAAAATATACTGTTGATAAAAATTGTTGCATTCATTCTACATGTGGGTTGTGGTTGTCTGGCAGAAAATTAAACACACGTTTGATCACACATTCATTGAAACTGAAGAGGCATGCGCTAGTAACAAGAAGACTCACATGCTTCCGTACGTTCTAGTTTCAAAGTGCAGATTTCATCATCTAATTGGCAACCGTTTATCCACTTGGAAATAGCTTATCGTTGATAAATTAGATAATGTTTGAGTTACTATAAGCTCATGTGTTTAATCCTTATAGTGTGCAAGTTTAGCCATTAAAAAAATGTCACCGAGTTTTAAAAAAAGAACACATTTTTTTTGTTTCTATCATTTAATACATTTGCAGGGTTAGGATCGAATACAAAGTCTCCTAAAAATAAGAAGTCGTAAGAAAGGTATCAAACGGACTCTGATTGACCACATTAAGCGGCATTGGAACCCTATCATCGAACTCCACGATATGAGATTTTAAATTTTTGCTTTAAGATATTTAATTTGTAGGTTTTAGAATTTTTATGTACATCGTTGTGTCTTTTTATTTATCATTGTGTCTTTTCCATTAGCGTCATTGTGTCTTTTTACGACTAATTATGTCTTTTTTTCTCGACATTGTGTTATATTTTTCGGGATTGTGTTTTATTTTACTTGACAGTGAGTTATATTTTGCATCTATAGTGTCTTTTTACACTTCTTATTTTTTAGAGAATTTGTAAAATAATTTTACCCACATTTGCAATCTGAAATATTGCCATAGTATGGAACTTTTTACCGCGAAAGAGAAAATTACTTAAAGACCCTGTAAAACTTGGAAAACAATAACGATTATTAATTAAAAGGTATGTTAATGTACAAAAGACTTTTAACATATAAAGTGATTACACATAAAGGAAATAACAATCGAAAATTACGCATGAAGGAAATCAAAATTATGTATGAAAAATCAAAATTAAGATACTTTTACACTTTGTACGTTAACCACCCTTAGTATTTAAACCTTTTATTTATTAATTAAATAAAATAAAATATTATAATTATTATTTTCGTTAAAAGAAGCCTGAAATTATATGGAAGTTAGTTTCACAATATGGAACTTCTATAATAAGTAATAATCTATATAACGATTGAGCCAACATTCCGGTAACTTAAGGTAAGTTCTAGTTCTTGATTTCGTTTCTCTGGTTGGATTGTCAGTGGCTTAGAGTTTTGTTCTATGGTGGTTTAGCAGCAGTGGCCTCAAGCAATGGGGTGTTGTTAGTACGTTTGTGATCTTATATGATTCTGGTTTGTTATTACTGCGTATAAGCTAACGGTTTAACTCGATTTTGGTGTATAACATGTGGGAGTCCCCATGCTACGCAACGGGCTTTTGGTCGGTATCAGTTTTATTCGTTATAGTACCTTTATGTCGAACTATTATTCCTTGAATGGTATGGCCACCGCGGACATTACTTTTGGTTGTATATAGAAAGGTGGATGGATCAGAAAACGAGGAGAATGGAACGAGTGATTTAGTCACTCATCAGTTGCGACCGGCTTTGATTGCGAAACAAATAAACCGTTGGGTTCATGGAGGCTCGATTGGTTATTGGGTGGTTTTAGAAGACAATTAAAGTGGCAGACTAAATTATATTGAAGACATAAGGCAGGATGCTTAGCCTATTTATTTGATTATAGCCCATTATTTGTTTTCTTGTGAAACAAGTTGATAAACCTAAGATTTTCTCAATATATTATAATTATTTACTTGTAATTTCTTACGAGTGTTGTAGACAATAAAAGTATTATCCTGGTTGCAACCCGTGGACATATGTCAGCCGACCAAAGTTCTTTATTTTTCTCTTGTAGATTGTTTGTGTTTGTGTTTGTGTGTGTTGAGAAACACCAGAATGCCTAACAGAACGGGCAGTATCAACTTGCAAATTGGACTTTGATACACGACTAACATTTGGACTATAACAATAATTTATTAGCGAGCGAATAGCAAGATTAGGGTCAACTTAGTGTCTATTAAGGACATCCTATAAATCTTTGTTATTAGAATTGCTACATTATTACGAACTGTACGCATATAGGATTCATTGTAACTCTATCTAAAACGTTGAGGTGAGTCTCGTAACTTTAATTCCATTTTTATAAGTTTTTGGGGTGTTTATACATGCAAAACCAACGGAAAGTTATTCAACTCAAATTAAACACAAATACTAACTCACTTAATCTGGATTGTTTAAATTGTTAACCCATAAACTCAGCGTGATTTAGTTTGATAATTTTGATAAATGAAAATTTACATATTTATTTTATCTTACCCAACTGTGTTTTACAATAAGTATGTTTAATATAATGCAAAAAATAACAATTTAAGTCCATTTGTCATTTGAACCTAACATGTTAATCGAGCACGGTGTGTGTGTTTTCACCTATTATTTGGTGTGTGTGTGTGGGGGGGGGGGGGGGGGGGGCGGCTTGGTTTGGTTTGGAAAGAAATGGACAAATTTTGTGTAAACTTTGTATGATTCGGAAAAAAAATAAAAAAATTATTAAGAATCTAGCAAAAGTAACCCCCTGGAAAAAATCCGATGGTACCAATGGGCTTGTCGTTTGATGGTACCAAGCAGTGTTGTAAGATGTTGGCCCCTAAGTTTAATTCCGGTCCAGTTTGCAACAAAACATGTATTATTACACAGTCTAGTTCTTGGTATACCATTCTTAGATTTTGATTCCGGTTTGGTTTGGGACTATTGCGCATTCGTAGACACTACTTTGGAAATGAAATTTGGGGTCAATTAAATGAACTATTGGGTCATTTTTGAATTCTTTGACTAATAGGATTAAGGTCTTTGCAAGTGGAAACTTATCTTTCTCTCTATTAATAAGGAAGAAATTGCAAGAACATTCACAATCTCTTCAAAAGGAATCAACTTTTGTAACATCTTCTACCAGTTCAGCAAGTAATTGATCCGTTACAACTCTCATTTGTGTATGACCCGTCTCAAACTAATGAACCCTGTGACTCTTCCGCTAAACCAAGTTCATCCTAGATCCTTCTAATGAATGACAAACTGAAAAGGTACAAACTTTTTTCTTTTTTTACTTGTATTTTGAATGTTGTTTTTTATATTTTGGGTTTATTTGGGTTGGGTACTTTTCTTCTTTAATGGGTCAGCTAGAAAATAGCTATAGTTAACATGGAAACGAGTCAAACGGATCTTAAGTGACAAAAAAAACCTGATTCGTATAGTGCATACAACCTCCTAAATGTTTAGTTGGTGATTTTGATTATCTGAGTAATAATCATGTTTATGTGACCATATTCAATACATTAATAGTTTATAATAGTTATTGTTATACTTAATATACCCAAAAAGGAGTGTGAGGATCAACCCAACTTGACCCAGCCCCTTTCAATCCCTACTTAAAATGACCGTTTCAAAGCATACCCATTTTTCACTTCTTCCCACCATACTAGTTTCATGTTTTGTCATATAATTCTTAAACCAAAGGGTATGTTATATATCTGATGTTGCCTTCTTTGTTTCGATTTTCTTTTTATTGGTTTGCAGTGGCATCTCAGCTAATTCCATTGATTGCAAAGGCCATGAAGAGAAGGCTTATAATTCGACTTCATCCAAACAATATTATTATCCACCATTTTCGCTAACATTTGTAACATAACATTTCAAACATGGGAGCGCATTTCGTTCATGTTGTTTGCAACACAATGTAACCATTTAGGTCATATATTGGCATATTAGTTGTTTACGATTAACAGAAACCGGACACCGTTCATTGTTGGCATTTTTCCATTGTTTATTACTACTATATAAAGTAGCACCATGATCTTAATACCACATAAACAGTACCTTTCAAACAAAAAAGGTGCATGCACATGGGCGATAAAGTTGTATATTGAACCTACTTAATACAAACATCATTACTGTCGCCATCTAAACGGCCGATCCCTAAAAAGTCACAGAAAACCATTGAACCTTACAGGTTCGGTGCATAAGTTTAAACGATACTAGTTTGCTTATTACTTATTAGGTATAGATTCGAATCAGATTGCCGCACTGCTCGTCATGGTGTGTACCTGTTAACAAAAAACTGATAATCTGGGAAATAAGTCTCCACTTTGTTGAGCCAGTGGCAAGCAGTCATCCAAAGATCATGTTCCTTGTCACGTTCATCGGGGTCACGAGGCGATATCATTGAACCGTTTAGCTTGTACGAGAACATTCCCAATACTGGTAAACTAACCGTTGGAAAACGATCATTTCGACCATCAATCCTCTTACTGTAGCCTGTATGAGCGTCATATACAAAATGTTATGGCTCATAGAAATCACTTATGGTTATTCGCATGTGTATGAAAGAAAGATTAATAGAGAGAAGTACCTTCAGGCTGAGTTGACAACGAATGTAATGTCAAAAAACATGCTTCCACTTCTTCTTGTGTTGGTCCCACAGGTATTCTATAGATTGGATACCTACAAGCAAGTCAGTTGAATAAGAGAACAAAATTGACAAAATACAGTAAGAAGAGTAGAGATGGTAATTTTGACCCATATAGTTATGGGTGGTAAAACATAAAAGTAAAAAAAAAAGGTAAAAGAAGCAACGGGTTGAATGGGAAAATTAGGTCGATGGTGATCGGTGTATTATTAATGTATATAACTTCCTAAATCATTTTACCAAATATTCAGTTGTTACTAAAACAGTATGATTGAAAAAATATAACGTCTGGACAGATTATGTTCGACGCCATTTCAAAGCATTAACTTATTAATAGGATGATTCATTTTTGGTTTAATGTCTAACAAGTAAAGTGAGTAAAATAAGTAGCTTAAAAAGAAACAAGTCACAGGGTTGAACGGATTGAAAATCACCCAAATAATTAGTTTTATTGCTTAAACAGCCTAGGTTAATAATTCAGAAAGATTATTGCTGAAAAGGCATAATGTTATAATCATATTTAACACTCAAATTGCTTACGATATTGCTGAAAAAGCATAATTTTTATAATCATATTCAACACTCGGAAATATTATAAGTTGGGGATGAAGAAGATTGTTTTGGGACAACCCAACTCGTTTTGTCAGGTACCATAAGTTACGCATCATGACCGTTACCCATAGTAGATTAATGTTGACCTAGCATATTCTGTTTTGTCAAGTCTTGACCAAGTAATATGAAGTGGAGTAGTTGAGATCATGTGAACGTGGAACATGGGACTACATGGTAGACGTGGTACATGACAACCTAGTTTTCAGCTTTTAGTTTCTCTTTCTTAAGTAGTATATAAGAAACAGTAGGCTAGTTTGTTTCAGTACGAGTGATTTCCCTTTCAGTATTTTGTTTCATTGTAATCGTTGATTTCTTTGAGTGATAAAAATCCAGAAAATTGCCCCACCTGTGAGTTTTATTAGCCAAATATATCTCTGATATCTAATATTTGGTATCAGAGTCTCAGGTCTGTGTCGTGAGTATATGCCAAAGTATCTACGATTTGATCATATGGATGTGTCTACAAATACTAATTCCAACGTTCCAAAGGAGGGAAATCTGATGTTGCTCCAATGTCCGGTACTAACAGCCCAGAACTACACAACTTGGGCAATAAAGATGGAAGCTATCTTAGATGCCCAAGGGTTATGGGATTCTCTCGACCCGCCACCCGGGTCGGTTGTCGACGAGAAGAAGAGCAAGCTAGCACGAGCGTTCTTGTTCCAAGCTATACCGGAGGAAGTACTGTTACAAGTTGCAAAGAAGAAAACTGCACAGGATGTGTGGGAATCTTTGAAAGTAAGGTACGTTGGAGCTGATAGAGTCCAGAAGGCCCGTCTTCATACCCTTTGAAGCGAGTTCGAGGCGCTCGTATGAGAGATGGAGAAACCATTGATGATTATGCTGGAAAACTGTCCGGTTTTGATTTCCAAACACAACAGTCTTGGTGAAACTCTGGAAGACGATAAACTGGTACGAAAACTGTTCGATACAGTTCCAGATAAGTTTCTCCAATTAGTGGCCTCGATAGAGCAATACTCAGACGTGGATACAATGCCTTTTGAAGAAGCTATTGGGCGTTTGAAGGCTTATGAAGACCGTCTGAAACTGAGACGGATGCAGTGGTAGCTGAGAACACACTATTGCTTACCAAGGGTGATGGTAGACAAGAAAACAAATTCTCAGGTAGAGGAAGCTCATCCAGAGGACGAGGCCGAGGGTTATCCAATGAAAGGGGAGGAAGATGTGGGTCTCGAGGCCGGGGAACTGGCCGAGGAAGAGGTGGACGTTGGTATGGTCAACAACACCAAGATTTAGGAAGCAATAATAGGAAGCCTAAAGATAAGAGAAACATTAAATGTTTTAGTTGTGATCGCTATGGCCATTATGCAACCGAATGTGACCAGCCCAAGAAGCAAGATCAAGAAGTTAACCTTGTTCAGGGGCAAGAAGAAGAACCAACGTTACTTGTCAGCATTCATGGTGAAGAAGAGGCTTCAATGGTGCTTCTCAATGAAGAAAAGGTCTTCCCAAGCAAGTACACGGAGAATGAAGGCATTATGAAGAATGTCTGGTATCTTGATAATGGGGCCAGTAATCATATGACTAGCCACGTTAAAATGTCTGCTGAATTAAACAAGACTGTTGTGGGTCAAGTTCCGGTTTGGAGATGGCTCAAAAGTTGAGATACAAGGAAAAGGCACCATTTTATTTTACTGTAAAAATGGTGATCAGTTCTTGTTGCCTAATGTATACTACATACCAGCATTATATAGTAATCTTATTAGCCTCGGGCAGATGACTGAGGATGGTTATGAAGTTGGAATGAAACAAGATTATTTGAAGTTGCATGATGAAAAGGGTAGATTGGTCCTGAAGGTACAACGTTCCCCAAACAGGCTTTATAAAATTACTCTCATTGATGGTAAGCAAGCATGTTTGACCATGAAGTTGGATGAGGAAGCATGGATTTGGCATGCTCGAATGGGTCATACAAACTTCAAAGAACTTGAAGAAATGGCCAAGAAGGGGTTAGTGGAAGGTATGCCCTGTATAAAACATCCAGGAAAAATTTGTGATGGTTGTCTGGTAGCCAAGGAAACCCGAAAACGATTTCCATCTGTGGCTGCATGGCGAGCTACAAATCCCCTGGATCTAATCCATGCAGACATTTGTGGTCCGATAACACCACCCACCATTGGATGTAAACGATATTTTTTGTTCGTTGATGATTTTACAAGATATATGTGGGTGTATTTATTGAAAACAAAGGATGAAGCCTTTATTATGTTCAAGATTTTCAAGGCACATGTTGAAAGACAAAGTGGGCAGAAGATAAAAATTTACGCACAAATAGAGGAGGTGAATTTAACTCCTCTCATTTCAATGAGTTTTGTCAATCAAAAGGAATTAGGCGTCATCTCACCGCACCTTACACACCGCAGCAAAACGGTGTTGTAGAACGTCGCAACAGAACTATCATGAACATGACCAGATCATTGCTCAAGGCTATGCGTGTGCCAAATCCGTGTTGGGGGGAAGCCGTTCAACATTCAGTCTACTTCTTGAATAAGGTTGGAACCAAAGCTCTTAAAGACTCAACACCATATGAAGCTTGGGGTGGTAAGAAACCGATGCTTCAGTATATTAGGGTTTTTGGGTGTGTAGCATATGCAAAGAAGATGGGTCCTAATCAGTAGAAACTAAACGATCGTAGTGAGGCTCTTGTTCACCTGGGTATAGAGGAAGGGAGCAAGGCATACAGGTTATATAACCCTAAACAAAAAAGGGTTGTTATAACTCGTGATGTTGAATTCGAAGAAAAGTTGAGTTGGCCATGGCAGAGTGTCCAAGAAAATAAGCCCATGTCTCTACCAGTATGGGCTAATGTGACAGTTCAAGAAGTGGGCCCAACTTATGGACATGAAACTTCACATCAAGAGATGGCCTTTATCCTAGTACGCCGCAGCAGGTAGATGTATCATTACCTTTCCTGATGTTGCAGAAACTCCACAGGGTAGTGTCAATCATACCTCAATGTCAAGTTCAGAAGAAACATCACATAGTGGGGTCCAGTATGAAACAGCTCCTTTTAACCATACCCCCTTTCAGGGCTTTCGTACTTTAAATGATGTTTATGACAAGACTATACCCATTGAGGCAGATGAAGAATTGCTCTTAATAAATGATGAGCCATTGTCATACAAGGAGGCTTCAAATGATCCAAGATGGAGAGATGCAATGAAAGCAGAATTAGATGCAATTGAGAAGAACAAAACCTGGTCTTTAGTTCAATTACCTCCGGTTATAAGGTGATTGGATTAAGATGGGTTTTCAAGTTAAAAAGGGATGCAGAAGGAAAGGTTATGAAACACAAGGCAAGGTTGGTTGCAAGAGGTTTTGTGCAAAGAAAAGGAGAAGATTTCGAAGATGTTTTTGCTCCAGTGGCACGACTTGAAACCATACGGTTACTCCTGGCTATGGCAGCGAAAGAGGGTTGGCTTGTACATCATCTCGATGTCAAGTCAGCCTTCCTAAATGGAGACCTTATGGAAGAAGTTTACGTTTCACAGCCGATTGGATATGAAGTCAAAAACAAGGAGCATCTCGTGTACAAGCTAAGCAAGGCCCTGTATGGGCTTCGGCAGGCTCCAAGAGCCTGGAATGCTAAACTCGACAAGGTGTTAAAAGGTAGGGGTTTTATTCGTTGCATACAAGAGAAGGCAGTTTATATGATACCAAAGGCTGGGGAGATACTTATAGTTGGAATATATGTTGATGACCTGATTGTGACTGGAAGTAATGAAGAAGCAATCAACAGGTTTAAAGACAAGATGAGGAAAACTTTTGACATGAGTGATCTTGGGAAGCTGACTTACTATTTAGGAATAGAAGTTGATCGGCATGATGGGTAGACACTATTGAAGCAGACCGGATATGCAAAGAAGATTTTTGGAGTTGGCTTGCATGTGGGACTGCAACCCAGCTAAGGTTCCAATGGAGCAAAAGTTGAACCTGACAAAAGAAGGAGAAAGGGAAGATGTTGACCCTACTGCATACAGAAGACTTATCGGAAGTCTCAGGTACCTACTGCACACTAGACCTGATTTAGGTTATTCAGTTGGAGTTTTGAGTAGGTACATGGAAAGGCCAAAGTCCAATCATTTTGCAGCATTAAAGCATGTTCTTAGGTATGTAAAAGGGACAATCAATTTTGGCTTGAAGTATAAAAGGGGTGAAGATCGGAAGTTTAATAGGCTACAGTGATAGTAGTCATGGAAGGGATTTGGTTGATAGAAGAGGAACTACTGGTACAGCGTTTTATTTTGCAGAAAATTTGATTACTTGGTCGTCTAAAAAACAATGTACTGTAGCACTATCCCCTTGCGAGGCAGAGTTCATGTCACACCCCGGATTTCTGACCTTGAAATCCATACACCGGTGGGCCCGGGTGTGGGAGTATCGTGACAACAGTTGATAACGTCATAGTCAATTAAGCGTGGCACAGCGGAAGTCTTGGAGTAAACTTACTATTACAAACCGAATGTTCGAAAATACAAAATAATATACAAGCTTGTAATAGAAGATCCACATGCGGATCATAGAATGTACAAGAAAGAATACAAAACAGACTTTAGGCAGATCTAAGGATTTACAAGAATCCTCTTATTCTCTACCGAGCAGCTTCCAGCTTAATTTCGTGTTGTACCTGCAGATAGTCTTTTGGAGGGTACGTCAGCTTACGCTGGTAAATACACCCAACTGACTCATTTTGAAAATATTAAAAATGATTTCAAGTGCAAACGGCACAAAATCTTTTATTATCTTAGGAAGATTAACCATGCAATGGACCATGCAATAATAATTTACCATATCTCAAGCCCTTATAGGAGAAATAAGTTGAGAGTATTTACCTGAGCTTGCCTTCTTCTTTTATTTTTAAATAACTCAGCCGTATACAAAGCAAGTGATAGCATTTACCGAGAAGGCTCTAGTCTGGATTATGGCATAAGCTAGCCAATTAAATACTAACGGTCTTATAAACCAAATAGTGTACAGTATAACGCTTGATTAAACGATAATCGGATAGAATGTAGTTTAAACCCGACAAGTACTTGACTTGTATAATATGGGTAAACTATAAACATTCTGGATTTTGAGGCTAAATGACAAGGTTAAACCCGTTACGGTTAAATTTCGTAAAATAGTTACATATACGAACTGTGCGCATAATAGCGATATCGGGTAACCGGATAAGTCATGGAAAAGTTCTATATTCCATTATACTTTAAATAGTTAAAATATCAGTAGGATATCAACTTATATGCCCATTAAGGTTTTAAAACGAAACTATGCCTCATAAGGGTATTTTGGTAATTTCATACCATATAAAAAGAACTTGAATATAAGTTAATGTTATAATTATAAGTATTCTGAAAAAAGATACTTTATTTATGACATAATATTAGTAGGATGTCAATTATATGTGTAAATTATCTTTTATGACCAAACTATGCACCGAAGGGGCATTTTGGTCATTTTACACATAGTTTATAAATTATTTGGGATTCTGAGTTTATAACATGTACCTACTGTAATTATGTTTAAAATAAGTTTTGAAATCAGTAGGTATCAAGTTTTGGTCAATAATATGGTTTAAAACCATACTATGCGCCAAAATGGCGCTTATGTCGTAAGATGACGTTGTTAAGTGATGTTTAATAAAAACTGACCTTAGGGCCCGACTTAAAATGTTTAAAATATGTTATTTAATATAATATATCATTAGGTAAATTATTTACCTTGAAAAAGATTGATTAAAATCATTTTATGAGTCACAAGAACTAAAACCGTCATTTATTGACATAGTTTAAGGACCTGTTTGGAAACTCAGTTTACAACTTGGTTTATCATCCCAAATAATCCTACTTATAATATTACATCAGTAGGAAACTAAATTTCAAGTTTATTATCATTAAAACCTTTTTTTGTTCAAAAAGGGCATTTTGGTAAAAATGGCATAATTATGGAACTTGTGTATAAACTTAGATTCTGATTATGATCATGTAATATAACCTGAAGGGTTATGCTACATTATATTATGATCATAATGCAACTTTAGATCAGTAAGTAACTAATCTAAATCGGGTCAGAATCGAAAGTCAAAGCAGAAGTCAAACTTCACGACTTTCAGTTGCGAACCGACCATAGAACTGAAATTGACGAGCCGAACATGTTCATACATGTTCTAATAATTATTACCAACTTGTTTAAGTGTCAAAACAGGTTTCATAACATATATAAGATCAATTTATGATTTTTCTGAAAAATGGCCTGTTTGACTTTTTAATATCGTAACTTTGACCCGTCAATTGGTCTAGCAAACGTGATCTTCAGGAGGTGCCCTTTAAAGGGATTAACACCTACCTTATTACGATCAGTTAGCCATGTTCATTTCGAATAATGGCTGGACCATAATGGTCTTAACCGAAAGTCAAAGCGTTTTACGTAAAACGCTTGACTTTAGGCTATAGAAACCTATAAACGAAAATGCACAAGAAAGAACACTTACCAGTGATTCCTAGATGCAAAAGAACTATGTTGGACTGCTCCTTTTAGTTAGGAACTTCTAGAGGAGGGAGAAGAGTGAATAAGAAAGGTGCAAGTTGAAATGGTGAACTTAAGCACCTATTTATAGTTGGAGAGCTCAAAGGAGGTGAAGCCAAGTGTCTAGGGTGTAAGAAGAAGCTTACAAGTGTCCCAAAACGTGGCATAGCTGATTAGGAAGGCCATGGTTTCGATTAAATGGTTTTGGAGCTTTACTTGGGCTCCAAAACAAACTTTCTGCTGCAGGTCTGTTCTCGCGGGGCGCGAGAGACACAGGCCGGGTCTCTCGCGGCCCGCGACCGCCCCTATTTCAGTTTTAAAAATTTGACACTTTGGCCCCTAAACTATATAAAGCTTATAAAAACGATTTTAAATACTATTTTGGCACTTTTAGCCCTCCGTAGCCAATACTTGGCATACCCGCGATTATGCCCGGGCATTATTAAGCTCTCGTTCGTTAAAAGGTTACTCAGATGTATAAATTAACATGTTGACACTTTTAATCCTCAATATCCAACTTTCACATATTTACAGAATTGAACTCTCTCGTCCAACAAACGGCACGTATGAGAGTTAGGACTTCACAAAGGATCACTCAGAGGCTTATTACAAGCATGTTGATTCTGATGTCACTCAGAGGCTGGGCATGTTGACAATCAGTCACTCGGAGGCCAAGTTTCAAGCATGTTGACATATCAGTCACTCAGAGGCTAATGATTTAAGCATGTTGACATATCAGTCACTCAGAGGCTATTATTTATGCATGTTGACATCGGTTCGTCACTCAGAGGCTCAACTTGAGCATGTTGACGCCTTTAGTCCTTATTGGTCTTTAATATACTATATTAAAAATACAATACGTGTCACTATACTATTGGACACGATTTTACAGGGTGTTACATCCTCACCCCCTTAAAAGAAATCTCGACCTCGAGATTTTATTCAAAAAGATGGTGGTATTTTTGTCGCATAGTGGACTCAACCTCCCATATGTATTCAGGACCTCTAAAAGCGTCCCACTTAACCTTTACTATAGGTATTATCTTTCTTCAGAGCTTCTTAACCTGTCGATCCTCGATCGAAATTGGTTTCTCAATGAACCTCAGGTTTTCATCAATTTGCACCTCATTGTGCGACATTGCTAGCGACTTATCGGCTAGACATTTCTTAAGATTAGATATGTGGAATACATCATGGATTCCATTAAGCTCCTCTGGCAACCTGAGCTTATAAGCTACAGTGCCTACACATTCGATTATCTCGAAGGGTCCTATATATCTTGGGCTTAACTTGCCCTTCTTTCCAAAACGCATCACTCCTTTCCAGGGTGATACTTTTAGCATAACTTTGTCCCCTATTTGGAACTGAAGAGGTTTACGCTTTTGTCAGCATAGCTTTTCTGCCTATCCCTGGCAGCTTTGAAACGATCACGGATTTACACAATCTTTTCCGTGGTCTCCAGGACAATCTCAGGTCCTGATAGTTGGGCTTCCCCAACTTCCGCCCAGCATACGGGCGTTTTACATTTTCTCCCATATAAGGCCTCAAAAGGAGCAGCCTTAATGCTAGTATGATAGCTATTATTGTAGGAGAATTCTATTAGGGGTAAGTGGCCATCCCAACTTCCGCCTAAATCAATCACACATGCCCTGAGCATGTCTTCTAGAGTCTGTATAGTACATTGACTTTGACCATCAGTCTGCCGATGGTAAGCCGTACTAAAGTTTAGTCGTGTGCCTAAAGATTGTTGGAAACTTTTCCAAAAGTGAGATGTGTATCTAGTATCTCTATCGGATACAATAGATACTGGCACACCGTGTAGGGACACTATCTTGTCCACATACAACTTAGCCAATTTATCTGAATTATACGTTTCTTTTATTGGCAAGAAGTGTGCTGACTTGGTCAGCCTACCACTATGACCCAAATAGTGTCATTTCCACTTTTGGTCTTAGGTAACTTGGTAATCAAGTCCATAGTTACCATTTCCCATTTCCAAGAATGGGAATTTCAAGTTGTTGTAGAAGTCCTGACGGTTTCTAATGTTTGGCCTTAACTTGCGAACACGTCAGACACTTAGCTACATATGTGGCTATGGATTTCTTCAAACCTATCCACCAATAATTTTTCTTCAAATCTTGATACATCTTGTCACCACCCGGGTGAACAGAGTATCTTGAATTATGCGCTTCCTGGAGGATTAGATTCCTAAGTCCTCCAAAGATCGGAACCCAAATTCTATCATTAAATCTTAGGATTCCATCCTTTCCAAGCTTTAATTGATCAATGGTTCCGCCTAACCCTCATTACGGATGTTAGCCTCTAACAAGGCTTGCTTCTGCGCATCTAATAGCTTCTCACTCAAGCTATTTCTGAGCTCAATGCTCTTAGCATTAATCCTTATAGGTTTAACCTTCTCCTTGCGACTTAAGGCATCGATAACTACATTTGTCTTGCCTGGATGGTAGCGAATCTCGCAATCATATCATTAAGAGTTTCCATCCAATGGCGTTGTCGCATGTTCAATTCTTTCTGATTGAATAGATGCTGGAGACTTTTATGGTCTGTGTATATAACACACTTTGTGCCATACAAGTAATGTCTCCACAGTTTTAGTGCAAATACAACGGCACCCAGTTCCAAATCGTGGGTGGTGTAATTCTTTTCATGCACTTTTAATTGTCGTGATGCATAGGCAATCACCTTGCCTTTTTGCATTAGCACACAGCCCATGCCAGTGTGCGATGCATCACAGTAGACTACAAATTCCTTAATACCCTCAGGTAGAGATAACATAGGAGCGTTGCTCAACTTGTGTTTAAGAACCTCAAAAGATTCATGTTGCTTTGGACCCCAATTATACTTAATATTCTTACGGGTCAAAGAAGTTAAAGGAGTGGCTATCCTTGAAAAGTTCTCAATGAACATCCTATAGTAACCAGCCAGTCCTAAGAAACTACGAACTTTTGTTGGGGTCTTGGGCACTTCCCAATTTATTATAGCCTCAATTTTGGCGGGATCCACTTGGATACCACGCTCACTTACCATGTGTCCAAGAAATTGGACTTTTCTAAGCCAAAATTCGCATTTAGAGAACTTCGCATAAAGTTTCTCCTGCCTTAATAATTATAGGATGCACCGAAGATGTTTCTCGTGATCATCTTGATTACGAGAATAGATAAGTATGTCATCTATGAAGACAATGACAAACTTATCCAAATATGGCTTGCAGACTCTATTCATGAGATCCATGAATGCTGCTGGTGCATTTGTGAGCCCAAAAGGCATCACCAAAAATTCAAAATGACTATAGCGGGTCCTGAAGGCTGTTTTAGGAACATCTTCACTTCTAACCTTTAGTTGATGATATCTTGATCTTAAATCCATCTTAGAAAAATAATAGCCCCTTGAAGTTGGTCGAATAAATCATCGATCCTGGGCAGAGGATATCTATTCTTAATGGTTAGCTTGTTTAGCTCTCGATAGTCGATGCACATTCGCATCGAACCGTCTTTCTTCTTCACAAAAAGGATAGGAGCTCCCCAAGGTGAGGAACTAGGCTGAATAAAGCCTTTTTCTAAAAGTTCATCTAATTGTGTCCTCAATTCCCTCATTTTCATCGGTGCTAACCGATACGCAGCTCTAGCAACAGGTGCTGCTCCTGGTAGGATATCAATCCTAAACTCCACTTGCCTATCTAGAAGTAGCCCTGGTAATTCTTCAGGGAAAATCGGGATACTCCGAGATAACTGGTTGATCTTCAAGGTTCGGCTTTGGTTTATTTATGGTAACTTGTGCCATATAGATGACACAGCCTCTTCTCAAACACTTGGATGCCTTAAATAACGACACCTTGTCTGGAAATCCATAGTGTGAGTCTCCAGGGATGGTGATCATTTCACCAGATGGGGTCTTAATCTCGATGAGCTTTTTATCACAGGCAATGCGGGCTTGGTTATGAGATAACTAATCTATGCCTAAGACAACATCAAACCCTGCCAATTTCATTGGCAAAAGAGAGATAGGGATGGAATGATTCTTAATGGTTATGGAACATCCATCAAGAATAGAAGAAGCAGTTTCTAAGGTTCCATCGGCAAGTTCTATCTCATAAGTCTTATATAGAGTTCTTACGGGCAGATTTAATAGTTTACTAAACTTATGATCAACAAATGATTTATCTGCACCCGAATCAAATAACACTCTAGCAAAAATATCATTAATGGGGAAAGTACCTGTTATGACGTTATTGTCATTAACAGCTTCCTTAGCAGTTAGCCGAAAGGCGCGTGCATTCCCCTTTTTGGCCTCTCCAGGCTTCGGATTATTATTCCTTGAATTCTTAGGGCAGCTAGTTGCAATGTGCCCTTTTTCATTGCAAATATAACATACAACATCCTTAAGATCCTTACAATCTAGGGTCTTATGCCCCCTTCTTTTACATATGCCACAAAGTCTAGCTTGTGGGTCAGGATTACACTGTCCCCAATGTCTTCGGTTGCAAGTCTTACATAATAGCATCACAGCCGACTTGCTTTGGTTCCCTTTGAACCCGAACCTCCCTTTATTTTTCTTATTAAATCTATGGGAGTTGTCTTCCTCTCTCTTCCTTTTCCAGTCAGTTTCAGGCTTGACTGACTTCTGCCTCACTATATCAAGGGTGAGGGAGAGGATAGGTCAACAGCAGACCTATAGGTACTAGGCTGAGCAGCCTTTACCATGCCCTTAATCTCGGCGGCTAATCCATTTATAAAACGCGCAATGCGTTTGGATTCAGGGGTGATAAGATAGGAAACTAACCTAGATAAGGAATTAAAATCGGAAACGTACTTCCGACAGTCTAGGTTTTTCATGGAAAGAGACAAGAAGTCTGTCTCTATTTTCTCCACCTCATGGGTTGGGCAATAAATTTCCTTTATTAACTCAACAAACTTGGACCATCCCAAGTTGTATAGGTGTACCTTACCTGTTGATTGAATCATGGCCTTCCACCATGTTAGGGCATCGCCCTTGAAGGATTGTGATACATACTTGACCACATCCTTTTCAGCACAACTGCTGATGTCAACGATAGTCTCCATCTCATCTAGCCACTTTAGAGTTTCTACGGCTCCTTTTTCCCCCATTAAAGTCTCGAGGTTTACAGGAGACAAAGTATTTGTAGGTACATTCGTTCTTGGAAGAACGGGACCTATCAGCATAGTCTATCCTCTTAGGTTCACTCTTGGCATTTGAAGAGTGAACAGAGCTCTCTTTATGAGCTGAAGATGGTGGAATAGATAGGGGTCTAGAGCGAGTGGCACTCGGCTCTCTTAGCCTTTCTATGGCCTTACTCATGGCCCTTCCACAGCCGCATCAATGGGAGCTTGGAAATCATTATCATTATTTATGGCTATATTTTCGGCGTCTTTGACATTCCGATGGCTACTTTGTGCCTCATTAGAATTAGCCATTCTTCAAAGCTTTGGTTCTATAAACCAAATAAAATTTCTCTTAGCCATGGTATAATAACCATATCGGCTTTAATCATCGGATATAACAATCCTTTGCCTTTACTAGTGTGAATAACATCACCACTCTTAGGCTTAATATAACTATATTTGGCCTAGGTCTTAATAGGACCATCATAGGCAAATTACAATTTGGACGGAGTCCATTTATATTAGACAGGGGATCGCAGTGTCACAACTGTCATAACAATTATATAGCACATAGGCTTGTCACCAAGGACATCTTAATATATGGTACATAGGCCTGTCACTAATGGACATAGGATATGGACACTTAGGCCTGTCACTGATGGACATATAATAGGGCACATAGACACAATATTGCTAATGGATGTTTAATTATCATCGCACTGATGATAGTAGCCGGGATCAAATAGATCACATGGGCTTTATAGAATAGATCATAACTCGAAAGGGTAATACATCACTAATGGATGTTTAATCACCGCACTGGTGATACTAGCCGAGATCACACAGATCACAAAGGCTATATAACCGGGATCAAATAGATCACAAGGGTTATATAAAATACATCTCTAATGGATGTTCAATCACCGCACTGGTGATACTAGCCGGGATCACACAGATCACAAGGGCTTTTTAGCCGGGATCAAAAGATCACAAAGGCTATATAACCGGGATCAAATAGATCAAAAGGGTTATATATAATACATCTCTAATGGATGTTCAATCACCGCATTGGTGATACTAGCCGGGATCACACAGATCACAAGGGCTTTTTAGCCGGGATCAAATAGATCACAAAGGCTACATAACCGGGATCAAATAGATCACAAGGGTTATATATAATACATCTCTAATGGATGTTCAATCATCGCACTGGTGATACTAGCTGAGATCACACAGATCACAAGGGCTTTTTAGCCAAGATCAAATAGATCACAAAGGCTATATAACCGGGATCAAATAGATCACAAGGGTTATATAATACATCTCTAATGGATGTTCAATCACCGCCCTGGTGATACTAGCCGGGATCACACAGATCACAAGGGCTTTTTAGCCGGGATCAAATAGATCACAAGGGTTATATATAATACATCTCTAATGGATGTTCAAACACCGCACTGGTGATACTAGCCGGGATCACACAGATCACAAGGGATTTTTAGCCGGGATTAAATAGATCACAAAGGCTATATAACCGGGATCAAATAGATCACAAGGGTTATATATAATACATCTCTAATGGATGTTCAATCACCGCACTGGTGATACTAGCCGGGATCACACAGATCACAAGGGCTTTATAAGGTTAGGACATAGTCCATTACCTTGAAGGCTAGCGTGATTCCTCAAGTCACACTACCAAGAGTATGCACATTACTTGAATGTTAACATAAGAGGATCTTAATGGTTGATTATAAGTCTCGGTCGCATTGACCTTAATGACTTGGAGGCTTGATCTTAGTCCACCACCTCTAGATAGAAGGATAACTTCCCTTAACTATCATATATTTGGCCAAATATGTGGTCTGTGCCACTTGGCAATAATCAAAACCATTAAGATCTTTTTGGAATTATATCGAAGAGCATAAATTTCGAATAAAATCGAGACGCTCGTTTTCAAGAGGATGAATACATATATATATAATTCCAAAGTACTTCATTAAATTTCCATAAGAAATTATAATACTTGAAACAATAAATGAAACTGATTGTCCATGCAAGGACTAAAAGAAACAAAATGTCCACACAGGGACTAAAGAAATAATAATGGTCACGCAGGGACTACATATAATAGAAAAGACTTCACTCATCTTTCTTTCCCTTGACTAGTTTGGAGAGTTTCTTGAAGAACTTATTTGTCTTCTTCTCCATTTTCTCCGCATGTTACTGCATCTCTTTCATTCTTTCTAAGGCCTCATTAATGGCCTCAAGTGGTGGCGGAGGTTGTGGCATAACCGGATACTGGTACCCATAAATTGGATATCTAGTCGGTGGATAAGTAGGTGGGAAAGGAGACGAGTAAAGTGCGTTGTGCATAACCGCCTGACATGTATGGGTCTTGCGACCATGCTTGATAGTCTACCGGTGTAGATGAGTTAAAAGGATCATATCCAGACGTGTCTGGATATGTAGGGATTGGGTTAGTATAACCCGATGGTGGTGGTTGAACTGTAGGTGTTGGTGTGTTGGTTCCACTATAGGTAGAATATTATAGGGTCCACCCATTTGTGGGTCCTCTTGAATGGTGGGGTAAGAATTGGGCAAAGGTGGCAGCGATCCCAACCGTTGTCCGGCACGTACTGAACATACGTGCTCCACGCTTCCTCCTTGGTGGCTCAGGTGGTTGTTGAGGTTGGTCCACGGGTTCCATGTGACATCTTCTTGAACTGAGGGTGGTTAAGAATGGTGAGAAGGAGTGTGGGCAAAAGTAAATTGATTCCAATATTGGTCCCATCATTAGGACCTTGGTAGGGCGATCCGGCGTACGAGTTTGAATCGCTCAAAATTTCGATGGGATGCACATTTGATCCCGACGGTGGAATCTCCGGGTCGGAGTCCTCGTCCATTGGATGTGGTTCGTCCAACTGATTTTGATCGACTGGAGGCGTGTTTAAGTAATGGTTGGGGTTAAACTCTTCATGGTAGGAGTGATGAGAATGGGAATGGTGAGAATGATAGGAATGGTGTGAGTGGTAAGAATTTTGGGAATGTGGGGGCGAGTGTCTATTAGAGACGGAACGTCTCGCTGGTAGCCATGGAGACGAATCTCCTGATTCTTGATAATTATCTGAATTATGAGGTTGAGGGGGAATACGCCCTGATGGTCCTCCTCTCATTGGACTTTTTCCTCATCCACTTTGTCCTCTCACACGTGGCGGCATTTTCCTATTAAAATCAATTCAAAAACATATATAACTTAATAATGAAATGAGTAATTCTAGGTCAATGCCTAGACTCAAAAGTCTAAGGAATGTGCTCGTGTAAGTTTGAGACTAAACACAAAAGGCTAGTGTTTAATTCTCTCAAACGTTGGCTCTGATACCAACCCTGTCACATCCCGGATTTCTGACCCAGAAATTCATACACCGGTGGGCCCGGGTGGGGAGTATCGTGACAATAGTTGATAACGTCATAGTCAATTAAACGTGGCACAGCGGAAGTCTTAGAGTAAAATTACTATTACAAACCGAATGTTCGAAAATATAAAATAATATACAGCTTGTAATAGAAGATCCACAGGCGGATCATAGAATGTACAAGAAAGAATACAAAACAGACTTTAGGCAGATCTAAGGATTTACAAGAATCCTCTTATTCTCTACGAGCAGCTTCCGGCTTAATTTCGTGTTGTACCTGCAGATTAGTCTTTGGAGGGTACGTCAGCTTACACTGGTAAATACACCCAACTGACTCATTTTGAAAATATTAAAAATGATTTCAAGTGCAAACGGCACAAAATCTTTTATTATCTTAGGAAGGTTAACCATTCAATGGACCATGCAATAATAATTTACCATATCCCAAGCCCTTATAGGGGAAATAAGTTGAGAGTATTTAACCTGAGCTTGCCTTCTTCTTTTATTTTTAAATAACTCAGCCGTATACAAAAATACCAAGTGCAGATAGCATTTACCGAGAAGGCTCTAGTCTGGATTATGGCATAAGCTAGCCAATTAAATACTAACGGTCTTATAAACCGAATAGTGTACATGATCATTACGTATAATGCTTGATTAAACGATGATCGGATAGAATGTAGTTTAAACCCGACAAGTACTTGACTTGTATAATATGGGTAAACTATAAACATTCTGGATTTTGAGGCTAAATGACAAGGTTAAACCCGTTACGGTTAAATTCCTTAAATATGTTACATATACGAACTGTGCGCATAATAGCGATATCGGGTAACCGGATAAGTCATAGGACAAGTTCTATATGCCATTATACTTTAAATAATTTAAAATATCAGTAGGATATCAACTTATATGCCCATTAAGGTTTTAAAACGAAACTATGCCTCATAAGGGTATTTTGGTAATTTCATACCATATAAAAAGAACTTGAATATAATTTAATGTTATAATTATAAGTATTCTAAAAAAATACTTTATTTATGACATAATATTAGTAGGATGTCAATTATATGTGTAAATTATCTTTTATGTCCAAACTATGCACCGAAGGGGCATTTTGGTCATTTTACACATAGTTTATAAATTATTTAGGATTTGAGTTTATAACATGTACCTACTGTAATTATGTTTAAAATAAGTTTTGAAATCAGTAGGTATCAAGTTTTGGTCAATAATATGGTTTTAAAACCATACTATGCCCAAAAATGGCGCTTATGTCGTAAGATGACGTTGTTAAGCGATGTTTAATGAAAACTGACCTTAGGGTCAGACTTAAAATGTTTAAAATATGTTATTTAATATAACATATCAGTAGGTAAATGATTTACCTTGAAAGGTTTGATTAAAATCATTTTATGAGTCACAAGGACTAAAACCGTCTTTATCGACATAGTTTAAGCACCTGCTTGGAAACTCAGTTTACAACTTGGTTTATCATCCCAAATAATCCTACTTATAATATTACATCAGTAGGAAACTAAATTTCAAGTTTATTATCAATAAAACCTTGTTTTGTTCAAAAAGGGCATTTTGGTAAAAATGACATAATTATGGAACTTGTGCATAAACTTAGATTCTGATTATGATCATGTAATATAACCTTAGAGGGTTATGCTACATTATATTATGATCATAATGCAACTTTAGATCAGTAGGTAACTAATCTAAATCGGGTCAGAATCAAAGTCAAAGCAGAAGTCAAACTTCGCGACTTTCGGTTGCGAACCGACCTAGAACTGAAATTGACGAGCCGAACATGTTCATACATGTTCTAATAATTATTACCAACTTGTTTAAGTGTCAAAACAGGTTTCATAACATATATAAGATCAATTTATGATTTTTCCGAAAAATGGCCTGTTTGACTTTTTAATATCGTAACTTTGACCCGTCAATTGGTCTAGCAAACGTGATCTTCAAGAGGTGCCCTTTAAAGGGATTAACACCTACCTTATTACAATCACTTAGCCATGTTCATTTCGAACAATGGCTGGACCATAATGGTCTTAACCGAAAGTCAAAGCGTTTTACGTAAAACGCTTGACTTTAAGCTATAGAAGCCTATAAACGAAAATGCACAAGAAATGAACACTTACCAGTGATTCCTAGATGCAAAAGAACTATGTTGGACTGCTTCTTTTAGTTAGGAACTTCCAGATGAGGGAGAAGAGTGAATAAGAAAGGTGCAAGTTGAAATGGTGAACTTAAGCACTTATTTATAGTTGGAGAGCTCAAAGAAGGTAAAGCCAAGTGTCTATGGGTGTATAGAAGAAGCTTACAAGTATCCCAAAACATGGCATAGCTGATTAGGAAGGCCATGGTTTCGATTTAATGGTTTTGGAGCTTTGCTTGGGCTCCAAAACAAACTTTCTGCTGCAGGTCTGTTCTCGCGGGGCGCGAGAGACACAGACCGGGTCTCTCGCGGCCCGCGACCGCCCCTATTTCAGTTTTAAAAATTTGACACTTTGGCCCCTAAACTATATAAAACTTATAAAAACGACTTTAAATACTATTTTGGCACTTTTAGCCCTCCGTAGCCAATACTTGGCATACCCGGATTATGCCCGGGCATTATTAAGCTCTCGGTTCGTTAAAAGGTTACTCAGATGTATAAATTAACATGTTGACACTTTTAATCCTCTAATATCCAACTTTCACATATTTACAGAATTGAACTCTCTCGTCCAACAAACGGCACGTATGAAAGTTAGGACTTCACAAAGGATCACTCAGAGGCTTATTACAAGCATGTTGATTCTGATGTCACTCAGAGGCTGGGCATGTTGACATATCAGTCACTCGGAGGCCAAGTTTCAAGCATGTTGACATATCAGTCACTCAGAGGCTAATGATTTAAGCATGTTGACATATCAGTCGCTCAAAGGCTATTATTTATGCATGTTGATATCGGTTCGTCACTCAGAGGCTCAACTTGAGCATGTTGACGCCTTTAGTCCTTATTGGTCTTTAATAGACTATATTAAAAATACAACATGTGTCACTATACAACTGGACACGATTTTACAGGGTGTTACAGTTCATGGCTGCCACGGAGGCAGCATATCAAGCTCTATGGCTCAGAAGTTTGATTAGTGAGCTGACCGGAGAGAAGCCTCAGTTGGTAAAGTTGTTTGTCGATAATGAGTCCGCAATAGCTCTCATGAAAAATCCGGTTTTTCATGGTAGGAGCAAACACATAGATATCAAGTTCCACTTCATTCGAGAGTGTGTGGAACGGGAGCAAATTCGGGTTGAACATGTGAGTGGTGATCTTCAAAAGGCGGATATATTGACTAAGGCGTTGCCACGTATCAAGTTTTCTGAGATGAGGGTTCTATTGGGTGTTGAAGATCTTGGTGACATACATCAACATTAAAGGGGAGAATAATAGTTAATGTTGACCTGGCATATTCTGTTTTGTCAAGTCTAGACCAAGTAATATGAAGTGGAGTAGTTGAGATCATGTGAACGTGGAACATGGGACTACATGGTAGACGTGGTACATGACAGCCTATTTTCAGCTTTTAGTTTCTCTTTCTTAAGTAGTATATAAGAAAAGTAGGCTAGTTTGTTTCAGTACGAGTGATTTCCCTTTCAATTTTTTGTTTCATTGTAATTGTTGATTTCTTTGAGTGATAAAAAATCCAGAAAATTGCCCCACCTGTGAGTTTTACTTAGCCAAATATATCTCTTATATCCAATAACCCAAACCACCCAACCCGCCCATTTTGCAACTTTTATAAGAAGCATACCAAGCAACACATATCCAGCTTGAGGTTAAAAGATCACAGCTCTTGTAATTGCTCAGCTCTGGAAACCGGGATCCTAGAATTGCAGCCTATTTTAAAAACATGAGCATAAGTTTTGGCATACTGAAGTCAACAGCCCATCAATAAAAAAGATTTAAACTTTTTTCTCAGCCAAAGAGTTAAATAACCTGAGTAGACAAAGGCTTCCGAGTATATGGCCCCTCTTGTTCAATATATTGAAAAACAAGTTTACCGCGTGAACCACAAACTTCAGTTTCATTGTCGCTCATCGCAACCTGCTTCAGCTTTTGGTTGTTCAAGTTCAGTGAGGCAAATGAACCATCTGAAACAATATCGGTCTGCTGGTTTGGTTCATTAGACTTGACATCTTTTTCTTCAGCTAGATCCCTAGAATTTGTAATAAAAGTTGTTTATAGAAAGATAAACAGTCATCATGAATATAATAAAGATTATTTCTTGCTTCTGGAATCATGGTTGATAGGGATGAAAATAATAATAATAATAATAATAATAATAATAATAATAAATAATAAGGTAACAGAATTAATCAGACAAAGAAGTTCCTTTAGGAAAAGATGATAATATAAAATTAGCATCGAAAGCTTAATCAGATTTTGCTCTAGAGTTCTGCATATTCAGTGATATTGTTGCTTTATATCAGTGAGTATTACACAAACAAATTTTATCAGCATAATTTCTTTTTGTCATTTTGAAATTTAAAAATAGCAAACAAATAAAATATAGATAAATATCTTTCAATGTCCGTACCTATTTTACTTCTGGATACTAATTTAGACATGCTATCCTGAGCAAGATCACATTATAACAGCCAAAAACATCTCATTTCCCATATTTTGGTGATTTTCACAAATGATGTTTATATACAATACAAGTTGGTACCCAACTTGATAATTATGCATGATGCATACTAAGAAACCACGAAACAAAACGTAATATGTGATATAAACCCTATAAAAGACAGCATTTCCATCCTTCTTCCAACTGAAGTATTATGAGTTTTTGGATTAATGAGATATCAAATGAACTGTATATATGACATATAACCTACAATTAATATGTAATGCCGCATAAAGAATTCCAAAGGCACTTTTTACTTATAGTTCTTCCTGACGTTTCGCTTAGTGTTTTCAGAAACGACAATACCGCATTAAATAAAAGCTACGTCATTGCTACGGCTATAACGCCATAAAAATATCGTGTTATCATTTTTTGTTTCCACTAAAAGGATCGGCTAACCAATAAGAAAGTAAATCTAATGACCCAATAATCTAATAAAATGCGTGCGTGAATAAAGTAGCCAATAACATATCAATGTTGTAGATAAATCGCGTGTCATAAGTGTTCATTTTGACGTCATATGGTTTTGCTACTACGATGAATAAATGAAAGTACAAAGTTCAGGCCCGTTACAAAATCTACTGGAAACCTTCTTGATCACATAACTAATCTTTAAAGCAACATGGAAGAACTATATGAGCTAGTGGCCATCTAAAAATCCATGTGTCACATCAAAATTTTATGCATCATAGTGCTTTATCGCAGTCCAACTCAATACAGTGAACTTATAGTAGTCTTGTATGACATAACACAGATTAATTGAAACAATTGCATGTCCTTGATAAGAAAGCATTTAACTTGGATAACCACAACCATCAAGATGTGATAATCGAATAACAAGAACAAAAGAAAACAAAAGCAAGATATACTCACCCAGTGGTTGCAGGTGGTTTTTTGGGATCAATGAAAAGCTGCATCCCTGATAAATAGGGAACATAATATTGTGTAATCGGGTGTGTACCGTTCAACAAAAACGGAACTCCACCTCCATAAGCACTGCATTCTTCGAAAGCTTTCCACAAATCCCCAATGCGAAAATAATAGGGGCAAGTTTTTTTAACTTCCTTACTTGCATTCGCCTGTAAAATGCAGCCCGTTATATATTTAACGCGCTAGTATAACATATTATAACAAACCTATTAGACTAGATCATTTGTATACGTTGTATATATATATCGTATAGTTTATGGTAGTCACATGTTAATAGTTTAATTTTAGATATATATTCATCAATGAGAAGCAAATCATCTTTTGAGCCATAACATAATCAATTACGGCTCAAAATTAAGATGATTATCTACTGAATATATTTAAAACATAGTTATAATTACAATGTTAATACATGACTACCTGAACTATACAATAAAAAAAAATACAGTATATACACATAAAATACATGTAAAAAAAGAACAAGCATCCCATTTCTTATTGCATATGAACTATAATATACTCCTTTGACTTAATATGTATTTGTAGGTTAGACCACTCGGTAATTGGGGACGTCTCGCCACGTCCAGCCCCATCATTGAGCATGCACACCGTTTCCCCCGCCCCGTTCTCGTCTTCTCCGTCGTCTAGAGGACGTTGAAGCCGGGCCACATTCAGACCATTATAGCCATTAATAACGGCTAGTTTTTTTTAGAAAAAAATTTCTTTCCCACTTTATAAATATATACCCTTTATTACCCTATTTTAACCCAAATCTTTTCAATCTCTCTCACTTTTTTATACACCACCTTAATTTTTATAAAGTTTTAGGCATGTCTTCTTCTTCATCGTGGTGTTCGTCATCTTCGGGTGAGGGCGATTTGTTCTTTGTGAACGCCGTAATGGTGGCAGCACAGATGATCGTGGAGGAAGAGTAAGAAACGTCGTCACAACCACGAACTAGGGCAGCTGCCTTAAACCGAGACCGAGAATGTTATCTTTATTTTTCATTGAAAATTAAGATATTTAATTTTTTCGGTGTTAATAATGTATTTAATTTATTTTTCGGTGTTAATATTTATGTGCCCATGATAGATTAGTAGCCAATTATTTTGCCAACGAACCTGTTTACACGACCGCGATGTTTAAACGTCGGTTCCGAATGAGTCGTTAACTGTTCTTACGTATAGCAGATGATTTGGCGCGTTGTAATCTGTTTTTCACACTTCGATATGACGCTAGGGGCGATAGAGGATTTACCACTTTACATAAATGTACAGCGGTCATTCGCCAACTGGCATATGGGACGGCACCCGATTCGTTGGACGAGTATTTGAGGATGCCTGAAAGAACTTCACGAGAATGTTTGCATAAGTTTTGCGAATGGGGGTGAAGCAATATAGCAAGAAATATCTTCGGAAACCAAACGCAAATGACGTCTATAAATTATTTCAAGTGCACGAACAAAGGCATAGGTTTCTAGGAATAATCGGAAGCATCGATTGAATGCAATGGCCGTGGCAGAACTGCCCTACTGCGTGGCAAGGTCATTATACTCAGGGCGATCATGGTCATCCAACTATAATACTAGAGGTTGTTGCATTACAAGATCTCTGGATTTGGCATGCTTTTTTTGGTCTGCCTGATTTACTTAACAACCTTAACGTCATCTATCAATCAAAGATCTTTAACAATGTAATAGCAGGAACTGGTACAGACACCAATTTTACGGTCTTGTGGGTGGAATACAGGCGCAGTTACTACCTTGCGGATGGAATATACCCACATACTCTACAATCGTTAAGACTATACCTGACAGACGATAAAAGAAAAAAATTTGCCAAGTTTCAAGAGGCGGCGAGAAAAGACATTGAATGGTGTTTTGGGGTTCTACAAAAAATGACATATCATTGAACATCCAGCACGTTCTTTTACACCAAAGAGGTTGCAATACGTTATGTATGCTTGTATCTTGTTGCATCACATGATCATCGTGGACGAAGGTAGAGCGATTTGTGAGTACGACGAAAACGCGCCTAACAGGAATTATGTTCCAATAAGTGTGGAACAACAAGATTTAAACGGATTCTCTCTACGTAACGAGTACACACATCAAAACCTTCAAGTAGGCTTGGTGGAGTACATTTGGAACAATGCATAAAACGAACCCAATGACAACATGCGGATGAAGACTAGTAGTTTTTTTTTTTTAAATTAAGTTTAGGTTTTTTTAATGTAATGTAGGAATTAATATTTATTTTTGAGTTTAAATTAATTTTAGTTATATATATATATATATATATATATATATATATATTGCATATTTAATTTGTCAAAATTAAAAAATAAATAAGTGGAGGAGGCTCATCCTTCATTTTTCTTGCTCCATTCTTAGAGAGGCATCCTCCTTAAATGTTGACATGGTGTTGATATGGGAGAACATCCTTCAAAGACTTGCCTTCTCACATCGAGTAGCCTTATGACTATGCAAGAAAAACTAACTATCCATCTTTTCAAAAGTCAATGAGTCCAATTAACCAAAAAATTAAGCTAACACATAAGAATACAACATTAGATTAGCCCTTTTTCCACACACGGATGCATATACACAAAGCTTTTTTTTATAAATTGTACATATATAATATAATTCTAAACATAGCCAGATTCAATTCAAAACTATTAAACTAAAACTGTAGGGTTTCAAGACTACCTCACACAAAAGCTGCACAGGAACAATTGGACTAACGCACCGCACAAAACTCTCCAAGTTAGTAAACCTATTCCTGGGTCTCGAACCAGCCGTATCAGACGAAGAAGCTGAACCCTCAGGCGTCGCAGCATTGCCATCGGCTGAGCTAGCTTGCCTCGCAGCGTACATCAGTGCCCTCTGGCGAAGCAGATTTTTATTAGCAAGTAACTGACGTATCCTCGGGTGCCTTGACAACTTATATTTTCGACGATCAACGTTCGCATGCGAACCTGAACCGGTGTGATCACCCTCACCGGTTCCTGAAAGAGCAGATTGTTGTGAACTACCAGACATAATTATAGTAGCAAATTAAACAGGTGAATTATATTATAAATTTATATTGTGTGTGAAACTCAATCTATCTTTGTGCATGTAAACAGAAACATATAGATTGAGATAATTCACACAAGCATGAAGAAACTGTTAGGGTTTTGCAAATGTTTGTGTTGAAAGATTGCAGAAGGAGACTTGTGTTGAAATGGATTCGAGACCAAGTGTGAACGATGACGGTGTTTTATGTGGCAAGTTTAAGTAAATTACGATCATACCCCTGATACGTAAGGTTACAAGTGGCACTAGAAGTGGTATATAACTATTTATGGGTTTTCAAAAATTAGAAAAGAGAAGGATATTAATTATAGTCCATTGAATTAAATGTTTACAACCGTAACTAGCCATAGAACAATATTTAATTCTTGACCATAGTTAAGTCACACATGTTAAATACTTAAATGTATCGGTTATTATTAGATTACATATATTACATGATCAGATATGATATGATAACAATTAACATGTGACTAGTATGTATTTATCATCTTCATTATAATTTTTAATATCACTGATTCTAAATATCATCTAAAGTTAACTTTTTTGATCTTTTTAATTTTGTGTATGTTTTATCTTTTATGCATTATATTATTACTAATCTCAAATATTTATTAAATACTTTTATGTATAAATATGATAAAAATAAATAAGTATATGTATTATTTTATATTGATAGGAATCCTAAGAAAAACACAAGCTAATTCAGAACCGTGGTGAACGATTAAGGACCACACATTTTCTCTAAGTAAAGAAGAAAAAAATATAATCGTATATTTTTTAAGGTTTTTTAGATATATACATAGGGTGAGGTTACTGTGAAAATGACATTTTTCTTAAGAAGTGTGAGAAGGCATAAAATTGACATGTAGGCATCATGTTTTTCGGCTTATCCATGATGTTTTGAGTTGTTTTGGCAAGAAAAAAACACCAAACATATATACATATATGTATATTATCAGTTTTTAAACTATATATATATGTATATTATGAAACATTCATGTACGATATTTATTTTTCAACTTTAAGCATGTATTTTCACACATGTACACTAGGGTTTATTCTAGATTTTTGGTTTTTTGGGGGTTTACATTTAGGGTTTAGTTTTAGGTTTTTTTTTTTTTTGGAGTGGGGTGGGGGTTTATGTTTTTTGGGTTTGGGGGTTTAGGCTTTTGGTGGGAGGGTGGATTTAGGTTTTTGAGAGTGTCGGTGGGGGATGGGTTAGGTGGTTTAGGCTTTTTCATATTAATACACATGTGTTGTACAACTTTTTTTTTGAAAAAAAAAATTTATATATTATATATAGCGATTTTTATTAAAAAAATTCAAAAAAAAATATGGATATGTCTTTTAGGTTTTTTTTAGTTAGTTTTGGTTTTCTCATTTAAACTAGTTTTCTCATGATCTATATATGTATATTATCAAACATAGATATACCATACTTTTGTTTCAATTTTAAAAACGTATATACATATATGTATATTAAAGATTGACAATATACACGTATGTATATATAAAAAATAACCTGATAAAAAATGCCACATTTTTTATAAACCAAATTTTTTTGTATTTTTACTTGGAAAAATATATGGTTCAGAATTGTTCTTAAGGTTCTCAATTTGCATTTTAATTTTTTTTAAAGTTACGCATATAATCTCAACTATTTGCTAAATCATCACATTTTTATAGTCTTTGAAGTGGATGAACGTTTAAAAAATATGTTAAGCTACAATGAAAGCTTTAATTTATTTGAAAATGACATTATTATAACACAATTACACAAACATATGTATTATTTTTCGTTTACGTTATTAAATAATATCGCATATTATTTTATATAACTAAAACTTTCCATTTAATTTATATTCATTAATCAAATTTACAAAAAAAAAGGGTGAGACTAACTTTTATAGAGGAAATCGCTGAAAATAATAAAGATAGGTTTTTAAACTCTAGTTAATAAGACCCGTTTTATTTTATTCTAACACTTTTACCTTTTGAAATTGTTTGGGATTATATGAATACTTTACTTTATATAACATGCAAAACAAAAGGTAAAAGTGTTATAATAAATTATTTTTTATAAACATAATTTTTACAAAATTTTATATGATTTTTCTTTTTAAAATAACCTTATATTAACATGCTTTTGTTAGTTTTCATTATTTTTATGTTTTTAATAACCCTAAAAAATATTGGACCGTGTGTATACATGATAAGAAAAAGGTCAAAACAAAGTCATTTATAAAGTTATTAAAATAAAAAAGTTGTTATGCATAAAAAGTAATTTCATACAAATCACATTACTTTTGTAAGATTTTGTTACATATGTTTTAAGAGAACTTTAAATTTATCGTCTATATATGTGGCAAACATTACTGCCTGAAATAATAATAATAATAATAATAATAATAATAACAATAATAATAATAATAATAATAATAATAATAATATGCTTTGATTGCAAGTAAACAGATTTTGTCCTCTACATTTAGTATTTTATAAATTGATATCTTCATGTATATTATAGAGGGATGTTCATTATTATAAATTATTAACTAATAATATATAACACTTTAATTTATTTTGTAAGCATAAATAGACTGAAACATATGTAGATTTTAATACATTTTATATTTAATATAAAAAAATATGATGTTAATAATCTTTCTGCAAAATTGCACATGTGTATTATATATATATATATATATATATATATATATATATATATAGTTGAAAAGAGCTGAGAGGATAATTACAGAGTATAAAGAGAAAAATTAAGCATTCATTTCCAAATTTATCTTTTTCAACACATTTAATAAAGCTAAAGATAAAATAATAATATATAAAAATGTTAACAAAACATAATTAACACTAACAAGATATATATACACACACAATACCAACAATCGCACTCAACATACACATAGAATTTATATTAACATATAATAAGATAACTTATACTGATTCCATGTATTATCTATCATGTAAAACCTAAGATTAAATAAATCACTTATTAATCGTAAATTACATTATCAAATTTTACATAATTAAACAAAAACTTTAAATTAACACAAGAGACAACATAAAACGAAATTCAATGAATTTGATAGATAGGTTCTTATAACAACACTACTATGCCTCGAAATTAATTTATTATCATTTTCATTTAAGGTAAAATATTATGGTCAGGATATAATAAGAAACCTGTTTCAGGTTTAGATTAAATGGGTTAAATTGATTAATATGGAGGTTTTCACTAAACGTATATTAGTCAATCCAAGACAATAGTTTTTATCTCCTCTAATTTTCTCATTTTCTAAATGTTAACTAGTAAAATTACTCGTACGTTGCGGCGGGAGTTTGATCGACATCAGTTTGGTTTATTACGGTATCAATACGATACCAACACCCAATATAACAACCAAAAGAAAAAAACATAAAAAGAAACTCGAATGATTTTTTTTAAGTTTAGGGGTTATTTGATAACTTTATTAAAGTTTAGGGTGTAAAAAATAAACGGAGTAAACTACAGGGAATGAAAGTGAAAATTCACTAAATAATAAAAAAAGGACCCGCTATAACAACCGAAAGAGAAAACTCAAAAAAAACAAAGTTGAAAGAAAAGTTTACTGAATTTTAAGGGTTGTTTGATAACTTTATTAAAGTTTCGGATGGAAAAAGGAAACTTAGTAAACTATAAGGGATAAAAGTAAAAATCACTAAATGACAAAAAACGGGTACCATTCATCAACCAACACCTTTTAATATATATACATATATATATATATATATTAAATAATATACATATATATATATATATAGTTAGAGGTTATGTGAGAAAATTTAAAAGTGTGAGAATAATAAGAAAGAATCTAAACCATTAGATATTTAATCTAAAGGTTGAGATTATAGTGACAGTTCTGTAAATAGTGTTAACTATTAAACTAACTAATTTTATAGATTAAGGGTATAAAGGTAAATTTAACATTTTTAAACTAAGAAACTAACATTAATGCACATGCAAAGTTCCCTCCTTTTTTAAATGTCAATAAATTTATAAATTTTTATACGTAACTTTTTTTTAAAAAATAATTACACCATAATAACGAGTGTTTTTTAATCTTTAATATGAGTACCATATTATATACTTATGTAGAGAAAAAACTTACGTCTCGCTTGGATGTTTAATCCATAGTGTTTTTTCTATATTCATACAATGGTGTTTTAATTGTAGGGTGTTATTTCTGTCATATTTCTGTTTTTCGTAAGATGTATGCCTTCAATATACATGTTGTGGTGTTTTTATGAGTTAGGGTGTTATTCTTGTTATATTTAATGCGAGGACAAAGGTCCTTGCATTGCTGTGTTTTCTGGTGTCTTGAGTAGGTTTCTGTTGCCTTCAAAGAGTTAGGGTGTTATTTATGATTTTATATATTTAAGGTGTTAAATCTGTTTGATTCTGATTAAAGTGTTGACTGGTGTTATATTAGGGTGTTATTTCTGTTATATTCAATGTTAGGGTGTTCTTTATAAGATGTGTGCCTTCAATATAACTGTTGTGGTGTTTTTATGAGTTATGGTGTTATTTTTGTTATATTTATGTTCTTTATAAGATGTATGCCTTCAATATACATATTGTGGTTTTTTATGAGTTAGGGTGTTGTTTCTGTTATATTTATGTTCTTTATAAGATGTATGCCTTCAATATACATGTTGTGGTGTTTTTATGAGTTAGGGTGATATTTCAAATTCGAAAATCCCTACAATAACTGCAAAAAATCGGTTGCATATATTCATTCCATAATTAGATTTTATTAGTTAAATTACACTTATACCCTTAAACTACCAAAATAAAAAGGGACACATGTTACCTCCAAAATCTTTCTTATCCTTCTCACACTTTTAAATTTTCTCACAATAACCTCACCCTATATATATATATATATATATATATATATATATATAATGACTCTTTCATACGACATTATTATTTTTTTATAAAAGTTGAACCATAAAAACGAGCGTTTTTTATCTTTAAAACGGGTATACTATTGCTATACTTTTCAAAGAAAAAAAATTGAAAACCTATATGCATAAAATGCAATGGACTAAAAAACACACAAAAATGCGATTTTTTCTAAAATGCAATGGATTAAAAACACAAAAAAAATGTGTTTTTTTCTAAAACGTAATAGACTTAAACACAAAAAAGTGTTTTTTAAATTGCAATGGTTTAAAAATATAAAAAATGTAGTTTTCTAATCGCAATAGACTAGAAACACAAAAAAAATATTTTTTTTCCTAAAACCCAATGGACAAAAAACATTAAAAAATGTGTTTTTCTAAAACGCAATGGATTAAAAACACAAAAAAATGTGTTTTTCTAAAACGCAATTTGAAAACCCAGATCGTAAAATGTGATGATTAACAAAATTCTTCAGATTTTTTTTACACAGATCGAAGCCGATTTCTTAAGATTTCTTCAACGATTGACGAAATTTGAATGCTATAAACACTTATCAACAATCGAATCGAACGAATCAAGTGTTTCGCATCAAAATCACGAGAGAAAAAAAATGAGAAATTGTATAAAATTAAACTGGGTTTCTTCAAAAAGTTAAAGAATACGTTGATTGCGTGTTTGAATTATTGATTGATGAGGAAAATTGTAATATGATGTAGTGATTATAGAGAGAGAGAGTGAAGAAAAAGGTTGAATATGATGGGTTTTGAAATTGACAAGTTTTGATGATACAGTGTAAGAGAAAGAGAGAAAATGAGATGAGATTAACTAAAATGTCCCCCCTATGTTTTTTGTTAGGTTATAAGGTGTAGTCATGACCCTCAAGACCACCATTATCCTCTATGTCAACGCCATGTCACCCATTCTCATCCACAATCCAAGTCTATCCTATATGGTATGGTCATGATCCAAACCACCATCCCTTTTTTTCTAAAATTTATTTTGTGTAAAATATATTTAATGAATTAAGGAAAGGAAGATGTATGATTGTCATAGTTTAATTTACGTCAACCATGGTATTTCCCTAAAAGAGATGGTGTCATACATCATCCACCATCCTACATGGTAATCCATGACCCATCCCATACCCCCCATACCCTTTAGCCTTATTTATTGCATGTGTTTCTATTATTAATTCTTACACTTTCTACCCAAACCAAAAAACAAATCATTATGCATTAAAGGTTTTAATGTTATATAGAAATAAATAATATATATAATATAACATACATACACAAACATCTTTCCGTTTCCTCCCATTAAAAAACACCACAAACACAAATTTTTTTCTAGTTTTATTACAACAATCCACAATCATGAATACAACAACCAGCGTATCCTCCATTCTCTGCGATGCTCACACCGGTGATGAAGTTTATGGTATTTTAACATGGGCAGTGAGTATTGAGTAACGTTGTAATTTTCTTTCACTAAATCATCTGTTGTATTATATGGAAGTATTTATGACTTGTTTTGTGTTTGATTAGTAGACACATTTATACTTCACATGATCGATGGTAGTGAAGATTTAAACTTGATATTTTTCTTTAAACTCAAATATTTTAATTTGTCCTTGGTGATTATTCTCTGTACATGAATATCCAAAATCTACACCAGAGTGCGGTCCTACCAATTAGATCTCTTAAAACTGCAAGAAGGATGACCTGCACAAATAGCAGACCGTTAGGCCCGTCACAGAGGTGGGAGGGCCACTCTGCGACCAGCGTGATGATAAGTATATATCTAGAGAAAGTGAGGATGAAGGTTCAGAGAAAATTGTACTTAAAGTGTAATTTGGAGAAGTATTTATACCGGTAGATGATGATTCGGCCCTGGCGCACCTTATGATGTGTGTTCAGTTTGGGAGGCCCAATGATCATCATGCTTTATTTGGTGAGAGAGTTATTTTAACGTTTCGGCCGGATGTAGTTCGTTACTGCATCTACCGTACATGATATTCGAATATTGGGGATTGCATTTACTTCCAAAACCATGAAATTTTCCTCAATTAAAGAAAAAAAAGGACCAGCTTGAGAAAATATGGATTCATTTTGGTTCGCCTTGATTTTAATGCTCTTATTAAGTACCGTAAAAGAGTATATGTATAACTATTAATATCATGTAGCCAAGGTTACCCTTAGGGGAGTGGGCTAGGCCGAGCTAAGATGGGCCAAAGCCCACCAGACTGAGCCCAATATAAAGATGCCCTCCACATAGAGATGGGCAAAATCGGGTATTATTATTACCCGGAACCGGTTCCAACCCGGAACCGGTTCTGCTTGGATGTCATTGGAACCGGGTATGGTGTGGAACCGGGTCCGGTTCCTACCCGGGTTCACAGCCAAGAATATGGAACCGTGTAGAACCGGGTACGGGTATTATGGAACCGGGTATGGTGTGGAACCGGGTATGGTGTGGAACCGGTTCCTGATAGTGTTCAGAACCGGTTCCTGACAGTAAAAATCTGACTTTTACTGTTCAGAACCGGTTCTGAACAGTAAAAACCTGATTTTACTGTGCAGAACCGGTTCCTGACAGTAAAATCTGACTTTACTGTTCAGAACCGGTTCCTGATAAAATGTTACCGGTGGAACCGGTTGCTGATTAAAAAATCATTTTTTTTGTATATAAACCCCTTCCTACTTACCGGTTCCTGATAAATGTTATTGTGGGTGTTTTAATAAAGTTTGTGTAACAATAATCGATTAAAATTAAAAACCCCTTCTATTGTGTTTTTTTACATCTACTTTTGGAACGCTACTATTGTGTTTTTTATGTTTGAATTTTATTATTAGTTACATTGATAAATAAAAATATTAACAATAACCAATTAAAATTAAAAAACAAATTAATCGGTTACAATATATAAAAAAAATTAACCGGTTACAAAAAAAAAATAAAAAATTACTCAGAACCGGTTCTAGTAAGATTTTATTTCTTTGATCGTTTACTAGCGGCATGTGCAACACTTTCCGACGAGTTTCTCTTAGGTACGGGTACCTCGGTACAATCGTCGTCCGAATCGTTAGTCTCCACTTCTTCGTCCTCCTCTTCGTCAACAATTTTATGCTCTAACTCAACTTCATCTTCTAGACTAGTTTTATGTTGAACACGATCAACGGCATCCAAATGGTCCTTTAAGCATATTGCCATCTCTAGCGATTCCGGAGTTAGTCTTGTTCTTCTAATTGACAAAACCCTGCCACTAAGAGAAAACACACTTTCCGAAGCTACCGTGGAAGCTTGGACCGTTAGTATATCACGAGCCATGGTGGCTAGAATCGGGTATTCGGATTCTTTCGATTTCCACCATGCCAAAACATCAAATTTCCTATACTCCTCGGTGGTCATAGTAAGCGAATACTGATTTTTTTTATATCTCCCAAGTTCACTTGTTGGTTCACTACCCCTTTGTTGTCTAGCGGTCTCGTCTCTAACGACATTCAACATGGTTATAAGTGGATCCCCGCTTGTTTCATCGTTAGAGGCCGTGGACCGAGACTCAAACAAATTTGTATGATTTTTTTCACCATATTTTTTTAAATAATGGTCATAAAGTTTGGCCATACACTCATTGAATATTTTTTTTGTTTTTTCTTTTAAAGTTGGATCCTCCTCATGCATATCCAACTTGTCATAAATTTCATCAATTAAAGCTTCAACACCCGGTACGTTTAAAGCTGGATTTAAAGCAGCGGCACATAGAAAAACGGGTGGTAGTTCTAAAAAATAGTTTTTAAATTTTTGAATCATTGGTCTCGTCATATTCCTTAACATGTCACTAGAATTTTCAAACTTTTTAAAATTAGTTGTTATCAAATACAATTGGTCCACAACTTTAGAACTAGTAGGATAATAAACACCGGAAATCAAAGTCGTTGTAGTTTTAAAAACTTATAAAAAAGTACTTAGGTTATTAATATTTTCCCAAGCCGTGTCGGGAAAGGGGACGACAAGGTACTCATCACTTAAAGTTGTATGAAAAGATTTTAAAGTGCCCATTTGCTTTATAGCCATTTCAAACATATGACAAGTTGAATT
Organism: Scalesia atractyloides; assembly: GCA_947069175.1. NCBI lineage: Eukaryota > Viridiplantae > Streptophyta > Magnoliopsida > Asterales > Asteraceae > Scalesia > Scalesia atractyloides. The sequence goes on along the minus strand of CAMTDV010000020.1, from coordinate 4,559,320 downwards.
CCAACGAGTCGGTATATCCCAATTCGGTCCAATAATTTTTTGGTTGACATCTTTACAAAGTTTTTTATATTCTTGATATCTTTCTTTTCCACTTTTGAAAACATCTTGGAGCATAGCTCTAAATGCTATAATAAAATCCGATACAAATTGATCTTTTAAACCGGTTTGCACTACTAAGTTAATAATATGTGCAACACATCGTGTGTGAAAAAAACACCATCAAGTATTGGTTTGTACTTCAACTTTAATTTTTCAATCGCCGTTGTGTTGTTTGAAGCGTTATCAAAGGATATTGAAAAAATTTTATCTTCTAAACCATATTTAATTATTGTGCCATTTATAATTTTATAAATATTTTCTCCCGTATGAGGAGAAGGAAACTCGTCAAACGCAATCGTACGCTTCATCATTTGCCATGTATCGGGATCAACCCAATGAGCGGTGACACATATGTACGATTCCGGTAAACCATGTGGAGCCGACCACACATCACTAGTTAGGTTTACACTAGTTTTTAAATTCTTAAAAAAAACAATTAAATCTTTTTTTGCATTTTCCCATAAACTTAAACAAAGACGTTTTAAAGTGCGACGACTTACATGTTTATAGCGAGGTTGTAGCGTCTCCCGAATAAGATTTGTAAGATCGGGGTCGTCGAAGTGTCCAAACGGCAACGCTTTTTGTATCACCAACTTCGCCATCCGATCGCGAGCTAATTTTTGCTCATAACGAAAAATGGTACCATCTTTGGAAAGTGGAACTTGACCGGATGTCATTTCCTTTAAAACTTTGCAATACTTATTAATATGCTTCGTTAACGTTGAGTTTGATTCCTTGGCTAATAACGATCCACAATGTTTACATTGAGCTTTTTGCGAGCCGTCACTCATCTCGACCAACTCCCAATTGCTCCAAACTTCCTTACTGCGATTATGAGACAATGTTCCAACCACATATGGAACCGAATGTTCTTGAGGAACATTGTTAACGGATTGGGAATTTGCGTTTTTGGAACTCTTTGAGACCATTTGTTGATTAGAATGTGAAAAAGAACAAGAAGGAAATGTAACAAGAAGGATAGATATGAGAAATTGTGTGTTAAACAATAGATTTCAAAAAAATATATATAGAATCGGTTCTAACGGTCAGGAACCGGTTCCAACGGTCAGGAACCGGTTCCAACGGTAACTTTTTTAACGGCTATAACCGGTTCCAACGGTAACATTTTTAACGGATATAACCGGTTCCAACGGTAATATTACAACGGTCAGGAACCGGTTCCACGTAGGAACCGGGTACGGGTAGGAACCGGGTACGGTTAGGAACCGGTTCCTACCCGATTCAAATGGTAAAATTGTGGAACCGGGTTGGAACCAACGGGTATTTTGAACCCGGAACCGGTTCTACTTACTGTCGGGTAGGAACTGGAACCGGTTCCAGTTCGGTTCCACCGGTTCGGGTTCGGAACCGGTTTTTATGCCCATCTCTACTTCCACATATACATAAATTCAAGCAGTTGACAAATATATGCAAGCAATTATCTTTTATCCATGACTCATTTTTTAAGGAATAAGTGTCTGGAGAAATATTAGTCCAAGCAACTTAGAGGTGCACACAATGGGGTTTTTTGAATACCGAGTTCGGGTATATGCCAGAGTAAGGGTTTCGGGTCTGGGTACTGGCAAGGTATTGGTTTTCCGGGTATTGCCAATACTCAGGTCGGGATCGGGTCTGAGTATTGGCAAGAAAACCATACCTGGTGTACTTAGGTTCGGGTAGAGTTTGGGTTCGGTTTTTCTATACCCCGGCATAAAAATACCCTATTTCCGGTTTCGGAATGGTTTCGGTTTCGGGTATAGGTCGGGTTTTAACTTCATTTTTTTTCATAAAACATATAAATAGATGTATAACAGCTAGAAAACGACATTAAACCTATTAAAATCTGCCCAAAATCGATGTATAACGGCTAGAAAATGGCATTATAGCCGTTAAAAAGGTCCAGGAACACAACAACTTGTAACGTTCATACCCAATTAAAACTTGATACGGGTATTCCTAAAACCTGGTTCGGGCATTCCTAAAATCCGGTGCGGGCATTCCTAAAACCCGGGTACGGGTTACAGAAAACCCAGGCATAAAGCGGGTAGAATAAAAGCCCAGGTTCGGGTAGTCAGATCAAATACCATACCTACGGGCGGGTTAGGGTTCGGGTTTACAATACCCGGTTTTTATAATACCTGGGTTCGGGTTTTCTGTGCACCACTAAAGCAACTATCTAACTAGAACAGTTAAAAACTACAACAATAAGATATATGAGAGATAATCAGTTGCTACTTAAAGTGAGGGGTTGATCAACTAGTGACAAGTAGGCAGGCCCAACTTTGTATTGTAGCATATTGGATATTAAAATTCTCCCTTGTAGGCTCTGCATACTTCAAGAAGTGATAAACTTTGAAGTATACAGAAATTAGAACATGAAAATTCTTATTGACTCATCATTAGATTAGCAAATAGCAACAGAAGATTCATGCACCTGCACAAAAGTTTTAGGTAACCAAAACATATAGAAATAAGTGTTGTTTCCTGAACTTTTTATTATAAATGAATCCACTGTGAACAAGCATCAACAAAATTAATCCACAGCTAGCCTCACTTATTTTGGGGCTTGAAATTTACTATTTATAAAGAATGAATCGTTTTACTTTATTTTATTACCCATGCTTACTTCCTGAAAAACTTACACTGCCAATACTCTAGGCCATTTGCATAATGTGCGGAACGGCTAGTCTTTTCGTGGGGCTGTTTGCTTATTATCTTATCTGGAAGGTATGATATTTTGTATGTAGGATTTAATCAACTCCTCACATGTTATGTGAAAAGTGGTTTATATTATAAAGACTAACTTGAACTTTTGGATGTTTAGTTGTGGACTACAAAACAATAAACATAGATGACTACCAATTGCTTTAAGAAGTTGATTGATGCCATTAGGCATGGTATAAGTGGACCATTGTTGGCTGCAGTGCTGCGGATTAGTTTGGCATATGATGTACTTAAAAGTTGAAATTGGGACATATGTCTTGTGGATAATAGAGCAAGTGTCGTTTGTGATGGTGTGCGACAAAGTTTTAAGGTTTGGTCTTGTCATGTTGGAGATCAATGTGTCAAGTCTTCTAACTGATTGCTTTGATTTGCCAGGGTATGGTATGTAACATCCGTAAAAAACCGGGTTAACCAAAACCCGCTTCGTTTATTAACCGAACAACCAGTTAAAAATTTCGTTGCGTAGCCCAAATTAATTTTAAACGATACATAATTAATAAGTATATTAGAATATAAAATTTATATTTGAAAATGTATTAAAAATAGTGAAATAAAAATTAAATGCTGAAGCCGGGTTTCGAACCCGGGTCAGCCGAGAGTATCACAAAGCCTTAACTCACATCCATCCAACCACTCCGCCACTTGTGTTGTTTGGTGAAATACTGAAACAATTAATACTTAAAATAAAACTCGAATTCAAAAATCTGTCACTCAGCGCGCCCAAATAACTCTCGCCGGAAATCCCGACGAATTCATCAAACATTGACGTTTTCTTTTGTCATAACGGATGCATTTACATCATCACCGGTTATAACTGAAAAACGTTAATGTCACTCATTCAAATCACCAAACCATAACCGAAAGATTTTGGAATTCGAAACCGAAAATGTAAATCAATCTGAATTATACATCATTCATCAGTTGAGCGCGACTTTATCAAAATTACACTCTTCATTTCGCTCAGAAAAGCCTCGCCGCAGTCGCCGGAATTCTCTGCAAATTTACCGGAAATTATCGCCGGAAAACCGAATTCAATCCATCCTTTCTGCTTACTCTAAAATAAGATTTTTAGAGCTCATACCAACATCACCCACACTCACCTTAAACTTCCTGAAGAATCTCTGTCGCAAGAAATACATCGCCGGAATTCTCTGCAAGTCGACGGAAAACCGAGACTCACTCAAAACGGTAAATACCTCGACTTTTTCTATTTCATTCCATTGTGAGACCAATTCTAACATCACTCCATCACCCAGAATCAACCCCAGACGACGTTGCCGGATTTTCTGTTTTCGCCGGAAAACTTCTGGAATTTCCAGAATCTCGCTGTTAACCGGTATGATCATTTAAACCTACTGATAATCATTGCTCAGTCGTTCAATTTCACATCTAATCCATCCAAACTGTTAATTGATCCTAACAGCCGAAGTTCACAAAACAGAGCCGACGAATCCTTGCCGGAGTTCTGAAAAAGTCACATGTTCGGTACAATCATTCCCTAAACCCTTCCTGTTCAATACATTACAATCGCTTATAAAGTTCGTTAAATTAATTTAACAAGTAACAGCATGGTTAACCGTTGTCTGTGTTTTGCGTGAAGAAGACCAAGTCGCTTAGGTTATAAGATTAATTAAAATCAATATTATGAACGGGTTAGACACACAGTCCAGCGGTGGACTGTGTGCAAATAAATACGCATACGTCCCGAGTTCGATCCTTGACACACGCACACTCGCTGTAATAAAAATGTTTTTTTTAAAACCGAACCGGATCCACACGCAGTAAGATGTTAAGTATAATAAAAACCGGAATATTTACCAAGTTAGACACACAGTCCAGCGGTGGACTGTGTGCCAAACTAAACCACAGGTCCCGGGTTCGAGACCTGTGGAGAGCACCGAGTCGATACCATTAAATCCTTTTTAAAATAAATGATTTTCGGATTAACTTAAATAGTGTATAAATATAATTAAAAACAGAAATATTTCGGGTTAGACACGTAGCTCAGTTGGTAGAGCTGCGTGCACGCGTACGGGAGGTCACGGGTTCGAGTCTCACCCAGCGCACACATTCAAACGACCGAACCGGTCAACGGTCAACAGTCATGGTCAACGGTCAAAAAGTCAACATTTTTTATTATTTTTATTTATTTATTTTATTTAAAAATCAATTAAAAATACTTAAAAATAACGTTTTGAAAATTAGAAAATAGCCTTAAACTCACAAAAATATATCCAATAATCCTACTAAAATTGATTAATAAAATCCGCTTATTTACCGTACCTTTTCGTTATTAATTAGGTTAGTTATTCCTCGTCGATCAATCCTCTAAACTCGTGCGCATTCAACATCATTCACCGAACGCACCCAAGGTGAGTGAATCTCTACAAATTCTCCGTTTTAATCACGTTTTTGGGGTGTATCATGTGTCTTATTATTTATTATATTTAAACTATTGTGCATACATCATATCCATGAACAAATGTGTATTCAACATGTATAAATTGTTTGTGTGGTTATTGTTTAGATTAAATTTATCATTTTCAGTACATACATTATCATAGGCCGCCGCTTCCCATTACATTATGAGCGTTGAGCTGTTCCCCATTACATTATGAGCGTGAACCAGGCGTTGCTAACATACGGTCGGCTCCGTTTGATTGAGCCTTGATCGCACATACATTATCATAGGCCGCCGCTCCCCATTACATGATGAGCGTTGAGCTCTTCCCCATTACATTATGAGCGTGAACCAGGCGTTGCCAACATACGATCGGCTCCGTTTGATTGAGCCTTGATCGCACAGACATTTATCATAGGCCGTCTGTTCCCCATTACATTATGAGCGTGAACGTGAAGTTGCCAACATATACAGTTTCATTCATGTTATATATTCATGCAAGTTGGTTTGTTATGGTATGTTATGGTTTGTTATGGTATGTTATGGTATGTTATTGTATGTTAATGTTTGTTGTTGTTTGATATTGTATGCTATTGGTTTGTTATTGTATGCTGTTTGTTTGTTATTGTATGTTTATTTACGTTTGTTCATATATGAATATTGCACAATTTTTCCATATTAAACACAATAAGAAATAAATAATAAATGTTTTCTAACAAGGTTCACTCGCCAACTTTTGTTGATCCAAAAACCATTTTTACACATGATACAGGTGAACAGATGAAGCAAGGAAAACATAGGAAATTGCCTTAGAAGAAAAATAATGAAGTTTAGAAGGATGAATAGAACATGTTGTATTTGTTTGATTTGATTGTAGGATTCCTTGTAAATTGTAATAATAAATATGAAACATTATAATAAATGTCATGAGCTTTGATGAAAACCAATCATGCCCCGATCACCTTTTCCGCTGCGGGTCGGGGTGTGACATGGTACGAGTGGCAAAATGGGTGGGGCCACCGAGCAAGTAACGGGTTAAAATGAGTAATTTTCTTGTACGGGCCCATAAGTCCATAACACATGTTGGGCTGACCCTCAAACGCTTTGTTATTCTTTTTCTATTTGTGTTGAAATAATGTGTTAAATAGGATTACAAGACTATATTATTACAAAAGTTGTCTTAACTTTCTTCATAAGCCAATTTAGAAGTTTTCATGCATTTGAAGACATTTCATATGACTTTCAACATGTTTGGCCTTAGGAGCAATAATATCATCCCATAAAGCTGATTAAATGTGGACCTCTTATCTTAATAGTAACTCTTATCTTAACAGTAATGTTGAGATTTGAGAATCCTAATTTATCGGGTGCTCGTTGTATTTGTCCCCCGGCTGCCACGTGTCAACGCACCGCCTTTTTGATTTCATACAACTGGTCTCATAGGGTACCACATCCTTAATTACTTTTATAAATCACAATTATAGGGGTGCCAGATAAAAAGAATCAGTTCCTTGGTGAGGAGCAAGTATAACCCCACAATACAAGCTTTTGGGAGGGGTTTACTAGACCATGATATCTTTGTAGATGGTCAGTATCCATGCTAACGATGGCCCTAAGCACAAATTTGCATGATATTTAATGTTATCCTTCCTTTATTTATATATTTATTTATACTTCTTTGTCACTTTATTATTCTTTATTTGATTGATGTATCAAATGTACCTAAAAAAGAATGATGGTACCTTTAAAAAAGATAATAAATTGATAAACAAAGTATTGGACAAAGGCATGTACTTGACATAAAGTAATTTGTTGGTGAGATGGAGCAAACTTAACTTTCCTAGTGATGAATACATGGATGGTTTAGCCTTTTAGCCAACTCAAAAAGGATGGGTACATCATATGGTGGCAACAAGTCTTCTGTGTTCTGTATTTGGAATTTGTAAATTTCTTTATACCCTTTTTCATAAAAATAAATGAAACAAGAACATCCCTCTACACAGAAGAGGATGAAAACATTTTATGAAACAAAAACATCCCTACAAACAAGAGGATGAAAACATTTTTATTTTCATACGTTGGCAAGTGTTGATAAACCATTAGATGATTTATATACAACGGATTCAAGAACTTTTTTTCGGGTCAGCATCTGATCCTAGCTAGAGAGTTTGTATACGACGATATCCTTGCAATTCGTCTACTCAATGTAAGACACTGGCCACCATTTTAATAAAAAATATATAAATAAAATAGTAAAGATACTCTCTTTACGTATTTGGGAAATTATAGTACATGTACCGTGTACAAATCCTTACGAATATAACGTATAAAACTAACGTATAAAACAACTTATGTAATTAAATTGATTTAATCCATGGTCTTCAACAAAAGTTTTAACTGTGTCTTCTTGTATAGTCCGTTGTGTTTTCAGTCCTTTGTGTATGCTTCAACAAGGTCTTGAACCACGTCTTATTGTACATTAATTTCCAACAAAAAGAATAAACAAATGTTGACTGTTGTGGCTGAGGCCGTGTTCAATACGTTTCCCTTAAAACAGATTTCACGCCTCTACTAAAGACGACGCGACTGTCTCTCAAGGTACAACAGCCGAAGCAGTCTGTACTGCCGGAGAAGACCACACGCCCGAGGTTACACCGGGTAAAATCATAGTGTTAGACCTTTTGGAAACTAAG